>CM035110.1:69590009-69826097 GCA_020205505.1 Panax japonicus
ACAGATTGAAATACAAAAATTGTACCATCACTTTTTTATTTGTCCTTTCTAATACATTCTGTTAGAGCATTTTTAGCAGTTAGACTATCTGATAGATTATATTTAGTCCATATGACATCAACAAATGTCCTTTAGTCTTTCATCTTTCTAACAGATGGACTATCCCGTGGACTATAATATAAAAAGATTAAAATAATTTATGAATTCAAAAAGCTTCAATTTCCTTCCACTCTCCCATTTAAATATAATTACAATTTTAGTCCATGGACTATCAAGTTTATAGATTTAGTCTTGTTGGTGCTTAAAATATAGTCACAGACTATTTAGTCTACCTGCTGGAGTCGGAAGATAAATCTTAAACTATATATAGTCTAGGATTGTGCTGCTGGAGTTGCTCTTATGATAAAATAAAGGAAGAATTGGACAATGAATAAGAAGCATGATCATTATGCCTGTTAACGCCAAGATCTTCTGCCACGTCCCAATCACGTAAGACGTCTTGATCCTGCATAGTAAACACGATCAACACCAAAAGCTTGACGGCTTCGACCGTCGGGGGATAGCTCAGGCGTGAGAGTCAGTACAGGCGATCACAAGGGTTAACAATGAAGGATAAAATATCTAGTGTATTGAGAGAGATAAAATTATTAGTTACCTTAGTTTAGAAGACTTTCTTGCTAAGTTATACTCTCTAGCCCGGTTTACCGTGCCATCCACTACCGTCAGACACAGTTTCCTACTGCAGGTGACCTCTGCCGACTGCATGCAGGCTGCCACCTTTTTCTGCACTGTTTTCCCCCCGTCCGACTATAATCCCATCCACATAATGATTTGAAGACTCTTGGTCACAGCTATATATTTCTCATCATTACCGGTCAAAGTAATAGATATTTAATTATTGATGGATCAGCCCTACAACTCAGCCCAAGTATATCAAGATCTGATCAGAAAATCCACTGAACCGGTTCAAACTGGCCAAGCCCAATAGAGATGACCTAAGAGATTTAATTAAATGAATGGGGCCGAACAGATCGGGCCCAATAATGAATATATTATGGCACAACAATTACCCCCTAGTTTTTTATTAAACATGAATATTAATAAGAAACTATAAATAGGTCCATGATATGATAGGATTTGATAGGATTGACAGAGGCCTAAAACAAAATTCATCAAGGTCTAACAGTAAAGAGTTAAAATAATAAGGTAAGTTGGAACCGGAAAGTTCAATTTGGAAAGCCTACCCCGGTAAATGCTTGAGACTTAACCCGGACGCTACCCTTTCAAATTCGTCATCATGATTATCAATTAAATGTGCCTGCCCTCGTGTAATGTGTAACCGTCAGTATAAAAAGTAAACTTCACCAATTTGACAGTTTTACCTGCCCATTTGAAATTCAGACGCTTGAGTTCTCTTCTTCTCTCTCGAACTTTTCTTTCCTTCTCTGTAAAATCTCAACAATGGTAACCCTAAATGCGAATCAGAGTTCTCCTCTTCGTGTAACTCCAATCACATCTGTTCCACCTAGACCTAGCCCTACTAAAGAAGCCTCAAGCTCTAACCCCAAGGTTGCCACCCCCAGTAGAAGGTCCCGCACTCCAAAACCCCTTCCTACTCTCTCTGAATTCTTTAGAAGCAAAGAGCGCTATTCTCACGCCAATACCCCTTCTGACATAACAGAGATCAGTTTTATGAAAGATCCGGACTCAATACCACATCCCTGATACCCACCAAGTGAGAGGCCCAAGGTCTGAAGAGAAAAGGTATCAAAGGCCTAAAAGGATGGACGGCTATTCCTGTAACTATCCTTGAGAAGGGAATCTGATTCCCTCTTCATGCCTTCATAATAACCTTTCTAGGGTTTATTGGCGTTGGGTTCGCCCAATTGGTACCAAACTCTTACATCCATATTCTTGCATTCATCGCCATTCTGTCATGAAGTCAGTGTTGATCCCACTCTTGATTTTCTTTTCACCGTCTACAAAATTGCCCAATCCAGAGAAAACGGATTTAGGTTTTAGGCAAATAATCACCGAAGGCAGGAGAGAAATTTGACAGACGTTCCTTGGTCTCCACTCCTTCAAGCAATAAAGGATGGCATAAAGGATGGTTTTTCATTAAGTGACCTGAAATTACTTCCTTGTCGAATTGGGCTACTGACGATGTAGTGTTTGCTGACTTCGGTGACATCCCTGAAGAAAGGGTGAGTGAAATATAGAACTCTTCGAGAACTTCCCTTCAAAGGAATGGAACTACTTGATTCTCACTAAGCAAGCTTGGTTGTATGACCATAAATGTAAGTTCTAAATTCTTTGTTGTGCAATTATTTATAATGTGAAGTGATACAGATTCTGACATATGACTTTTTGACTTCTGCAGTGTCTTTGATTAAGCCAACATCCTCGGATGTGAAAGACTTGAAAGATTTTCTATTTGAAAAATCTTTCGGAAGCTGTTGAAACTCCCCTGATAGAAGCTGCACCCGAAGACATCCAACCCTTGAAACACATACCACTGAACCTCAAATAGACGAGCCAAGCCAAAAGTCGATGACCTCATTCCTCTGGAAGAATCCCTTCAACCACGTCAGAAAAAGAGAGCTATCCAAAAACCTAAATCCAAACCAACACCAATAAACCTGAAACCATCCCAGAAACTGCACTAACTACCAATCCAACCTCTGGCCGAGGGAGTTTACTCGATCTACCCATAGACGATCGGAAACGACTCCTTCGAGTCAAAAATTAAGAACCAAAGTTACCCCTCTAACAACCGATGAACTTCGAGTGCCTTCAGCTTCAGCGGATCCAACTCCTGCAGCTCCCGTAGAGATACAAATTTTGATAAGGAAAAACAAGTTGAACCTGTGCCAGCACTATCCCGGAAGAGGAAACACCCTTCTAATAGCCACCCAAGCTCAGCATCAGCCCCATCACCACCTCGCGAGCCCATTCCAGTTCGATCCCCTTCTCCTGAAAATATCTATACAAACCCCTCGCTAATTCGTGAACAACCAGTACCTTCTCCTGAACGACCTATACCTTCTCCTCCAAGGCCCTCATCTTACGAGTTTTAGAATGAGCAATGGCATCGCGACTCTATGGCCCCGATTTAATGCCAATTTTCCTTTCAACTTCTCAATACCTTCGTCCGGGAAACTGATGATCACCGATTCGACAACAACTCAATCGAGGATCTGATCGATGAAGGCATGAGCTATATAGCACAGGTAAATAACTTCCCAATCTTTATACTTCTTTTCATGCTTAAGTTAAATATCTGAAATTAATTGAATAATGCGAACATGTACAGGCCAATGCTTTTTTTGGGCGTTTATGCCCTAAACATCTTGAATCCAAAGCTGCAGAGGAGGCGTCCAGAAAAGAGAATGCAATATTACAGTCTGCCTTGGCGAAGGCAAGACATGACTGTGATATTGCTCTCTTCAACAATGAATGCCTTCAAAAGGATGTAACTCAGACCAAGGAAAGATCTTAAATTGTCTAAGGAAGAACTGAAGTCGTTCATAGAAGAGCTGAAGACAACTAAGGCCAGCCAACAAGATCTGACCAATATGAACGTCGATCTTATTCACTACAAGAAAGCCAGCTAATTCCGACGGATCTATGTTCGACGGACACATTTCCTCGAATATAAATATATATTCCGACCAATTATTCAGTCGAAGATACCTCAGTCGAAAATACATTAATTTCGACGGATGTTCGTCGAACATTTATGTATCCTATTGGCGCAAATGTTCCCGCCAGCGCGAATCTTATTTTTCGACTGAATAGTTGTGTATTCCGACAGACGATTCAGTAGAAGATACCTTACGTACGACGAATGTATGTACGACGGACATTTTGTCGAAGATAATCCTAAAACCTAATTAATCGGTACGTCTTCCGGACCCCATCGTTTCTCTAGACCTTAATTAATCTCATTTCTCTCTCTCTCATCTCTTATTTTCTTTAGATCTCTCATGAACCACCACGTCTCTCCCTTCTCTCACCTTCACTTCTCTCACGCCACCCACCATCGCCGCCACCTCCAACGTATTGCCACCACCGGTTCCACCACATATTGCCACCACCACCACCTTCGATTCCGCCACCACCCCGTACTGCCACTTCCACCACCACGCTATATACTGCCAACACCCACCATCACTGGTCGATCGGTTCCACCACACTATGACGAAACCAACACCGTCGGTTGAACCCATCATCACTCGGACCCCCAACACCGGCAGCCACCACCAGGCACCCCCACCCAGTTAGTTACACATTAATTTTAATTTCAAGGTTAGTTTTTCTGCCAAGTAATTAGATTTTTTGGGTTAATTTTTTATCAAATTATGAAATTTGTGGCTTAATTTGTTTTAGGTTTTAGTTGAGTTTGAAATGAGATTAACCCAATTAGGATAATATGTTGTGCTGTGAATTTGTGGGTTGATCTGAATTGGGAGTGATCTGAAATTGAGATTAACCCATTTGTCTTGGACTTGGGAGTGATCTGAAATTTAAAATTTGGGTCCTATTTTTCTTGTTTATATTGCTGATTGCTGAAATTGGAATTTTGATTTTGGTTTTGTGGACTGCATATTATTTAAGTGCATATTATTTGGAATTTGGAATATTGCAGAATATTGATATCAAATTTGGGTTCCTTATCATATTGTAACTGATTTTAGGACTGTTTTTAATCTTGATATATTTATTATTTACGACTGAATTTATCATAGAAATTCTGTCAGAATTATGAAATTATAGAATATTTGTGGGCCTTGCATGTATTGTATTAGTAATTAGTTTCTCAATATTAATAAATCATAAACTAAGTATCATTTACTTAGTTTCTTAGTACTAAAAAAAAATAAAGTAAATATAATTTAATTTAGTTTATTAACTAAAATAAATTTTAAAAATGAAATAAATAACATAATATAATACAAAATAAAGTAAAATAAAATAAAAAATAAATTAAATTAATTTTAAATAAAATAAAAAACTTTGATTTAATTTAATAAATAAAATACAATCCAATAAAAAATAAATTAAATAAAAATAATAAAATAAAATAAATTTAATTTAAATAATCTAAATTAAATTAAATTAAATTAAATTTAATTTAATAAAAAACATTAAAAATTATATAATATATATATATAATATAATACAAATAAAATAAAATAAAATAATTTTAATTACGAGATTAAATTAAATTAAATTAAATTAGAACTTTTATAATATAATACAAAATAAAATAAAAAGTAATAAAAATTTAATTTAATTTAGTTTAATAAATAAAATAAAATCAAATGATTTAATTTAATTTAATTTAATTTAATAAAGTAAATTTAATAAATAAATAAGCCAATTATATAATATACTACAAATTAAAATAAAATATATATATAATAATAAACGAAGTATGAGTGAATGTCGAACAGTAGTCCCCATAGATTCCAAATAACAATTTTATAAACTAGTACCACTTACTTAGTTTATCATCATTGGCAAAATAAATTAAGTATAGCTAGAAGTGAATGTCGAACAAAAGTCTCTATAGATAAACGTTTAGGAAGGAATGAGGTTGTTGGTCCAATGACTCATGCTGATGATGAGTTAGCTGTATTCACATATCCAGCTAAAGCATTTGGCCATGAGACTCTGACTTACTTAAGCGACAAAGAGTTGAAAATTGTATCTTCATACTTGCTTCTAAATATGCCCGAAGTATCATCATACATCACGTAAGTCTAAGCTTATTTGCTCCAGTTAGTACAATTTACAAGTGTAGTCATCTCTATATATGTTAAAGACAATTTACTAATATCGCAGCTCATTCGAAGAGGAAGCGTATGCTTCTAACCCAACTTTTACTACAGCAGAATTGGAAACATTCACTAATGCTAATTTCCAATAATGGTTTAAGAACAGGGTTGAAGCGGAGAGTATTTCTGAGCGTTTTATAGATGTCATCCAAGGACCTTACAAAGTTACTAGTTCTTTTCCTGGTTGCATCATGAATGGGTATAGATTTAGAGTCGATGACTTGCATGAACTCACATCAGTCAATTCTGGGGTTGTGGTGTAGGAAACTGCTATCAAGATTCTGAGGTCCAATTACTATGGTCGTTTACAGGATGTAGTTGTACTCAATTATCACGGCGGCAAAAAGATAGTTACATTTAAGTGTAAGCTGGTTTAATACTGAAAAGGGGGTTAAAGTTGATCGGTGTTAAATTTTGATGACGTGTACGTGTTAGCAAGTCAAGTGACTTAAGTGTATTACGCTCCTAATGTCGTAAATACTCGAAGCCCCTAGTACACAGTGGTCACTACTAAAATACGCTCATTTAATGATGAGAACATGTTTGGTATGGATGAGGCGTTGCAGAAGATGTTAGCAACCCATTGGCCGTAGTGTTCCATGTTGAAATATGGTGAGTACTGATGTCATTGACGTACCTAACGATGAGGATGTCGAGGCACCAACACATGATGATTATGTAGTCGTTGAGGATGATAACGATGACGAAACTGATCTTGAAACTGAGGATGAGGAAGATACCGAATCCGAGAATGATATACACGTTGATTCTGATGGGTTTGATGACGTGCGTAATTGAAATGAGCTTTCATATTAGTCATTACCACATATTTTAAAACCTTACATATTCGTAATCTACTAATTTTGTTATTGCAGTAGGATATTCATGGCTAGACATAGCGATGGAGGTCACCGAGGTGGTGGGCGATCCAGTACTGGAGATAGTAGCCACGATGGAGGCTCTTCTTCAAGCGCGAGTAAGTTATCTTAACTAGGATTTAAATATATCTCAAGCTACATTAATTACAATGATTATTGAAGTACTATGTTAAATACAATTATTACAGATGCACCTCGTCGACGACACCGAGGGACGAACCTCGGTATCTTTGGTCGTCCCCCGGCAGTGCCACTTACAGTACCAGTGGATGTCGTTTCCCAGCAGTAAGTGTTAATATATTCGTACTATTTCTATTAGTTATTTTAAAACACAATTCACATAACACATATTGTTATACTTTTTCTGTAGTATACTAGACCCGGTGGCTAAGCACACCCTACATGCGATTTATTTGACGCATCTCCCGAGAGGGTGCATGCGGTTCAGTCAGTATGTGCGGTACGATGCCACTTTTATGCAGACAGTCTTGCGGGAGTTCCATGTAATTTAAGCATATTATCACCACATAGTTGTATTGGGATGACGAAATCAAATGTTCTTAATTTTAAATAATTTTTTTATAGGTTTATTATCGATTTGACCCGAGCATCTCTCAGTCAGCTGGCGATGCTGTGATTGAGCATCACGTCGCTGCGAATTACTCTGGATGGCTGTGTGAGATACGACAGAAGGCAACCCGGGCAGTTATGGAGGCTATGTGTGCGCACTGGGAGGCTGATGACTTCAAGAAAAAGTCAGAGCAGGCGAAGAAGAACCGTGGTCAGCTCCGGATAGTACACACTACTGGTTCTCAGTCGTTCGAGGAGGCGAAGACGGTAAGTGCGTTGTATTTAGTTATTTATGTGTCAAGTTCTCACATAAATACTTAAGACCTGTTTTATGAATGTTTGTATTAGGCATGGGGGAGGACCTTGGGCCGAGATCCTACCATGCTAGAGTTTTGGGATCGAGCCCACACGCCTAAGGACGAGCGTCCTTTGTCTCAGGCAATTTTAGATATACGGGTAAAACTCATCTTACTATTTAGCTTTTAATAATATTCAATCGTAAATAAAATGATATAATTAACATACGTATACGGAATACATTACAGGACCGATTTTAGAAGCTTCGGGACGAGCGTATAGCTGAGCTAGAGACTTTTAGGAGGGGTTCTGAGCCGTTAGATTCCGCCACCCCTCTTCCCGATATTGTATTAGATCAGGATGAGGAGCTGAGACTATGGGTCGCGTCTAAGGATCCCCCTACTAGCAGTACCGACAGATATCGAGTGTTGGGTCTGCCGAGGATACCCGCATATACACTTCCTGGAGGTAATATTTTTTTATGTTTCACGATATTATCCGAATTTATCACATTATATAAATTATTATTTGTAATCAAATTTGTATCTCTTTATAGGCTCCAGCCAGTGCCAGCGTCCGAGAGCACATGTTAGACCATCTCATACGGGCGCTGGCTTGGATGACGATATCTTCCGGCGGCTGATAGGGGCCGTGTCGGATAGGTTCCATACCGATCCGGTCTTTCAACGTCAGCAGTTGCCTTCCAGTTCTCGTCTTCACTAGCAGCGGCCTCTGCAGAGAGTACGGGATTACCACGGGAGTAGTTCGACGCTTAGAGTGCCGAGATGCTTCAGATGGTGATTACCCTCTTGGAGGAGGCTTTTCGTCCTCCCCCACCTACTCAGGTATTCTTATTGTTTATGTTTTTCAATTAAGGCTAGTTTGTTAATTCGTACATATATATATATGAACTAATGATTTATATTTTTGATTCTATCAACAGGGTGGTGATGGCAAGCAGGCTGGCGATGACGAGCAGGAGCACGAGCCTGATTTCCATATACCAGAGCAGCGTCGTTCACCTCCTCCCGATGAATGATACTTTTACTAGTTTATATTTCATTTGTATAGTTTGTAGAAATTTTGTATATATTGTATTGTCTAATTGTGTCTGTACAACTATTTTAAATTATATTGTTTAACATTTATGGAACATTAGCTTATATTTGTAAATGATTAGCTTATAATACGTTTTGGTGGATATTTAAATGTGAATGATAATGAGTTGAAGATTACATTTTAGTGCTACGTTGTATATTTGAATGTGAGATACATGTTTATATTACTGTGTATTGGGTTGTGATAGGTTATAGGTACATTAATGGGTTTAAACACCTGGAAACTAAACTTTTAAAATCTGCAGTTAAAAAAAGCATTTACTTCCGACGAGATAAGGTAATTTCGACGGACCGTCCCTCGGAGATAATAAATAACCATTTTTTAATAAATACCGAGATGGCCTAGTTTTCAGTCGTACATAAGATAACTTTGACGAAATATTTCCGTCGTACCAATTATATCTCCGACGTAAAGTCCGTCGAAGTTTATTAATAGACAATTTTAATAAATAGCAACTAAATTTAGTTTTTCGTCGAAAATAGATTATGTTCGAGGGAATTAGTCAGTCAGACATAGTTACTGATATGTTCGACGAACTATTCGTCCTATGTATTCTGTCGTAGATAGTCTAGGTTCGACGAACGTTCATCGGAGATACGTTCGTCGTATATAATAATCATCCGACAGGAATTTTTGACAAAATTTATTTTCACGCGAATAGTTACGACGGAATCTCTGACGAATAATTCCATCGAAAATAACGTAGTTTCGACGGAATAGTCTTATATACGACAGAATATTCCGTCGGAATTAGCCGATTTCTTGTAGTGATTGAAAAGAACGAGGCTCTGAGGATAAAAAATGAAAAATTGGCTACAGCCAATCTGAGTTTGTCCAAACGAGTTGATGAACTCCAGGAGAAGGCTCAAGATGATAAAGAAAGACTCTTGGCCAGGCGTCGCAAGCTTCAAGACAAACTGAAGGCATTAGAGGAGTTAGGCTCTCCTCTGATCGAAGAATTGCGTACACAAATCCAAGAAGAATACCGTAAGTCTGATGAGCTGAATGCAGAAGTTCTGAAGGTATATTCTGAGGGTTATGAAGTTTGTCGAAGTCGAGGCAAGGAAAAGCTGATTGTAGCCAAAGTAGATCCGGCCCTGCTCGACTCTTCAGATGGCGAGGATAATGCCTGAAGTGAATATTTCTGTTTTCTTTGGAATTGTTAAGAATCTTTGTAAAAATTTCTATCTTTATGTGATCGGTTAATATTATAAATAGTTAATTATAAATGAAATTTCAACTTTCTTTATCACAACTTCTGTTTAATTCGTTTCTTGTCAATAATTCAGTGTCAATCAACTTGAAAACTGTATAAGATTTTGTTGAACTTAACTTAAATTATGAATCAGGTAAGGCATATATAATAGTTAAGTTAAGAAATGACATAAACTGAACTTAAGGAACCGAAATCAACACTTGAACAAAATAAAGTAATGCATACTTATCGTTACCGAAGTGTGAGACATATCATGTATAAAGTGAATTCGGTTGAGCCTCCTCGCACTATCAGGATCTTGTTTACTACTCGGGGTGAAACAAGTATATAAGGACATTTGTTACCACTCGGGGTAGAACAATTTTATAAGGACCATGGAACTTGTTTACCACACGGGGTGAAACAAATTTATAAGGACACACCTAACAATAAGGCTACCATCGAATGGTCAGCAAGTCCGATCGAACCTCCTTACTTCAGTGCATTTGTTACCACTCGGGGTAAAACAAATCATAAAAGGACTATGGAATTTGTCTACCACGCAGGGTATAACAAACCCATGAAGACACTCATACCGATAAGGCTACCATCAAATGGTCAGCGAGTCCACCCCGTCTTCCTTACACCGATGAAATTTGCCTACCACGAAGGGCCTGACAAATTCATAAGGACCGCCTGCCAAAAAGCTACCATCGAATGGTCAGCGAGCCCACCCCGTCCTCCTTACACCATTGTAGATTTAGGACCAATTAGAAGAAGATCAATTGTAAAAAAGTGAATCTTTTATTAATGATGATCCAACATTTACAGACTTCTGGGATACTGACTCAATCTCTACTGAAAATACTTCCGAAGTCTACCAGCATGCCAAGTGTTCTTGATCTCGGATCCGTCCAATGCCCTTAACAGATAAGTTCGTGGCTTCGGAACTTCAACTACTTCATACGGTCCTTCCTAATTCGGCATCAGCTTTCCCAAGTTCTGAGGTGTAGAAGCTTCAACTTCCCTGAGGACAAAATCTCCCACTTCAAATCTACGAAATTTTACCCCCTTATTGTAATGTTTAGTCACTCTTCGCTGATAGGCTGCTAATTTGATTAAAGCTGTCTCTCTGACATCTTCCAATAGATCCAAGTTGACCTTCAGTCCTTCATCATTGTAGATCTACTTGAACCGACTAACCCAAAAATTAGTGGATCCAATCTCAACAGGGACTAAGGCATCAATGCCATAAGCCAATCTGAAAGGCGAGTCCCCCTAGTGGTCCTCGGAGTAGTTCGATAAGCCCACAATACGCTGAGAAACTCTTTAGGCCATCTCCTCTTAGCTTCATCCAGTCTGCGCTTAATCCCATTTAGCAGCGTTTTGTTGGTCACTTCGACCTGCCCGTTCGACTGTGGATGAGCCACCGGAGTCTTTCTGTGCTGAATTCTCAACTCCTTTAGAAATTCTTCAAACTTCGACCCCACGAACTGGCATCTGTTGTCCGATATCACCACCTTAGGAATTCCGAAACGAAACACTACTGACTCCTTCATGAACTTTAAGCACTCTTATTTCGTTATCAACCGAAGTTGCTTAGCTTCTACCCACTTGGTCATATAATCGATGGCGACTATAACAAAACTGACCTGACCTTTAGCTTTTGGCAATGGACCCAATATATCTACCCCCCAGACAACAAAGGGTATAGGAGATAAGATCGAGTATAACTCTTCTGGTGGCTGATGTGGGATCGAACTGTTGAGCTGACACTTCTCACACTTCTTCACGTACTCTGTAGCTTCTTTGAATATAGTAGGCTAGTAGAATCCTTGTCGAAGTACTTTGTAGGCTAATGACCTAGCAGCCATATGGTCGCCACAGATGCCCTCGTGAACCTCCCGAAGAGCATATTCGGCTTCAAATGGAACTAAACACTTCAACAAAGGTGATGAAAAAGCCCTTCGATAAAGATCTCCATCAATGAGAACAAAATTAGCGCTCTTATACTTTATCTTCTTTGCTAGCATTTGATCCGAAGGAAGGACACCATCTGCTAGATATTCTATATAGGAAGTCATCCAATAGTTAGAACGTTTAATACACATCACTGCTTCATGCTGTATACCCAGCTGCTGCAGAACCTCCAAATAGACTGACCCATCAAAATTGTTGGCATCCGTAGTGGCCAGTTTTGACAGTGCATCGGCAATAGAATTGTCATTGCGCTCCACATCCTGAAACTCATAGGAGAGGAAATACTTAGGCCGATCTTTCAACTCTGCTAAGTACTTGATCATTCTGGAACCTCGAGCTTCATACTCCCCTGAAACCTGTTTGAAGACCAACTGGGAGTCACTGTAAATGATCAGCTTCTGAACTTTGAGACTCTTCGCCAACCTAACTCCTGCCAACACGACTTCGTACTCTGCTTCATTATTGGTTGCTTTGAACGCAAACATGATGGCCTGCTGCACTCTGAATCCCTCCGGACTTGTCAAGATAATCCCTGCTCCACTGACGTCCGTAGTAGAAGATCCATCTACATACAACATCTATGAACTCTGGTTGTGCTGAAGAACTGCAATTGCTTGGTCGGACACATCATCCTTTGGCAACTTTGCATCAGTTTCGGAAAATGAACACTCCACCATAAAATTAGCCAAGGCTTGCCCCTTTATAGCTGTTCGGGGATAAAATTCGATGAAAAATTGGGACAATTCCATTGTCCATGCAGCCAATCTCCCCGAAACTTCTAGTTTGCTCATCACCTTCTTCAACGGTTGATCCGTGTAAACGACCAGGAGCCGACCTTGAAAATATTGCCTAAGCTTTCGACTAGCTATTATCAAAGCAAAGGTAAATTTCTCAATATTCGGGTACCTGGTTTAAGCATCCCTTAGAATATGACTGACATAGTAGACTGGATGTTGTTTCCCCCCAACTTCTCGAACTAAAACTGCTCTAACCGCCAACGAGCTTGCTGCCAGATACATGTATAGTGGTTCAACAGAAACTGGCTTGACTAATCAAGGAGCCGAAGACAAATACGTCTTTATCCCCCGGAAGGCATCTTCACACTCCGAAGTCCACTGGAACGTCTTCTCATTCTTTGGTCCCTTCAACGTGCTAAAGAACGACAAACACCTTTCTGTCGACTTGGACATGAATCTCCTCAAAGCTGCAATCTTCCCTGTCAGACGCTGAATATCTTTGAATGACTGAGGAGTCTTCATGTTCAGAATAGCCTGGATCTTCTCTGGATTGGCCTCAATGCCCCTCTGACTGACTAGATAACCATGGAACTTCCCTGCACCAAGCCCGAAGGTGCATTTGGTGGGATTAAGCCTTAATTTATGATGACGAATCATCTGAAAGCATTCTTCTAGATCATCCAAGTGCTTCTGAATGATCATGCTCTTCACTATCATGTCATCAACATACACCTTCATGTTCCTTCATAGCTGCTTCTGAAAGACAAAATTCATCATTCTCTGATAAGTGGCTCCAGCATTTGTCAAGCCGAATGTCATCTTCTTGTAAGCATACACTGAACGGTGCGTGATGAATGCTGTCTTCGGAATATCCTCTTTGCACATAGAAATTTGATGATAACCTAAAAAAGCATCCGTAAAGCTTAGTAGTGCATACCCCGAAGTCGCATAAATAAGTTGGTCAATTGGGGCAGAGAATAGAAGTCCTTCGGGCAAGCTTTGTTCAGGTCCGTGTAGTCGATGTATACTCGCCACTTCCCATTCTGTTTCTAGACCAGCACCACGTTTGCCATCCAATCCGGATAGTCAATCTCAAAGATGCAATCAGCAGCTATCAACTTCGTAATCTCTTCATCGATGATCCTCTGACGCTCAGGTGCAAAAATCCGCGTCTTCTGCCGAACTGGCTTCTTTGATGGGTCCACATCCAAACGGTGCTCAACTATCTTTTAGTTGACTCCAGACATATCCTGTGGCTCCCATGCAAAAATGTCTACATAACTTCGAAGAAGTTCCATAAGGTTTGTGCGGAGAGGTTCCGGCATACCCAAACCTATCTTCACCGTTTTGTCTTTCTTTCCAATAACCAGCTCGATCTCCTCGGTTTCTCCTGCTGGTATGACCAATGGCTCCGAACTGCTTTCGGTAAATGGCCCGATCTCTATCGCCATTGTTTGCTTCTGCCTGCCGACCCCAACTCCTGAAGCAATCACTGCATTCCTATAACATCGTCTGGCCAGATCCAAGTCTCCTGCTACCTCTCCAACTCCATGTGTTGTTGGGAACTTGATCTTGAAATG
Source organism: Panax japonicus (assembly GCA_020205505.1). Taxonomy (NCBI): domain Eukaryota; kingdom Viridiplantae; phylum Streptophyta; class Magnoliopsida; order Apiales; family Araliaceae; genus Panax; species Panax japonicus. Next base: position 69,604,206 of record CM035110.1, read on the forward strand.
GGGAATAAAAGTCACTACTTGTAGGGCTGTCAAAGTAGGTCTACCCAGTATGGCATTGTAGGTCGAATCTACATGCACAACATAAAATTTACATGTTATTTCTACCTGCTGGGGAGCTGTGCTGAAGATTACTAATAGTTCGATAGTTCCTGCCACTTTAACCGGATTATTACTGAAGCCATTTAAAGGGGCCTCCTGCCCCACCTCCATCTTTCGCCCATCAAGATGCATCCTCTGATAAGCATGAACGTACAGAATATCCACAAAAGACCCATTATCAATCATCATCCGCTTCATATCCATCGAACCCACTTGTGCTATGATCACCAGTGCTCCTTCATTGGGTTCAATGGGTTCCGAAGGATAATTTGCATCAGTAAAAGCTATAACGGTCACTGGAAATGGTCTATCAATCTTCGGGAGGACACCCGACACGGACATGACTGAATCCAGATATCCTCTCCTCTTCTTTCCTGCCAATTTCCCTGCCGTCCCACCGGTTATTACATCAACGATGTGCCTTGGCGGCTGATTTGGAGCAGGTTGTACGGGTGGAACCGGTTGAATCACTTGAACAGTCCGATCTGCATTCTGCTGTTCCTGCTGATGATCCCTTCCGGCCACATACTGAACCAACATACCGATCTAAACCTTCCTCTTCATAAAGTCCTTCAAATTACAACATTCATTAGTGTTGTGACCTGCAACTTGATGATAACCACAAAATTTTCGAACATTGCCCTGTCCTGGCTTAAAATTATCACAACGTGGTTCAAAGAATGACTGGTTCCTGATCTGATCCAATATCACCGACCTATCCATGTTCAGTTTGGTGTAAACCTTATTCACCTTCTGGGTAGGAGCAGGTCGGCGATTACTTCCTTGTCGCCATGTGTTGTTGTACTTCTTTGAGCTACCCTCTGGCCGATCATTATTCCCTCCAACATTCTTCTGATCACCCTCTACCTTAGAAGTATCTGTCTCTTTCATCCGGTTTGAAGAAGGACGCTTCAGGCTATTAATAGTCTTCTCCACCACAATATAGCTTTCAGCTTTATCAAAAGCTTCGGCCAAGCTCTTCGGATGGTGAAACATCAACTTCTTCACCAGCTTCTCCGACTTCACCAAATCCAACCCATTCTGAAATAACCCAACATTTTGAAGATCATTGAAGTCTTCCACTTGGCCAACTTCCTACCTGAAGCGTTTTACGTACAGGCCCAATGATTCATTCAAAAACTGTCGGACTTGCGCTAGAGAACCCGTAGGCTTCCCTCTTCTTCTATTGCTTCCAAAACGGGCATGAAATTTGTCACAAAGCTCGAACTATGACGAGACTGAATCGGCAGACAAAGTCCCCATCCACTGCCTTGCATCCTTCCTCAATGTTGTGATAGATGTGTGACACTTGGCAGCATCAGTGAAATCATAATCATCCATCAGCCTGTCAAATGCCTGACTATGGTCGTAAGGATCCCCTGATCCATCATAACTCTCCATATAATGCAACTTCTAGGTGGTATCTGCCTTTTCCTTAAAAATATCCGAGGAAAAAGGAGACGCCTTCTTTCCCGGAGTGTCTTTCACCTGCTGAACTTCAGCCAACTTCTTCCGAAGCTCCTTCAACTCATTTACCAAGAAATCTACACCTTTCAATTTTGAAGAGACTTCTTTCTCCTGAGATGACTTCTTCTTCTGAGTGGATCGACGTCCTCTACCAGATCCCACTACTTTCGATGGACTTCTAGATTTACTTCGGCGTGTGGCCATGTCATCAGGGTGAGAGTATTCAAGACGGTGCTATCTCATTCTACTCTCAGGTGCATACTCTCTCGACCGGCTTCTTTGTCTACCACCATCACGACCTTGAGAACCGATCACGAGAAGTGCTTTCTTTGACACCTAAAGAGTTCTGCTCCTAGATCTCCTTCGCTCCTGAGGTCGTCCTCGAGAGGCATGAATAGAGTGCTCCGGTTCCTTCCCTTCTCGTTGTTGTACATCCTTAAGCCTACTACGCCTCTCGGATTGTACATAAGTGGATGCCCGCCATGGACATGACTGAATCCAGATATCCTCTCCTCTTCTTTCCTACCAATTTCCCTGCCGTCCCACCGGTTATTACATCAACGACGTGCCTTGGCGGCTGATTTGGAGCAGGTTTTACGGGTGGTACCGGTTGAATCACTTGAACAGTCCGATCTGTATTCTGCTATTCCTGCTGATGATCCCTTCCGGCCACATACTGAACCATCATACCGATCTAAACCTTCCTCTTCATAAAGTCCTTCAGATTACAACATTCATTAGTGTCGTGACCTGCAACTTGATGATAGCCACCAAATTTTTGAACATTGCCCTGTCCTGGCTTAAAATTATCACGAGGTGGTTCAAAAATGGCTGGTTCCTGATCTGATCCAATATCACCGACCTATCCATGTTCAGTTTGGTGTAAACCTTATTCACCTTCTGGGTAGGAGGAGGTGGGCGATTACTTTCTTGTCGCCATGTGTTGTTGTACTTCTTTGAGCTACTCTCTGGCCGATCATTATTCCCTCCAACATTCTTCTAATCACCCTCTGCCTTAGAAATATCTGTCTCTTTCATCCGGTTTGAAGAAGGACGATTCAGGCTATTCATAGCCTTCTCCACCACAATATAGCCTTCAACTTTATCAAAAGTTTCGGCCAAGCTCTTCGGATGGTGAAACATCAACTTCTTCACCAGCTTCTCTGATTTCACCAAATCCAACCAATTCTGAAATAACCCAACAGTTTGAAGATCATTGAGGTCTGCCACTTGGCCAACTGCCTCCCTGAAGCGTTTTACATACATGCCCAAGGATTCGTTCAAAAACTGTCGAACTTGCGCTAGAGAACCCTTACGCTTCCCTGGCATGAAATTTATCACAAAGCTTGGACCACGACAAGACTGAATCGGCAGGAAAAGTCCCCATCCACTGCCTTACATCCTTCCTCAACGTTGTGACAAACGTGTGACACTTGGCAGCATCAGTGAAATCATAATCGTCCATCAGCCTGTCAAATGCCTGGCTATGGTCGTAAGGATCCCCTGATCCATCATAACTCTTCATATGAGGCAACTTCTTAGTGGTATTTGCCTTCTCCTTAAGAATATCCAAGGAAAAAGGAGACGCCTTCTTTCCAGGAGTGTATTTCACCTGCTAAACTTTAGCCAACTTCTTTCGAAGCTCATTCAACTCCTTCACCAAGAAATCTACACCTTTCAGTTTTGAGGAGACTTCTTTCTCCGGAGACGCCTTCTTCTTCTGAGTGGATCGACGTCCTCTACCAGATCCCACTACTTTCGATGGACTTCTAGATTTACTTCGGCGTGTGGCCATGTCATCTGGGTGAGAGTATTCAAGACGGTGCTCTCTCCTTATACTCTCAGGTGCATACTCTCTTGACCGGCTTCTTTGTCTACCACCATCACGACCTTGAGAATCGATCACGAGAATTGTTTTCTTTGACACCTCAGGAGTTCTGCTCCTAGATCTCCTTTGCTTCTGAGGTCGTCCTCGAGAGGCATGAATAGAGTGCTCCGGTTCCTTCCCTTCTCGTTAGTGTACATCCTTAAGCCTACTACGCCTCTCGGACTGTATATAAGTGGATGCCTCGTCCTTCAGATCGGCCATTCGAATCATCTGCACAGCTATATCCTCCCTCTCTGCTTCAGAAGAACCTCTAAAGCCTTATCTGATTCATCTTCTATCTTCGCCAACTTGCCAGCCTTATCCTCTCGACCACTTTGGTGATGAGTTCTAGGTGGTGAACCCTCCACCTGCCTCCGGTCTTGGTCACGACCTTTATCAGCAGCAAATACCAACCTCCGTCTGGCTTTACCATGAGCTCTCGAACGAGAACCCCTGGAATCATGTTTGGAAGTAGTGCTCTCACTCTTATGAGCACTCTTTGAAGGACCCAGACGATCCTTAACAGAAATATGTTGGACAGATGAGCTCACTGCCCTCGGTTGCCCTTCCGGTGTATCTGCTCTACTCCTCACCATCTTTTCCGACGTATAACAAATGAAAGTTTGTGATTGAAAGCTACAAGACACTAGAACACAACCTTCCTTCTAGCGCCAATGTTAACGCTAAGATCTTCTGTCACATCCTAATCACGTAAGACGTCCTGATCCTGCACAGTAAACACGATCAACACCAAAAGCTTGACGGCTTCGACCGTCGGGGGATAGCTCAAGCGTGAGAGTCAGTACAGGTGATCACAAGGGTTAACAATGGAGGATAAAATATCTAGTGTATTGAGAGAGATAAAATTATCAGTTACCTTAGTTTAGAAGATTTCCTTGCTATGTTATACTCTTTAGCCCGGTTTATTGTGCCACCCACTATCGTCAGATACAGTTTCCCACTGCATGTGATCTCTGCCTACTGCATGCAGGCTGCCACCTTTTTCTGCACTGTTTATCCCCTTGGCCGACTATAATCTCATCCACATTAATGATCTGCAGGCTCTTGGTCAACAGCTATATCTTTCTCATCATTACCGGTCAAAGTAATAGATATTTAATTATTTGATGGATCAGCCCACTAAACTCTGCCCAAGTATATCAAGATCTGATCTAGAAAATCCACTGACCCGGTCCAACTGGCCAAGCCCAATAGAGATGACCCAAGAGATTTAATTAAATGAATGGGTTCGAACCGATCGGCCCAATAAGTGAACAACATCTAATTAAGATTAAGAAGTAAAGTATGCCAATATTCAAGCTAACTACTTATGCAATCTGCATATATAAACCTCAATTTTGTATATCAAATCATGAGAAAATTATTAGCCAGAGAGCTTTAGTTATCCTACAATTCTAAAGCTTGAACATAAAAATAAAAATAAAAATTATTCGATTAGCAGTTTAATTGTGTGAACGAAGATTATTTTTAAAAGAGAATATTTTTGTATATTGATATAGTGGGTCTCCGCCCGCATAATACAACCGTAGGCTCACCTGTATTAAAGTGTCAATTGAGACTCTATTACACTGTTCGATCCGCGAATGGACATCTAAGATCTATTGTAAGGATAATTTTATCCTTACAACGTTGATTATCGATCAGCTCCCATATATATATTTGGTTTGCAAATTGAGAATCAATTCTATACGGATTTCCTATTAATTTTACACCATCTAATAAGTATGACAATATAATTATGCGATTTTTCAGAGTACTTTTAATTATTAGCAATTATACAATATTATTTACCATGCTAAAATTTATTTCATTGAAAGTTGAATTCGTTGAACTAATCAAAACATCTTGATTTTCTCTCAAAATTACTAATTTATAAGTAGTTCTTGTAGAATTTTTTCTACGAACCAATGACATAAATAGGAGTTTGCTTCTCTTGATTACCTTTCTCTCCAATTTTCTTCAATCGTATAATATTTGTCAATAACTATCCAAATATCAATGAGAATATCACAATAATGTGATTGATTCTGCAAAAAATTGGCATCATTATAAGAAATTTTAGCATTAAAAATTGTTGAGTCCTAATATTTCTCCTATTGGGCTGAATGGATTGGGCCTACTCATTCTGAATGGTCCTACTCATTCTGATTGGTCCATTAAGTCTCCATTAAGGGTTGATGGCATAACTGGGCTTAGTCATCATATCATTTCTATTTTATCCTGTAAGATTGGGTCGGGTCGTTGAGTTAACCCATTGGATCATTTAATATCTATTACTTTGACTTGTAATGATGAAAAAGCATGACAGTTGACTAAGGCACCTGCCATGCATTAATGTGGATGGGATTATAGCCGGCCGGCGATACAAACAGTGGAAAAAATTAGTGAGTAGACTACAAGCAGACGACAAGATCCATCGGATCACGGGGGCTGCGTCAGAGGTAGTGGGTGGCACAGTAAACCAGGTAAGGGAGTATAATCTATCAACCAAGTCTTTACAATAAGGTACGTGAACATTCATACACACACAGAACTATTATCTCTCTCAATACACTAGACATTACATCCTCCATTGTTAACCTTGTGAACACGTTTACTCACTCTCACGCCTGAGCTATCCCCCAGCGGTCCGGCCGTCAAACTTGTGGTGTTTTTCGTGTTTACTGTGCAGGATCAGGGCGTCTTACGTGATTGGGACGTGGCAGAAGATCCTGGCGTTAACATTGGCGCTAGAAGGAGGGCTGATTTCTAGTGTCATTGAAATTTTCAATCACAATCGTTTAATCTACTTCGGAAGATGTGGAGGAGTAGAGATGATACGCCAGAAGGGCAGGCGATGGCTGTTAGTTCGTCACTGCCTCGTGTTTCGGTAAAGGATCGTCTGGGTCCTTCTAAAAGTGCTCAGGAGAGCACGGCTTCCAAGTATAATTTAGGAGATATCCGACCGAAGATCCATGGTGGGGCCAGACGTAGGTTGGTTTTCAATGCGGATAAGGAGCATGATCATGGTCGAGGGCAGGAGGAAGGCTCACTGACCAAAAACTCATCGTCGAAGTGGTCAAGAGGACAGAGCTGCCAAGTTGGCAAGGATGGCAGACGAAGCAGATAAAGCCTTGGAGGTTCTGTTGAAACAAAGAGAAGATATAGCCGAACAGATGCTTCGGGTGACGAAATTAAGGGACGAAGCATCTAGCCAAGTCTGGTCCGAAAGGCGGAGTAAGCATAAGGAGATGTCACGGCGAGAAGGCAAGGAGCCGGAACATTCTGCACATTTGTCTAGGGATCGTTCTCACGGTAGGAGGAGATCGAGGAGCAAGACTCTTGTGGCCTCGAAGAAGGCACTGATGGTCGTTGGTTCTCAGCATCGAGACAACGATAGACGGAGAAGCAGGTCGAGAGAGACTGTGTCAGAAACAAGAAGAAGAGAGTATCAGCATGACCATTCTCACCATGAGGATAGGTTTGTACGTCGGAGCAGATAAAGAAGCCCCTCAAGGGCCATGGGATTAGCGGGAGGAGATCGATCCACACAGAAGCATAACATCATTCATGAGAAAGAGGTCTCCGAAGGTGTTGATTTTCTGGTGAAGGAGTTGAAGGAGCTCCGAAAGCAACTGGCTGAAGTCCAGCAGGTGAAGGACACTCCGGGAAAGAAGGAATCCCCTTTTTCCTCAGATATTCTCAAGGAGAAGGCAGATACCACCAAAAAATTGCCACGTATGGAGAGTTACGACGGGTCCGGGGACCCTACTACCATAGTCAGGCGTTCGACCGGCTGATGGACTATTATGACTTCACTGATGTTGCCAAGTGCCACACTTTTGTCACGACACTGAGAAAGGATGCTAGACAGTGGATGGGGACTTTACCATCAGATTCGATATCCTCTTGGGCCGAGCTTTGTGATAAGTTCCATGCACGTTTTGGGAGCAACCGAAGGAGGGGAAAGCCCACGGGTTCTCTGGCACAGATCCGGCAGTTCACCAGTGAATCGTTAGGCCAGTATGTAAAGAGGTTCAGAGAAGCGGTTGGTCAGGTGTCCGACCTTAATGATCTCCAGGCTGTAGGTTTATTCCAGAACGGGCTGGATCTGGTAAAGTCTGAGAAGTTAGTGAAAACGTTGATGTTCTATCACCCGAAAAGCCTGGCAGAAGCCTTCGACAAGGCAGAAAGTTATATTGTTGTAGAAGAGGCTATGAACAGCCTGAAGCGTCCTCCTTCGGGCCAGTTAAAGGAGGTAGAAGTTCCCAAGGCCGAAGGTGATCAGAGGAGAATGGGGGGTATAATGATCGGCCAGAGGGCAGCATAAAGAAGTACAATAACTCCTGGCGGCAAGGAAGTAGCCATCCACCAATTCTCGCCCCAAAAGTGAATAAGGTCTACACCAAACTGAACACAGACAGGTTTGTGATTTTGGATCAAATCAGAAACCAGCCTTTTTTCGAGCCACCTCGTGATAATTATCGGACAGGGTAGGGCAACTCTCGTAAGTATTGTGGCTATCATCAAGCAGCAGGACATGACACTAATGAGTGTTACAATTTAAAGGATTTCGTGGAGAACAAGATTCAAAGTGGTTTGCCGGTCCAATATGTGGCCGAGAAAGGACAACATGATCAGCAGAATATCAACCGTACTGTTCAGACGGTTCAAATGGTTCCACCCATCCAAAATGCTCCAGTACCACCCCTAAGACACGTTATTGATGTAATTACCGGAGGATCTGTAGTGAAGATGGTAGGAAGGAAGAGAAGAACTCGCCTGGATTCGATTATGTCCGTGACGGATGCTCCCATGAAAGTCGATAGACCATTCCCAGGAACCGTCATATCATTTACCGTCAAAGTTGCAGGCACCATTGAACTCCCAGTTATCTTCGGCACAACACCGCAACAGGTAGAAATAATGTGTAAATTTTATGTTGTGCATGTAGATTCGGCTTACAACGCCATACTGGGAAGACCTACATTGACAGCTCTCCAAGCTGTGACCTCCATCCCTCATTTCAAAATCAAATTCCCCACAGCGCATGGAGTAGGAGAGGTGGCGGGGGACTTAGATATGGCCCGACGATGTTACCGGAATGCTGTTATTTCATCTGGAGTGGGGGTCAGCAAACAAAAACAGACAATGGCAATTGAGATTGAGCCCTTCACTGAGAGCAGCTCGGAACCATTGGTGATTCCTGCAGGAGGGACAGAAGAGATCTAGTTGGTCATCGGAAAGCCGGACAAAACAGTGAAGATCGGTTCGGGTCTACCAGAGCCTCTTCGGATGAATCTTATGGAACTCCTACGATGCTATGCGGATATTTTTGCGTGGGAACCACAGGATATGCCCGGAGTTAGCCGAAAGATAGCTGAGCATAGACTGGATGTAGATCCCTCCAAGAAGCCAGTTCGGCAGAAAAGGCGGATCTTTGCGCCAAAGAGACAGAGGATCATCGATGAAGAGATTGCGAAGCTGTTAGCTGCTGACTTCATCTATGAAATTGATTACCCAGAGTGGATGACGAATGTGGTGTTAGTGCAGAAACAGAATGGAAACTGGCGAGTTTGCATCGACTACACTGACCTCAATAAAGCTTGTCCGAAGGACTTTTATCCTCTCCCCCATATCGACCAGCTCATCGATACCACTTCTGGGTATGCATTACTAAGCTTTATGGATACTTTTTCAGGTTACCATTAAATATTCATGTGCAAGGAGGACATTCCAAAGACATCGTTCATTACACACCGTTCGGTGTACGCCTACAAAAAGAGGACTTTTGACCTTATAAACGCTGGAGCCACCTATCAGAGAATGATGAACTTCATCTTCGATAGGCAACTAGGGAGGAACATGGAGGTTTATGTGGACGACATGATTGTGAAAAACATGCATGTTTAGAAGCATTTGGACGATCTGGAGGAATGCTTTCAGACTGTACGACATCGTCAACTGAGACTCAATCCGGCCAAATGCACTTTCGGCCTCGGTGCCGGGAAGTTTATGGGATATCTGGTCAGTCAGAGGGGCATCGAGGCCAACCCAGAGAAGATCCAGGCCATTCTTGATATGAAGACTCCTCAGTCGTTCAAAGACGTCCAACGTCTGACTGGTAGGATTGCGGCTCTAAGGAGGTTCGTCACCAAATCTGCGGAGAGATGCCTTCCTTTCTTTGACACATTGAAGGGGCCGAAAAATGCAAAAACGTTCCAGTGGACTTCGGAGTGTGAAGACGCCTTTCAAGGAATAAAGACATATCTGTCTTCTGCTCCTTTGTTGGTGAAGCCCGCCCCAGCAGAGACCTTATATCTATATCTTGCAGCAAGTTCGTTGGCAGTTGGAGCAGTGCTGGTTCGGGAGGTCAGTGGAAAGCAGCATCCGGTCTATTATGTCAGTCACGTCCTACGAGATGTTGAAACCAGGTACCCAAATATTGAGAATTTTGCTTTTGCTTTAATAATTGCTAATAGAAAGCTTCGACAATATTTTCAAGGTCGGCTCCTGGTCGTCTACACGGATCAGCCATTGAAGAAGGTGATGGGCACGCCAGAGCTTTCGGGAAGACTAGAAGCGTGGACTATGGAGTTGTCCCAATTTTTCATTGAATATCATCCCCGAACCGCCATCAAGGGTCAAGACTTGGCCGATTTTATGGTGGAATGTTCGTTCACCGAAGCTGATGCCGAGTTGCCAGAGGCTGAGTCGTCTGATCGAGCAGTTGCACTTCTTCAACAAGGTTAGAATGCTTGGAAGTTATATGCAGATGGATCCTCTACAGTGACTGTTAGTGGAGCAGGAATTATCTTGACGAGTCCAGAGGGATTCAAAATTTAGCAAGCCATCAGATTCGGGTTTAAAGCGACGAACAAAGAAACCGAGTATGAAGCAGTGTTGGCAGGTGTTCGATTGGCAAAGAGTCTGAAAGTTCAGAGGTTGATCATTTACAGTGATTCTCAGTTGGTCGTCAAACAGCTGTTAGGAGATTACGAATCTCGTGGAACCCGGATGATCAAATATCTGGCAGAATTAAAAGACCGACTTCAATATTTCGCTTCGTATGAATTTCAGGGCATAGAGCGTAACGACAACTCCATTGTCGATGCACTGTCAAAGATGGCCAATACGGATGCAGATGTTTTTAACGGATCGATTTATTTGGAAGTTTTGCAGCAGCCGAGTGTTCAGGACGAAGCAGTGATGTGTATCGAGCGATCTAATTATTGGATGACTCCCTACATCGAGTATTTGGCAGATGGATTCCTTCCTTCGGATAAGATGTTGGCCAAGAAGATCAAGTACAAGAGTGCCAATTTTGTTCTTATTGACGGGGATCTTTATTGATTGGCATTTTCCTCACCATTGTTGAAGTGTCTGGTCCCATCCGAGGCCGAGTATGCTCTTCAGGAGGTTCACGAGGGTATTTGCGGTGATCATATGGCTGCCAAGTCTTTGGCTTATAAAGTACTTCGACAGGGATACTATTGGCCTATAATTTTCAAGGAAGCTACAGAGTATGTCAAGAAATGTGAAAAATGCTAGCTTAACAGTTCGATCCCACATCAGCCACCAGAAGAGCTATATTCGATTTTATCTCCTATACCCTTCCCTGTCTGGGGGTAGATATATTAGGTCCGTTGCCTAAAGCTAAAGGTCAGGTTAGCTTTGTCATAGTTGCTATTGATTATATGACTAAATGGGTAGAGGCGAAGCCACTTCGGTTAATAACGGAACAAGAGTGTTTGAAGTTCATAAAAGAGTCCGTAGTATTTCGCTTCAGAATTCCTAGAGTGTTGATATCGGACAACGGACGCCAATTCGTAGGATCAAAATTTGAAGGATTTTTGAAGGAACTGGGGATTCAGCATAAGAAGACTTCGGTGGCTCACCCACAGTCAAATGGGTAAGTTGAGGTGACCAACAGGACGCTGCTGAACGGGATCAAGCGCAGATTGGATGAAGCTAAAGGAAGATGGCCAGAAGAACTACTCAGCGTGCTGTGGGCTTACCGGACTACCCCGAGGACCACCACAGGGGATTCACCTTTTCGACTGGCCTATGGTACTGATGCCTTAGTTCCGGTCGAAATTGGATCTCCAAGTCTTCGGGTCTGTCAATTCAAAGAGATCTACAATGACGAAGGACTGAAGACCAATTTGGATCTGCTGGAAGAACTCAGAGAAGTAGCTTGTTGGGTAAAATCTATATACGCACAACACGCAAGTATACGTGGTCAACAAGTAATAAAGTGATAAGTTGAGTATCGTTCCCACAGAGAATTATTTAATAAAAATCACCAAGTACTAACCCGTAACCAACTCAATCTTATTTAAACAAATGAATTTAATGTTATAAACTAAAATATTTAACTAAACTAATTCTAATTACCACTAATTAAAAATCAGATTATGGAGATTTAAGATCACAACTTCACTTATTGCTTCATTTAGGTTAACACACTTCTCATCAATTATTCTCTATCCCGAATTGTTAATCAAGAACACGAAACTAGTATTAACCACCTCTCGATGCACTAATACCGTATTAACGTCAATCCACAATTAAGATAGAAATCCGTTAAACACCTTAATCAACTAACCCACTATATCTCTATGTGAATTACAATTGAAGAAAGTTTAAGAACAAGTTCTCTATCCGATTACATGCGATGTCAAGCATATCTCTACCTTAACATTCATCAAGTTTAAGATATTAACAAAATCCTGAACACATGCTATCATGATCAGATCTAAATCTATACTTCATCTCTCGAGTTCATATAGATTATCACGGTAATTGATGGCCAAGCAATTAAACAATTAATTTCAAATCACAATAGACAATCCTCACAATAGAAAATACCAATTGATAACGAAGCATATTAAAATAAACTACACAATAAGATCCATTATAATCTCAAACAAAGAATTTAGTTCATGATTATTGAATTAAAACTAAGAATCCACAATTGAATACACATTAAAAGATAAAGATAGAAGAAGATGAGAAGAAATAATCTATTGTCTGTAGATTTGACGCTCCCTCCTCGCTCCTCCTTTGAATCTTCAATGGTCTCCAAGTTGCTTCAATCTCCAAATCTCATTAGAACTAGTGTTTTTCTCTAATTTACTCTAATCTAATTTAATAGAATGTTTTCTAATCTCCTCATATTCTCCTCTTAATCTCCTCTAATATGTGTTATTCCCCTCCTTTTATAAGCCTTTGTACATGTCTTTAAGTCCTCTTGGAAGTCCTTGAATCAAATAACTCGAAACAATCCTTTTCGGACTCAAATTCGGACAAAATCCGCTCATTTTCGCGTATACCCAGCCCCGGCTGGGTATTTCCTTTGCAAAAACCCAGCGCCGGCTGGGTAGTAAGCTGCTAAAGCTCCCAGGTACCCAGCCCCGGCTGGGTCCTAAGCACAAAAACGCCCAGCCCCGGCTGGGTACCAATCTGCCAATACACTTTTCTGCTGGAACCTCCTCTGCTAAAACTGCCATAACTTCTAAACCGAGAGGAGTTACGAGGCCCGCGACCTATCAAATCGAAGCTATCGACGATATCTACAACTTTCATTCTTTGAGCTTTCAGAAATAACAAACGCATGATGGTCAAAATTGGACTGGAAGTGACTGCTACGTAAAATCACCACCCAAAACGGTGAAGTTCAACGTCCGTCGGTAGAAATGTCATAACTCTTTCATCCGAACTCCGATTTGAATGATTCAAGATGTTCCGGAAAGCTAAGAAAACGCTCTACAATATAGTCCAAGCTCCAAGCCAAGAACATGAATTGAACATAAAAGCACAAACGACGTCCGGCTTGCTTTTGTTTGCATTTTCCGTGCTTTTCCTTACCAATAATCGCTCACATCGCTTCCAAACGTATAACCTACAAAACAAACACAAAATGCATGAAAAGTAACTAAGACACATGAATAAAAACAACTAATTCAAGTAAAAGATACCGGATAAGTAGGTATAAAACCTACTTATCATAGCTTTGCTCAAATTGGCCACTTATCAACGAAGAGTAGCTAAACATTACAACAAAGGGGTCAAACTTTGCAGATTCGAAGTAGGGGACTTCGTCCTCAGAGAAGCCGAATCATCTACGCCTCAAAACACGGGAAAACTAATGCCGAACTGGGAAGGGCCGTACGAGGTGATCGAAGTATTAAAGCCAGGCACTTATCGGTTAAAGGCATTAGATGGTTCTGAAATCAAGAACACTTGGCATGTTGGCAGGCTTCGAAAATATTTTCAATAGAGAGATCAAGTCAATTTACCGGAAGTCTGTACATAATTGTCCGTTATCAATAAAAAGTCACTTTTTCACAATTGATCCTGTTCCTATTTGTCCTAAGTTCACGATGAAGTAAGGAGGTATGGTAGGACTTGCTGGCCATTCGATGGCAGCCCATTTATTTGTTACCCAGCGTGGTAGACAAATCCTATGATCCTATATTGTTTTTACCGAGGGCAGTAAAATCAATGGTCCAATGAAGTAAGGAGGTATGGTAGGACTCGCTGGCCATTCGATGGCAGCCCATTTATTTGTTATCCAGCGTGGTAGACAAATCCTATGATCCTATATTGTTTTTACCGAGGGCGATAAAATCAATAGTCCGATGAAGTAAGGAGGTATGGTAAGACTCGCTGGCCATTCGATGACAGCCCATTTATTTATTGCCCAGCATGGCAGACAAATCATATGATCCTATATTGTTTTTTCCGAGGGCGGTAAAATCAGTGGTCCTTATATCTTAGTCCTTATATCTTGATCCTTATATCTTGGTCCTTATATCTTGGTCCTTATATCTTGATCCTTATATACTTATCCTACCCCGAGTGGTAAGCAAGATCTTGATGGTGTAAAGAGGATCAGCCGAATTCACCTCACACATGACCGATCTCACACTTCGGTAACTAGATAAGTGTCTCTTTACTTTATTACCTAAAATTTTCCTAAGTATCGAGTTCGGAATGCCTCACTCTTTAACTTCATCTTATCTGTTACATGACATGCTTAGTTATTAATTAACAGTTCAAAGTTGAATCCATGAAAAAGTTTGTATATGTTTCCAGTTGAATTAATATTGAAATATTGGCAGAAAGTAAATGCACTGAAGTCATAAGGAAAGAGACCACTTCTTATTAATATTTAATTTAATTACAAAATTAGAAAATTTCTACACAAATCCTATAAAATTTTCACAAATATTCTTAAATAAAACTAAGAAAAAACAAGAGCACTTGCTTCAGTCATCGTCCTCGTCATCTAAAGGGTCGAGCAAGGATGGATCCACGTTAGCTTTGATCAACTTCTCCTTGCCACGACTTCGGCACAACTCATAGCTCTCCGAATATATCTTCATGATTTCCCCATTAATTTCATCCGAGTTCCGATACTCCTCACAGATTTGCCTCCGGAGGTCATCGGTTAAGGGGGGCCCAAGGTCCCGCAAAGCCTTGAGTTCTTGGATTTCTTCTTCAAGCTTCTGGCGCCTATTCAGATGACGAGTTTCTGCTAATTCCAGATCCTGGATAGTTTTGGTTAAGATCTTAGAATCGGCCTTCAGCTCTTCGATCTTCTGCATCCTTATTTCACTCCTCTGAACCAAGTCAATATTCATTTTAACAATCTCCTCATACTGTGCTTTAGTTGACTTCAGTTCTTTATTGGAGGCCTTTACATCTCCTTTGGCTTGAGCCAACTCCTTCCGAAGACCCTCGTTCATATGCATAACGCCTTCGCGTTGAGTCCTTTCCTTAGCCAGAGCCGACTTTAGGATGGCATTCTCCTTCCTCAAGGCCTCTTCTTCAGATTCAGCTTCAATAGACCTTGGACGAAGACGCCCGAATACAACATTGGCCTATACACAACCAGCATTATTTGATCAAATTCAGATGTATAAGTATGAGGGCATCACTTACCTTCGCCAGATAGCTCATGCCTTCGCTGAGCAAATCCCCATTCGAACTGTTCCCAAATCGATGGTCGTCAATTTCACGAACAAAAGTGTCGAACAGTTAGAAGGGGAAGTTGGCGTTGAACCGAGGCCACATGGTCGGAGAAGCCATAGCGTCCTGCTGAAACTCGGAAGTCGACTGTCTTGGAATAGAAGACATGGACTGATTGCGAACTGGCGAAGAATCCACATGCACATTTTCTGGCGAAGGAGATCGAGCAGGAGTGGGTTCGGGAGCTGATGAAGGAGCAGAAGATGAACTTGAGTAACCATCTGGCGGTTGTTTTCTTTTTCGGGAGGAGATGGAGACAGATTCAACCCGCTCTTCACCAAGTGTTTGAGTTTCAGTTGGGATCGGTGGAGGGGAGACAACCGAAGATGGAAGAACCCAAAGCTCGTCGGCAGTCAAAGGTGTGATCTTCGTCCTCACCTTGTTTGCACGAAGAATCTTCGCCCGATCATGTATAGGTATGTCAAGTAAGCTCCTCCTGATCAGGGCATGTTCAGAAGGTGCGGAGCTAGGATGAGTTGAAGGGGTCACTTGTGGAATCGCTTCGGGGATGGTTTCTGGATCACTTTCGGGACTTGTCTCCGGATGAACAGATTTGGATTTCTTGGCAGCTCTTTTTCTTCGGCGAGGTCTGAGAGATTCTTCGGGGACGATGGGTTCATCAGTTTGGGGTTCTTCGTCCCGAAGAGAAAAGGTTGCTGGTTTGGTTACTAGAGGATCGGCTCGGGAAGATTCTTCGGTCGGAAGCTCTTCACTCGCATCAGTAATCTTCCCTGCCAGAAAGTCCTCCAGTTCTTTTACTTCCGTAGAAGTTGGCCTGACCAGAGACACTGCAGAAAACCATTCATCAGAATCCATATCACTTAAATATCTCAAAAAACTGTGTTGCAAAGTTGTTCGAAACTTACATTTATGGTCATGCAGCCAAGCTTGCTTGGTCAGAAGAGAAAAACTCCATTCCTTCGGAGGAATCTTCTTCAAAAAATCGGCCATCTCCTTCACACGATCTTCGGGGATATCTCCAAAGTCAGCAGAGATCCGGTAAGAGATAGTCCAATCTGGAAGAGAAGAGATCTCGGGTCCCGTAACAAAAAACCATTTCTCATGCCAACCCTTGTTGCTTGAAGGAGTACCCATCAGAGGCCTCTTCTCAAATTTGGAGTTGGGTCGAGGAGATTGTTTGCTCAACATTTTGAAACCTCGTTCTCGGGACCTACCAGCTGAGAAGAGGGTGAAGAAGAGGTCAATAGAGGGGGGGACCCCTAGCTCGTGATAGAAGGCAATGAATGCCAAGATGTGGATGTAGAAGTTAGGAACCAGCTGGGCAAAACGCACCCCTATGAACCCTAGGAGGGTAATGACGAAGGCGTGAAGGGGTAGACGAATCCCCTTTTCAAGGAAAGTGACTGACATAGCGACCCAGCCGTCTGGTCGCTGGTACATACGTTCCTCAGGGGTCGGAGCCCTTATAGCATACATGTCCGAAATCTGATAACGAGTCAGGAAGAAACATATCTCAGATTCCGTAACAGTCGAGGAGATATTGGCATGAGAAAACTGTTCCCCATCCTTGAAGAAGTCGGAAGGAGACATAGAAGGATATTGGGGATTTGAGCTCGAACCCTCTTGGTTAGGGTTTAGATTAGGAGAGACGGTGCTAACAGGGGTCACACGAAGGGGGGGAATTTTTGCTAGAGCTCCAGTCACCATTGTTGGAGTTTCGTAGAGCAAAGAGAGAATTCTTAGAGAGGAGAAGAAAGCTCAAAGATTCAAAATTAAAATTAGCAAATAAAACCGTCGAAATGGGTAAAGTTTATCCTTTATACTGACGGTCGCACGGTGTATGAGGCCGGCACATTAAATGTTAATAATGATGAGAATTCGAAAGGGAAACGTCCGGATCAAGTCTTAGATATTTTGTCAAATTGGGCCTCTCTGCTGGACTTCCGGTTTTTAGGCCATTTGTTTCAAATTCAGTCCTTCATTGACTGGACCTTTTACACTGAACATTCAGCCGTCCCCCATCTCATCTTATGGACCAAATTGGGTACGTCTCAATTATCTCCTGTTATGGGCCTTTATCAAATTTTAATATCATGGACCATTTATAGTTTCCTATTAAACCTCCTGTTTAATAAAAAACTAGGGGGCAATGTTGAGTCGTGATATTTCTCCTATTGGGCTGAATGGATTGGGACTACTCATTCTGATTGGTCCATTAAGTCTCCATTAAGGGTTGATGGAATAACTGGGCTTAGTCATCATATCATTTCTATTTAATCCTGTAAGATTGAGTCGGGTCGTTGAGTTAACCCATTGGATCATTTAATATCTATTACTTTGACTTGTAATGATGAAAAAGCATGACAGTTGACTAAGGCACCTGCCATGCATTAATGTGGATGGGATTATAGCCGGCCGGCGATACAAACAGTGGAAAAAAGTAGTGAGTAGACTACAAGCAGACGGCAGGATCCATCAGATCACGGGGGCTGCGTCAGAGGTAGTGGGTGGCACAGTAAACCAGGCAGGGGAGTATAATCTATCATCCAAGTCTTTACAATAAGGTACGTGAACATTCATACACACACAGAACTATTATCTCTCTCAATACACTAGACATTACATCCTTCATTGTTAACCTTGTGAACACGTTTACTCACTCTCACGCCTGAGCTATCCCCCGGCGGTCCGACCGTCAAGCTTGTGGTGTTTTTTGTGTTTACTGTGCAGGATCAGGGCGTCTTACGTGATTGGGACGTGGCAGAAGATGATGGCGTTAACAAAAATCAATAACAATGTTTAACCACCCAAATTTTAAACTTGCACATATGAATGGGATGATACAAAAAAAAGGTTATCTAATCAAATGATTGGTTTTGATATGTAATCAATACTTAATCAAGTGCAAATGAAAATTTTTCAAAATGGTGTTATTCGATTGGGACAAGCAAGACATTAAATTCATTAAAAACTAGGGTTAAATACACTTCTGTTACATCAAGAACTGTCAAATTCATAATTCGGTACCCAAAGAATTTAGGCTTACAATTTATTACCCGTCTAAGAATCTGTTCGAGGTTTAGGTACTTATGTAGTAAATTGTAAGCCCAAATTCTTTGATGAACGAATTATGAATATAATAGTATTTAATATAACAGAAGTGTATTCAGCCCTAAAAACTATGGATATTTGGCTTCTATTTCTTCATTTCAATTATGTAGTTGGAAAAAAGTGTTAATAGGGTTGCACAAATTGAGGTCATTGAAATAGACTTTAGTAGGGAATTGAAAGAGCTTGTAACGATAGAAAGCGAAGTATATAGTTCATGCATGAACATGATTTTATATTTCTTTTTTAAAAAATAATATAGATTAATTTACATATTATATTTTATATAGATTAATAAAAAAAATAATATAAATTAAAAATAATATGATTTTATATTTCTTTTTAATTTACATATTATAGAATATTTGTACTTCATTTTATGATCAAATTCATATTATATTTGCTTTTCAATTTTAAACCATCATTAATTTGCTATGTGATTTTAAAACCCTAATTACCTAAAATTGATTGATACCTATTATACTTGTTGGGTTTGGGGCTACAAACAAGTTGATTCATGCTTAAATTAAGTAAAAGAGAAAAGGACAAGAGGACAACCATACAAGGAATTGTTGAAATGGTTGGTCTTTTTCAAGTACATAATTAAGTAAAGAAAATACTATATATATATTGGAGGCATAAGCATAAATTGAGGGATTTGGCCTTTTGTTCTTTTTAAAAAAATAGTGGTTAGAATTCCTAAATTTTTTTCTTTTTTTCTTTTAATAAATAAAAAAAAACTTTGAAGCACTTGCATCCAAATTTTTTTACTCAATCATTGCCTCGTTGTTTAGTCCATGGTTTAGTTATTTATAGTAACTTTATCTAAATTGGACAATATAATTTAAGTCCTCCCAACTAACCTTATCGTTCTTTTCTTCTGCCTATTATGCTCAGCCATATATACAAGTTATGAAGTCTGATTGTACAATCCATGTGTGAAGAAAATTGGATTTTTTTTCATTTTATTTTATTACTTATGTCTTTTTATCTCTTACATACACACATTTATATACTATCTCTGTTCTTAAAATATTATCGTTTAAGGTTTTGGCACATGGATTAAGAAAGTATCATTTACCAAGTAAAATTTGTTTGAAATTCCATCACTACCCCTTTATGGGAAGTTGAAACTATTAATACAAGTGAGGGAATTTCTTGGGATCATGAGAGAAGGTAGGGGTAATATAGGAAAATAAATAATTTATTCTCTTTGAAACTTGTAAACGACAAACTTTTTAAAACAAATTTTTTCTTCTAAAAAGACAATATTTTAGGAACGGAGGGAGTAATATTCAACAATGTTATTATCACACAAAAAAATCATATAATATTCACATACATACACATGCTTACTATGGGCCCCTGCCTTACATGTGGAGGACACAAATATGCATGTGTATGTGAGCATTATGTGACCCCTTTTTATGTGATAGTATATTTTATAATATTTCAATGACCTGCAACGAATTTTGAATTTAACTTCTAATTTTTCCATATTGAAATGCAAAAAATATAATTATTATTTTTTTCCTCCAAAATGTTTGTAATTTGGAGAAAAAAAATCCACTATTTTTATATACAAATATGTTTTTTTATTAATGGCAAAAAGTACCTTTTGGTCACTGTAGTTATAGTGATTTAACGAATTAGCCATTGTATTTTTAAAATATTCAATTAGCCCACTGAACTTTTTAAAAATTTGCAATCAACCCATTCCGTCCAAAAAATTGGACGGACGTTAACAGATCAGCTTGGATTGCTTACGTGGCTTTTTAAAAAAATAAAAAATGACGTGGTAATTACGTGACAATAGACACATTAGCTCCTTTCTTTTATTTTTTTAATGAATTTTCTTTACAATTTTTTCTTTTCAAACAAAAAAAATAAAATTAAAAAATCATTATGTGAAAAATAATAATTAAAATAATAATAAAATTAAAATAAATATTTTAATTCATTTTTTAATTTTTAATTTTTCCTTTTATCTTTTCCTTTCTTTTAATAATTATTTTTATTTTAAAAATTAATTCCAAATAATATAAATAATATATCAATGTATCAAAGATATCTATTACAATATTACATTAATTTCAACAAAAAAAAACAATAAATAAGCTTAAAATAAAACAATAAATAAAAATACATCTTCTGTTCATCTTCTTCCTTACCAAATCCTATTGTTCATCTTCGGCCCACCATTCCTTCTTTGTTCTTCGATCGAGCTGGTGCTATTCGAGCTTTGGCGGCGACGACTGAATGTACACCTTTCTGGAAATCAATTTTTTTCGATCTAAGCTTCTTTCATTTCTATCCTCTCGACTCTCACTCTTCTCCACTCAGTTCACCGGCGATCACCACCGCAAACAACTGCTTTCTCTTTCCACAATCCGCCACTCCGACCGCCACTCACCCAAACACTAACACCTCCTCCGGCAGAAATATTTCGAAAGAACAGATCTATGGCTCAGTCGGAGGGACATATCTATGTTGACTGAACAGATGCTTGTCTTCCATGGCTGATGTTGAACGAACTGTGATGAAGAGATGCTGGTTTGTGATGAATATTATAATATTAATAAAATTAATATTATACATATTATAAATATTTAGATAAAGAATAAGAAAGAAAATAAAAGTATTTTAAAACAGACGTTGGTCTTCCATTTTATAAATATTTTAAAACATAAATATTAATTTTTATTAATATTATACATATTATAAATATTTAGGTAAATAAAAAGATAGAAAATAAAACATAAAAATATTTCTATTTTAAATTTTTTTATAAGTATTTGAAAATATAAAAGTATTTTTATTTTTATTTTTAAAATAAAACATACATATTATAAATATTATAACATTAATGTTTATTAATATTATACATATTATAAATATTTAGGTAAAGAAAAAGAAAGATTTTGATATATTATTTATAAATATTGTAATAGATCTCATTAATACAAAAATTTTGATATATTATTTGTATTATTTGGAATTAATTTTTAAAATAAAAATAATTATTATAAATGTATAAATTTATATTAATTTCTTTTAAGTAAATAAAGAAGAACTTGGGAAGAGAAAGAAATAATAGGAAAATATTATTTAGTTGCCAAATCATTGCCCAGTCATTAAATATTTTGTTTTTTCTTTTTTTTCTAGCTGCCACGTATGTAAATATATAATTGAATTTAACGTCCGTCCATGAAATTGGACGGAATGACCCGATTAACAAATTTTTAAAAGTTCAATGGGCTAATTGAATATTTTAAAAGCACAGTGGCTAATTCGTTAAATCACTATAACCACAGTGGCCAAAAGGTGCTTTTTGCCTTTTATTAATTGACTAAAATATACTGAAACTATTACAAACGATAGAAAAATTACGATACAAAGAATTGAAATGATAATCCTTCCAAATATGATAACAGATAATCAGGAAAAATAGTCAATTGTAGCAACAACTAGTGGACACCAGATAAACTATTGAAAAACAATCATAAAAATTTAATTTAATTTATATATCATTTGAATAACATTTATGATTTTTTTTCATAAAAATAAAATTTAATTATGACATTACTTGCATGATGGAAAGAGAGTGAAATTTATGAGATTTTAGATAGAAATAAATAGAGTTTAACTTATTGCATTTGCATAAATAAAGGGGTTAAATGCCTTTTATATCTCTATACTTTTAAGTCAATTTACTCAAGTGTTAACATCTCGTTACGATTGAAATGAAATTTCATTTGTTATCTAAAAAAACAAAGTAATTGCATGAGAAAAAAATTACTATTAAATAGGGGATGGGATGGCCCCTAACCATTTTGGATGATATATGGAGGTGGTGGGGGCGAATATTACCTTTGTGAATCAAACATATATATGCAAATGCAACTTCTTTTTGATGGTGAATTGCTCTTGATACCAACCAACAAACCAACCAGCCAGAAGCTTGCTATTATTTGTAGAGAAGTACTCTCATGTATAAATATATAATTTAAATATTCATGCATCCAATTGTTGGTATTCATGATTTAATTTATGTCTTTTGGATTCATTTAAGTTGGGTGGAGGTGGGACCATAAGGCTAGTCGAGTTGGACCGTAAAATAAATCAAACAGTTTTAATTTGATTCATATTTGTTCGATAAAAAATTCGATTCGATCTCGTCTCGAAATATAAACGAATTAAATATGAACAGATTTTAAAATTTGATAAATTATTCAAACCTCTCAAATTGTAATTTTTTATTGATACTCATATCATATTCGCTCAAAAAGTTTAAACTGCTCGTGCTCGATTCGAGATCGTGTTTGTCTCAGTAACTAAATGAGTCTCAATCAAACCTTATTTCATACCCGATAAATTGCATAAATTAAATCTGAGCAATTCGATAATCTGTTCGACTCGATTTATTTACATCTCTAATGAATACCAATATTAGTTGGTTGGTAATTAGTTGGGTTGTACTTCAATTTCATACTTATTACATTGTACATGCATGTAATAAATTCATACAAATATAATTTTTTTTCTAATACTCTTTTTCAAAAACTTTAGTCCAAAGAGTTTCTTAGTTGAAATATAATGAAGCTTATGAAATAAGAATGGATAGTTGGCTAAGTACACACCAAAAAGGTGATGACGATGTGTTCACTATTATAAAAAATATAATTAAATAGATTATGCAACATTGAGTAATCTCTATAGTTTGTTGACAGTTGAACTACCATGAGTCTCATTTATTGTGAAAAGCAAGTTTAACATTTGATTTAAGCAGTATAATCACATTTGACGACAAAAAGTGAGATTCTATTTGTCTTTCTTCTTAGAATAAGGTTGTAAAATGAA
This sequence comes from Panax japonicus, assembly GCA_020205505.1. NCBI lineage: Eukaryota > Viridiplantae > Streptophyta > Magnoliopsida > Apiales > Araliaceae > Panax > Panax japonicus. The sequence continues at coordinate 69,627,604 of CM035110.1, forward strand.
TTAAATAGTTCAAGTTTGATTCGTATTTGATTGACTAAAATTTTGAGTTCAATTCGAAATATAAATGATTCAAATATGAGTAAATTTTAAAATTCGATAAAGTAATCGAATCTCTTCAAATTGTAATTTTCTATTGATATTCGGATCATATTCGTTCGAAAAGTTCAAACAGCACAGGCTCGATTCGAGATCGTGATCAACTCGGTTGCTAAACGAACCTCAATCAAACCTTATTTTATAATCGATAATTTTAATAACTAAATATGAACAACTTAATACTCGGGTTGACTCGATTCATTTACACCACTATCTAGTCGTCCATTTTTGAATAGTAACCCTTGATGTATCACTCTCAAAAGTCTATTTAAAAAAAATTATGTGTATCTAATGGTTAGGAATAGCAAGCACTACGAAAAAAAGGTCATTCGCGACAGAGCCCAAGTCTAGTCGAGAATAAATTCAGTGTCGACAAGATAGTCGTCGTCAATGAGTCCCGTCGATAATTCCCTTTTCCAAGTTGGAGGTCGACGGATGTCCGTCAATAATGACATTACCGTAGTCGGCAATGTGGTAGGATTTGGCGTGATGATACTGACTGAGGCATATAACTAGTGTATGTTTATATTTTTATTTTCATGTATTTAACTACCTAGTTTTTGGATTGTACAGATTAAGGTCTTATATCTAGTTAGGTTGATAGTTTATGTTTTTAACTAGTTGTTGAGTTGTATAATAATTACATTTTGTATCTAGTTACATATTATAATTTATGTGATTACGTTGTGTACGAATTTGATAGTTGATTATATATATTTGATGATTATTGGTAGTCATTAGTGAATAATTATATGTTGCTTTCGGTTTATAACACGCACAATTATGTATATATAAAAAAATATGGGGTTTACAAATCTTTAATTTTTTTTAAAATGTTATTGGTGACGGACAATCCGTCGCCAATGACTCCTTTAATAATAAAAATAAAAATTCATTGCCAATGGCAAGAGTTATCGGCGACGAACTATCCATCGCCAATGAGTTTTTATTTTTATTAAAGGAGTTATTGGCGACAGACTGTCCGTTTCTAATTCCGTCTCCAATGATTCATTGGCGACGAACTGCCCGTCGCCAATGACCTCTTTACGACGATGATCGCTTCCTTCGCACAGGACAATGACATCCCGTCGCTATTGACCTCATTGCCGACGACACATTAGTCATTAGCTACAGACATATCCGTCGGCCATGATCCAATTTATTTTTTTGTAGTGAAGTTTTAAGTTTAAACTAAGTTAAGCTTCCAAATTGGTAGATATTGTACAATAGACCTGACAAACATGACCCAAGTCCGCGGGTCGGTCCGCCCGTTATGGGCTGTAATTTTTTAGCCCAAGAAAATGCGAGTCATTTTGGCCCGACCCGTTTTTGGCCCGGCTCGCGGGTGGCTTGTCCCACGACTTCTTTTCTTTTTAAAATAAAATGTTGCTACTTGTGGACTGTGAGGCTTAAGCACAAGACTTGTAAGTAAATAAATAAGATTTCAAACCAACTAAACTACAACAACTATTTATTTTTAATGCAATCTTCAATATATTGTTTCTTTATTTTTGTTCAAATTTTACTATTCTTAAAAAGTAAAACTTAAATCGAGCCTAATTTATAATATTTATGAGCATTACTATTTTTTAAAAAAATTTATTTAATTTGTTAAGAACATGAGTAATTAAGCTTAATTAGATGCTTCCTAGTCATGGGCATGGCAGAAACAACTTTGATTAATATATGTAGTAGTACAGTAGTTATATGTAAGTCGTTAATATATGTAGTAGTACAGTAGTTATATGTAGTTAATGTAATTAATTAATTAATAATACTAATTTATAATACTATTAAAATTTTAATTGATTGAGATATGTAGTTAATGTAGGTAATTAATTAATCGTGTCTGTTTGAATTATTATTTATTATAAAGTATTTTATTATTTATTATAAAGTATTTTATTATCTTTAATATTTATTATTATTACTTTTCTGGTGTACCAAGATTTTGCAAAAAAAAAAAAAATCGAGGGTCGGGCCGGCGCAACCCAAGTCACGGGCCTCACATTATCAGTCCGTCAAAAAATCCGAGCTATTTTAACCCGGCCCGTTCTCGATCCGGCCTGACCCAACCGTTTGCCATGTCTATTGTACAATATACTTATGTTACTTATGTTAGTTTAATGTCAGTCCATTTGAGTTTCTAATTAGAGTTAAATTAATGAAACTGATCTCTATAAAAGTCGGCTAATTTATTACGTACAAAAGCACCGTACTTCGTTTAGTGAAATACTTTTCGCGCTAAAATATAAGATCAAAATAATATTTTTTGAAATCAATTTTAAATATTTTTAAATTCAGAATTGATATAAAATTATTAAATTTTTGTAAAAATTATGATAATTATTGTGACTTATCTAAAAAAATATTACTACTAATAATATTTATTATTTTATAATTTAAATAAATATTATTAATTTTGAGTTTAAAAATGTTTTATATTAACTTTTAAAAGTCAATATAATTTTATAATCTAAAACAAACGAAGTACAATAGAACCCCTATAAATTAATACTCGATAAATTAATAATATCTCTAAAATAATATTTTTTCTCAGTTCCGACATAGGGTAATGAGATAAATTAATAATTTCGATAAAATAATAATTTTTAAAAAGACCCTTATATTAATATATGGTCTCATCAAAATTATAAATTAATAATTCTTTTAAATTACAAATATCTAGTGTAATCTTGTAAAATATGATTTTATTCTCGTTTGTTTTGTGTTGAAATTCAAATTTAATTGAATTTCATCCTCTTTATATCGCCTCTTTTCTCTAAGTTAGCCAAAATGTACTCATGTTGTAAGACATCAACTTTTATGAATAAAAATAAAATTTTCTCAAAATATATTTTTGAATATTATGGTATGAATTTGATATAATGTTATAGTTGTGGGTAGTATTTATAAATTTTACAAAGTAAACAAGTTGTTATAAAATATTCGATTGGTCGGAGAATATTTGTTTTAACAGGGAATATTCGTACGACGGCACACTCATTGGTAGAGCCCACAACAGAAGTATTGTTGGAGTTAGAAAACGACATAGATATCTTTTTATAAAAATAACGGCGAAAGTTTTACTGTGACACCCCCAAAATAGGTCTAATCCACCAAACTCATTCTGAGTCGCCAAATACATGGTGCATGAATTAACTACAACTTTATTATTATAATTGTCGTGTAAAATACGACAGCACATATACTGTGAGTTTTAATAACAACTCTGACTCTCATCCCTTTACTTGGATAGCACTTCACATTGACACCTTACATAAAGGTACAGTCAAAAATTGTTTTAGAAATTAAAATATTTGAAAAATGCTTAAGAAAATCTTTATACATGAGAGGCCATGTGTAACACCCTAAATTTTACGAATAAATATTATTTTATCTCGAAATATATTTTTGAATATTATGGTGTGGATATAATATAATGTTATAGTTGTTGGTAATATTTAAAATTTTGCAAAGTAAACAAGTGGTTATATAATATTTGATTGGTCGAGGAATATTCGTTTTAACAGGAAATATTCGTACGACGGCACAATCATTGGTAGACCCCATAACAGAAGTATTGTCGTAGTTAGAAAACAACATAATTATCTTTTTATAAAAATAACGACGGAAGTGTTATTGTTAAAACTGTTGAACTACGCGGTAGTAAAAGTACAGTGATACGCGTGGTTGCATAGTAGTACACGGTATTGGTTATTGATGCTTACGTGAGAAGTCACTCAGTTATACTCAATTATTGCTACAGTAATTGTTGCATCATATCTCTCACATTATTGATTCGATTATTGTCACAGTATTATCCGCATAATATGTTATATTATTAAATCAAAAATTGAGACGACAAAGTTATTTATATTATTAAATTGCAATATTTACAATGTCTAGATGTTCTGTCAAGGAGAGGTTTGGTCATCTAATTGTGCGCCAATAAGGAGAAATCCTTATCGAAAAGCCCCCTCTTTCCTGGGAACAACCTGGTTGTTAAATATTGTGAGTTATAATATTAATGATGAATAAGTTCGTGTTGATTAAAGATGAAATTGATAGTTCCATTGTGTTGGAATTATTAGTGTTAGTGAAAATCGATATTTATTCCGATATTAATTGATATATAGAACTTTTATTGACCAGTTGGGTAATTAATCGGATAAATGAGCAATTAATTGCTATTAATTTACATGATTATAACTATTTGTTCACATGTGTGTACTATTGATTCACATTTTTTTTACTATTAGGGGAGTTTGTGTAAGATTGATAATACTTGCATGACTAAGTTAAAAATGGAGGTATAGATGGAGGTATTATACTTTAATTCGTATTTTCACATGATTATAACTATTGATTCACATTATTTACTATTAGGGGAGGTGGTGTAAGTTTGATAATACTTGCAGGACGAAATTAAAAAAAAAAGAAAAGTTGAAGGTATTGTACTGTAATATTTCAAGCCCCAAAACGTGCAATTATCGAAACTATATTTTCCTATAAATAGAAGTTCATTCTTCCTTCATTTCTCACCAATTCACTAAAGCTTTAGAGCAATTATTATAGAGAGAAAGAAGAAGAGAAGTTTGCTACCTCACTATTCCAATATCCAGTTTCTTCTAAGGTAAGGGGTATTTTTTTTTCGTATTCATGAAGAGAGTTATTTTCTCTCAATACTTGTAAGAGTTGTTATTCCATTCTTTATTATTATGTTGGAATAACCTGTCAATGCGAAGTACCGCATACATGGTGAAATTCTTCTGTTATTCCATTCTTTATTATTTTGTTAGAATAACCTGTCTGTGCGGTCTATCGAATGCCTGGTGAATTCTGTTGTTATTCTTTATTATTTTATTGGAACATCCTGTCTGTTCGAATTACGCATGACCTGGTTCCATTCTTTATTATTCTGTTAGAACATCCTGTCTGTGCGGATTACGCATGACCTGGTTCCATTCTTTATTTTGTTAGAATATCCTGTCTGTGCGGATTACGCATGACCTGGTTCCATTCTTTATTATTCTGTTGAGAATAACCTGTCTATGTGGTCTATCGCATGCCTGGTGAATTATTCTGTTATTCCATTCTTTATTATTCTGTTGGAATAACCTGTCTATGTAGATTATCGCATGCATGGTGAATTATCCTTCATATTCATTCCTTATTAAATTGTGGAAATGATCTGTCTACGTGGATTACCGCATGGCGGGCGAAAATCCATTTGCAGTTTCATATATTCTTTTATACTCAGTTGATTGAAGTTTTGGCTTCTATACTCTATGAAATTAGTAGAATATCCTGGATATTTGCGCTTCATCCAGTATCTTTTCATGGGAATATTCTTCTGAGCATTCTTGAATTTTACTCCACAAAGAAGTATCATGTTGACAATTTGGACCTTATTGATTTCTGGATAAACATAAATTTTAAATCTTTAAAATTTATCCTTGAACTTATTTTATTGAATTATTATGTCATTGTCATCATCCTCATGTTTATATTGTGATGAAAGTCATCTTTGACTTACGTGCATAGATGGACTTAGTATGATAATGACCCAAAATTATTCGGTATAATCATGACCTGTAATGTTATAAATGATGTGGTAAAAGTACTCCTCATTGACGTGTAGTGCATTGATGGACAATTTTTGGTATGATTATGACTAGTGATTATCAGGTATAGTCATGACTATTGATGATTTAATGAATATCCTTGGCCCGTAGTGCAGGGATGACTCGGTGATGTGGTTTATTTTTTAAGCTGAGTCTCAGCGATAAAAATTGATGAAAATATTTTAAATCATAGAAGATATTAGATTTCATGCTCTACCTGACTATTCTAATGGATTGCTTATTCCGCTGTAGTTAAACTTGATGTCTATTGTATTTTATCAGTTTAACATTGTTGAAGACTAATGATAATTTATTCTGCATTATCTTAGTCATAATATTTTTTACTGGGCTAGTTGAGCTTACCCTTTTGCTTTCATTGTTTTCTTCAGGAAATGAGAACATAGCCGGGACTAGTCGGAGAACGGAGTGATGGTCCGAGTTGGTGTATTAGTAGTCCTCACTATTCTATAAAATAGTGTGATATTAAATGTAATGAGGACTCTATTTGAGAGTGGATATTGTCTAGAAGGCAATATTCATGTTTAAACTCTCAGTTATGTTTTGTCGTATATTACACGACGGTTGTATAATTAAGTTTGTATTTGTATTCTATACCATGTATTTGGCGACTCAAGATGGGTGATGTATACCTATTTTGGGGGAGTCACATCATGCATCTAAGTTGTAATAGATATCATATGACTCGAGAATTATCCTTGGTTGACCCAATAGACCCCAAAGAAAAATAAGAAGATTGCTATCATGTTCTTTCCAATGACGAGTCTTCTCTTGCCATATAATTATCTCCATTGTCTCCAATTGAGAATTATATTTCAACCAAACTCCAAGATTATATAGGTAGTGCTCATAGATATAATCAGCAAGTGGATGTGCACAACCTTGTCTTATGATAACACGAAGTCGTAGGTCATCAGACATCTAGTATGATAGTGGTAAAACACTCTTCCAAAGTTGGGTTCACCTCACTCTATTCGGTTCACCAAAATCAACGGTTAAAGGACGTATAAAATATGACAGATTTATCTAAAATTCTCAATAAAATTATTTTTATACTATTTTAGGGGAAACCTCAACAGTTATAGACCACCGTTCTATTCCCTTGTTACCCCTGCTCGACCCAGCTACATTTTTATTACCTGAAAGGAATTGTGAAGTAAAAGGGTGAGCACAACTAGCCCAGTAAAGAATATCATGACTAAAGATAATTAAATTATAAATAGCATTCGTCAGTAATGAATCAGAAATTTAGAACATATGGTAGATGATAAAACTTTTCAACCATAATTGCAGCGGAACGAGCAATCTATTAGAAGAGTCAAATAGACCATAAATTCTATTATCTTCTCCATGTTAAAAGTCCACCAACAATGATTTAACCCTGTAACATCAATCAACAGTTCCTGTCCACAATCATGTGAATAACTCATAATCATAATTGTACTTCTAAATTCCTCTTCCCATCCAGGACGAAGATAATTTTCATCACCTGTCTTTACCTGAAACATCAAAGGTCATGGTTATACCAAATCACAGTTCTTATTCATAATCATACTAATAAATTTATATTTACACTACGACCCAAAGATATTCATCAACAGTTCATCTTTGCATTACCGACCAAAGATATTCAACAACATGTCATCTTTGCACTACGTGCCAAAGATATTCATCAACAATTCATCTTTGCACTACATGCCAAAGAAATTAATATCTCAAAGAAATATATAATCATTTTAGAATTTATATAAACAATAATTTTAATCATGTTGATCAATTCACCTTTGCACTTAAGCTAAAGATATTCAATTATAAATTCAATGGTCATGATCATACTGTAAAATCTGAAATTTTACGAATAGAGATTTAATTTTCTCAAAATATTTTTTTAATATTATGGTATGGATTTGAGATAATGTTATAGTTGTGGATAATATTTATAAATTTTGCAAATTACGCAAGTTGTTATATAATATTCGATTGGTCGGGGAATATTCGTTTTAACTGGGAATATTCGTACGACGGTACAATCATTGGTGGACCCCACAACGGAATTATTGTTGGATTGAGAAAATGGCAAAAATATTTTATAAAAATAACGACAAAATTTTACCGTTAACTGTTGAAACACCCGGTGTTAAAAGTACAGGAATACGCATGGTTGCATAGTAGCACACGGTATTGATTATTGATGCTTACGTGAGAAGTCACTCAGTTTTGTTCAATTATTGCTTCAGTAATTGTTGCATAGTATTTCACGTTATTTGATTTAATTATTGTCGATATTTTATATATTATTAAATCAATAATTGAGATGACAGAGTTATTAATATTATTATTTGCAATATTAACGATGTCTAGAAGTTCTGTCAAGGAGAGGTTTGGTCACCTAATTGCGCGCCAATAGGGAGAAATTCTTATTGGAAAGCCCCCTCTTTCCTAGGAACGACCTGGTCGATTAATATTATGAATTATAATAATGATGATAAATGTTGTTAAATAATTCTTTTAAATTACAAATATCTAGTGTAATCTTGTAAAATATGATTTTATTCTCGTTTGTTTTGTCTTGAAATTCAAATTTAATTGAATTTCATCCTCTTTGTATCGCCTCTTTTCTCTAAGGTAGCCAAAATGTACTCATGTTATAAGACACCAACTTTTATGAATAAAAATAATTTTTTCTCAAAACATATTTTTGAATATTATGGTATGAATTTGATATAATGTTATAGTTGTGGGTAGTATTTATAAATTTTACAAAGTAAGCAAGTTATAAAATATTCGATTGGTCGGAGAATATTTGTTTTAACAGGGAATATTCGTACGACGGCACACTCATTGGTAGAGCCCACAACAAAAGTATTGTTGGAGTTAGAAAACGACATAGATATCTTTTTATAAAAATAACGGCGAAAGTTTTACTGTGACACCCCCAAAATAGGTCTAATCCACCCAACCCATTCTAAGTCGCCAAATACATGGTGCATGAATTAACTACAACTTTATTACTATAATTGTCGTGCAAAATACAACAGCACATATACTGTGAGTTTTAATAACAACTCTGACTCTCATCCCTTTACTTGGATAGCACTTCACATTGACACCTTACATAAAGGTACAGTCAAAAACTGTTTTAGAAATTAAAATATTTAGAAAATGCTCAAGAAAATCTTTATACATGAGAGGCCATGTGTAAGACCCTAAATTTTATGAATAAATATTATTTTCTCTCGAAATATATTTTTGAATATTATGGTGTGGATATAGTATAATGTTATAGTTGTTGGTAATATTTAAAAATTTTGCAAAGTAAACAAGTGGTTATATAATATTCGATTGGTCGAGGAATATTCGTTTTAACAGGAAATATTCGTACGACGGCACAATCATTGGTAGACCCCACAACAGAAGTATTGTCGTAATTAAAAAACAACATAATTATCTTTTTATAAAAATAACGGCGGAAGTGTTATTGTTAAAACTGTTGATAATGACATTACCGTAGTCGGCAATATGGTAGGATTTGGCGTGATGATACTGACTGAGGCATATAACTAGTGTATGTTTATATTTTTTTTTTCATGTATTTAACTACCTAGTTTTTGGATTGTACAGATTAAGGTCTTATATCTAGTTAGGTTGATAGTTTATGTTTTTAACTAGTTGTTGAGTTGTATAATAATTACATTTTGTATCTAGTTACATATTATAATTTATGTGATTACGTTGTGTACTAATTTAATAGTTGATTATATATATTTGATGATTATTGGTATTCATTAGTGAATAATTATATGTTGCTTTCGGTTTATAACACACACAATTATGTATATATAAAAAAATATGGGGTTTTTCAAATCTTTAATTTTTTTTAAAATGTTATTGATGACGGAAAATCCGTCGCCAATGACTCCTTTAATAATAAAAATAAAAATTCATTGCCAATGGCAAGATTTATCGGCGACGGACTATCCATCGCCAATGAGTTTTTATTTTTATTAAAGTAGTTATTGGCGACAGACTGTCCGTTTCTAATTCCGTCTCCAATGATTCATTGGCGACGAACTGTCCGTCGCCAATGACCTCTTTACGACGACGATCGCCCCCGTCGCACGGGACAATGACATCCCGTCACTAATGACCTCATTGCCGACGACACATGAGTCATTAGCTACGGACATATTTGTCGGCCATGATCCAATTTATTTTTTTTGTAGTGAAGTTTTAAGTTTTAACTAAGTTAAGCTTCCAAATTGGTAGATATTGTACAATAGACCTGACAAACATGACCCAAGTCCGCAGGTCGGTCCGCCCGTCACGGGCTGTAATTTTTTAGCCCAAAAAAATATGTGCCCTTTTTGCCCGACCCGTTTTTGGCCGGGCCCGCGGGTGGCTTGATCCGCGACTTCTTTTCTTTTTAAAATAAAATGTTGCTACTTGTGGGCTGTGAGGCTTGAACACAAGACTTGTAAGTAAATAAATAAGATTTCAAACCAACTAAACTACAACAACTATTTATTTTTAATGCAATCTTCAATATATTGCTTCTTTATTTTTGTTCAAATTTTACTATTCTTAAAAAGTAAAACTTAAATCGAGCCTAATTTATAATATTTATGAGCATTACTATTTTTCAAAAAACATTATTTGATTTGTTAAGAACATGAGTAATTAAGCTTAATTAGATGCTTCTAGTCATGGGCATGGCAGAAACAACTTTGATTAATATATGTAGTAGTACAGTAGTTATATGTAAGTCGTTAATATATGTAGTAGTACAGTAGTTATATGTAGTTAATATAGTTAATTAATTAATAATACTAATTTATAATACTATTAAAATTTTAATTGATTGAGATATGTAGTTAATGTAGGTAATTAATTAATCGTGTCTGTTTGAATTATTATTTATTATAAAGTACTTTATTATTTTTAATATTTATTATTATTACTTTTCTGGTGTACCAAGATTTTGCAAAAAAAAAACCCCCGAGGGTCGGGCCGGCCCAACCCAGGTCACGAGCCTCACATTATCAGTCCGTCAAAATCCGAGCCATTTTAACCCGGCCCGTTCTCGATCCGGCCTGACCCAACCGTTTGCCATGTCCATTGTACAATATACTTATGTTACTTATGTTAGTTTAATGTCAGTCCATTTGAGTTTCTAATTAGAGTATAATTAATGAAACTGATCTCTATAAAAGTCGGCTAATTTATTACGTACAAAAGCACGGTACTTCGTTTAGTGAAATACTTTTCGCGCTAAAATATAAGATCAAAATAATATTTTTTTGAAATCAATTTTAAATATTTTTAAATTCAAAATTGATATTAAATTATTAAATTTTTGTAAAAATTATGATGATTATTGTGACTTATCTAAAAAAATATTACTACTAATAATATTTATTATTTTATAATTTAAATAAATATTATTAATTTTGAGTTTAAAAATGTTTTATATTAACTTTTAAAAGTCAATATAATTTTATAATCTAAAACAAACGAAGTACAATAGAACCCCTATAAATTAATACTCGATAAATTAATAATCTCTCTAAAATAATATTTTTTCTCAGTTCCGACATAGGGTAATGAGATAAATTAATAATTTTGATAAAATAAAACTTTTTAAAAAGACCCTTATTTAATATATGGTCTCATCAAAATTATAAATTAATAATTCTTTTAAATTACAAATATCTAGTGTAATCTTGTAAAATATGATTTTATTCTCGTTTGTTTTGTGTTGAAATTCAAATTTAATTGAATTTCATCCTCTTTATATCGCCTCGTTTTCTCTAAGTTAGCCAAAATGTACTCATGTTGTAAGACACCAACTTTTATGAATAAATTTTTTTTTTCTCAAAATATATTTTTGAATATTATTGTATGAATTTGATATAATGTTATAGTTGTGGGTAGTATTTATAAATTTTACAAAGTAAACAAGTTGTTATAAAATATTCGATTGGTCGGAGAATATTTGTTTTAACAGGGAATATTCGTACGACGGCACACTCATTGGTAGAGCCCACAACAGAAGTATTGTTGGAGTTAGAAAACGACATAGATATCTTTTATAAAAATAACGGCTAAAGTTTTACTGTGACGCCCCAAAAATAGGTCTAATCCACCCAACCCATTCTGAGTCGCCAAATACATAGTGCATGAATTAACTACAACTTTATTATTATAATTGTCGTGCAAAATACGACAGAACATATACTGTGAGTTTTAATAACAACTCTGGCTCTCATCCCTTTACTTGGTTAGCACTTCACATTGACACCTTACATAAAGGTACAATAATAAACTGTTTTAGAAATTAAAATATTTAGAAAATGCTCAAAAAGATCTTTATACATGAGAGGCCATGTGTAAGACCCTAAATTTTATGAATAAATATTATTTTCTCTCGAAATATATTTTTGAATATTATGGTGTGGATATAATATAATGTTATAGTTGTTGGTAATATTTAAAAATTTTGCAAAGTAAACAAGTGGTTATATAATATTCGATTGGTCGATGAATATTCGTTTTAACAGGAAATATTCGTACGACGGCACAATCATTGGTAGACCCCACAACAGAAGTATTGTCGTAGTTAGAAAACAACATAATTATCTTTTTATAAAAATAACGGCGGAAGTGTTATTGTTAAAACTGTTGAACTACGCGGTAGTAAAAGTACAGTGATACGCGTGGTTGCATAGTAGGACACGGTATTGGTTATTGATGCTTACATGAGAAGTCACTCAGTTATACTCAATTATTGCTACAGTAATTGGTGCATCATATCTCTCACATTATTGATTCGATTATTGTCACAGTATTATCTGCATAATATGTTATATTATTAAATCAAAAATTGAGACGAAAAGGTTATTTATATTATAAAATTGCAATATTTACAATGTCTAGAAGTTCTGTCAAGGAAAGGTTTGGTCATTTAATTGCGCGCCAATAAGGAGAAATCCTTATCGGAAAGCCCCCTCTTTCCTGGGAACAACCTGGTTGTTAAATATTGTGAGTTATAATATTAATGATGAATAAGTTCGTGTTGATTAAAGATGAAATTGATAGTTCCATTGTGTTGGAATTATTAGTGTTAGTGACAATCGATATTTATTCCGATATTAATTGATATCTGGAACTTTTATTGACCAGTTGGGTAATTAATCGGATAAATGAGCAATTAATTGCTATTAATTCACATGATTATAACTATTTATTCACATGTGTGTACTATTGATTCATATTCTTGTACAATTAGGGGTGTTGGTGTCAGATTGATAATACTTGCATGACTAAGTTAAAAATGGAGGTATAGATGGAGGTACTATACTGTAATTCATATTTTCACATGATTATAAATATTGATTCACATGATTGAACTATTGATTCACATTATTTACTATTAGGGGAGGTTTTGTAAGTTTGATAATACTTGCAGGACGAAATTAAAAAAAAAAGAAAAGTTGAAGGTATTGTACTGTAATATTTCAAGCCCCAAAACATGCAATGAGTGTGCATGCATATTGTTTGCATAATAAAATCTTTTTATATAAAATAGAATACTTTTATAAAGTTATTTGTTTTATTAGATAGTAATTAGAATATATTATATTTTATTATGCATAGTATTTGCATAGTGCATGCATATTGTTTGTATAATAAAATCTTTTTATATAAAATAGAATATTTTTATAAAGTTAATTGTTTTATTAGATTTTAAATAATATATATATATATTATTGCATAGTATCCTTTCTATTTTCCTATAAATAGGATGCTTAGTTAGAATTAAAATCACACCAGAAATTCAGAGAATTCTCTTCTATAATCTTAGCGTATTTCTTTAGAGTTTAAGAAAGCTTTGAGCGTAGTGCAAATTTTCTTCAAGTATATCCCCGCCCTACCCGTCGGAGTACTCTTCTTTATAAGGTAAGGGATATTATTTGTTGTACTCGTAAGGGATATTATTTCTTTCGTATTCATGAAGAGAACTTCTGTTATTTCATTCTTTATTATTTTGTTGGAATAACCTGTATATGCGAAGTACCGCATACATGGTGAAATTCTTCTGTTATTCCATTCTTTATTATTATGTTGGAATAACCTGTCTATGCAAAGTACTGCATACATGGTGAAATTCTGTTGTCATTCCATTCTTTATTATTCTGCTGGAATAACCTGTCTATGCGAAGTACCGCATACATGGTGAAATTCTGTTATTATTCCATTCTTTATTATTCTGTCAGAATATCCTGTCTGTGCGTTTTCGCATGACATGGTTCCATTATTTATTATTCTGTCAGAATATCATGTCTGTGCATTTACGCATGACCTGGTTCCATTCTTTATTATTCTGTTAAGAATAACTTATCTGTGAGGTCTATCACATGCATGATGAATTCTTCTGTTATTCCATTCTTTATTATTCTGTTGGAATAACCTGTATATGTGGATTACCACATACATGGTGAATGATCATTTGTATTTCATTTCTTATTAAATTGTGGAAGTGATCTGTCTATGTGGATTACCGCATGGTGGGTTAAAATTCATTTGCAGTTTCGTAATTTTTCTAACCCTCGAATTTTTTTTAAAAATCATAATATAAGCATCAGAGTATTGATTATGATGAAAGTCATAATAAAAACATTGGACTGAAGAAAATCATGGGTATATGTAGTATTAGTAAGTGTTATAATGAGTTATGTTAGATATTATGTGAAAATATGTAGGTTTCTTAGAAATTACAAAGAGTTGAAAATCAGATTTTTGGTGAAAATGGAACATAAAATTCAGTTGACCATATCTCCTATTATATTTTGAATTTTTAAGTGTGGTCAAGTTATAGAGTTAGATCTATGAGTTTTCTAATTTATCCAAGTGAAATCACTGGAAAAGGTGTTGTACATTTTCGTGTGGACTGATTTTAGCAAAGGAGTCAGAAACTGTAAAGTATCAAAAAGTTACTGCCCATAAATTTAAAAGGGAATTTTCGGCTACTTAAATTGTGAGAAAAATTTCGGTCTTTTGGGACATGAAAATATATTGTATAAAGTACCTAGTGTCCAAAAATGAGCTCATTCCGACTTAAAATGAGCAAGTTATGACCATTTCAATATTTAGGTTTAAGGAATTAATTAGAAATTGACTTTTGAAATATACTTAAGAGAGTTGAAAAATTATAAAAAAATACTTGTTGTGTATGAAATATATGTATATATGTTTGGACAAAGGATAGAAAAATAATAAGTTGATTTGGTAATTTTTCATGAAAATGATTTAGTTTCAAACATATGAGTTAAATATGTTATGTGAGGTATATGCAGATTTTTGATGAGTGAGTTTATCATTGGTGATGAAATCTTATAAGTATGACATTTTTGAATGATTAAATGCATTATTTGATAAAGTGTAAACAATTAAATTAAATTATTTATAAGTTTAAGAAGTGATTAAAATTTTGTTATAATATTAACAATATTAGATTATGAGTTATTTAAGTGATGGATAATATTTGGATAAATTTAAAGTCTTTAATATTTATCATTATTTTTGTTTGATTAATGCTTATATTATTGTCATCATCCTCATGTTTATATTGTGATAAAAGTCATTTTTGGCTTACGTGCAGAGATGGACTTGGTATGATTATGACCAGGGATTATTCGGTATAATTATGACCGTAATGTAACGAATGATGTGGTAAAAGTCCTCATTGGCATGTAGTTCATTGGTGGACAGTTGTTGGTATGATTATGACCAGAGATTATTCGGTATAATTATGACCATTGATGATTACAATGAATTATATTATTAAATTAATTTAATAAGTATGATACATTAATTGCATCAAAAAAAGTATAACATAAACATCAATAAAATGCAATAATTTTAATGTAATTAAATTTATGTTCATCGAATAGAAAAATACTCTTTAAATTAATAAATTATTAATTTATCGATTAAATAATACCTCTCTAAATTAATAAAATTTTATAGTCCTAACAATATTAATTTATATAGGTTCTATTATAGTATTTTTAGAAAATTGTTATTTTCAACAATATATTTTTACGAGTATCCTTTCACATGAGCATTAGATTAAATTACTATGGACGTATGAAGAAAATCTTGTGAAAATATCAAAAATATTTGTGAATTTATCAATTTTCATCCCTTATATATTTATAATATATATATATATATATATATATATATATCAAAAAATAAAGGTAAATTTTTATTTGTTATGCAAAAATGTTTTGAGCGAAGGTTAGTATCATTTTACAGAATATTTGAGTTTAGTGTTCTACTATTAATTAATAGAGTAACATACAGTAATTAACATATCTCTACATAATTATAAAAATACTCCCTTTTTTTTATTTTTTTAAGTGAATGTTAGTACCCCTGCAAATTTTTAAAGTTGACTAAATAGATAAAATTATATATTTACTCTTGTATGTTATCAAATTTTAATTTCTGAATATATATATATATATATATATATATATATATATATATATATATATATATATATATATATATATTTACATGTTCAATTATAGTTTTATTTGTAATTAAGATTATCTCATTCAAATTATTAGTACTTATAAAAAAACTAATTTTGTGAGACCCCAAATTTTATGAATAAAGATTTAAATTTCTCGAAATATTTTTTTGAATATTATGGTGTAGATTTGATATAATGTTATAGTTGTGGCTAATATTTATAAATTTTGCAAAGTATGCAAGTTGTTATAAAATATTCGTTTAGTCTGAGAATATCCGTACGACTGCGCTATCATTGGTGGACCCCACAACAGAAGTATTGTCGTAGTTAAAAAATGACAAAATTATCATTTTATAAAAATAACGGCGAAAGTATTACGGTTAAAAATGTTGAACTATCCGGTAGTAAAAGTACAGTAATACGCGTGGTTGCATAGTAGCACACAGTATTGATTATTGATGCTTACGTAAGAAGTCACTCAGTTATACTCAATTATTGCTACAGTAATTGCTGCATCATATCTCTCATATTATTGATTCGATTATTGTCACAGTATCTGCATAATATTTTTTATATTATTAAATCAATAATTGAGACGATAAATTTATTCATATTATTAAATTGTAATATTTACAATGCCTAGAAGTTCTGTCAAGGAGAGGTTTGGTCATCTAATTGCGCGCCAATAAGGAGAAATACTTATCGGAAAGCCCCCTCTTTCCTGGGAACGACCTGGTTGTTAAATATTGTGAGTTGTAATATTAATGATGAATAAGTTCGTGTTGATTAAAAATGAATTTGATAGTTCCATTATGTTGGGATTATTAGTGTTAGTGGAAATCGACATTTATTCCAATGATAATTGATGTCTGGGGTTATATTGATAAATTGGGTAATTAATCGGATAAATGAGCAATTAATTACTACTAATTCACATGCTTATATAACTATTTGTTCACATGTGTGTACTATTAAATCACATTCATTTACTGTTAAGGGTGTTGTTGCAAGATTGATAATACTTGCATGACTAAGTTAAAAATGGAGGTATAGATGGAGGTACTATACTGTAATTCGTATTTTCACATGATTGAACTATTGATTTACATTATTTACTATTAGGGGAGGTGGTGCAAGTTTGATAATACTTACAGGACTAAATTAAAAATGAAAAAAAATTTAGAGGTATTGTACTGTAATATTTCGAGCCCCAAAACGTGCAATTATCGAAATTATATTTTTCTATAAATAGAAGCCCATTCTTCCTTCATTTCTCACCAATTCACTAAATCTATAGAGCAATTATTATAGAGAGAAATTATAGAGAGAAAGAAGAATAAAAGTCAGCTACTTCACTATTCCAATATCCAGTTTCTTCTATGGTAAGGGGTATTATTTCTTTCGTATTCATGAAGAGAGCTATTGTTATTCTATTCCTTATTATTATGTTGGAATAACCTGTCTATGCGAAGTACTGCATACATGGTGAAATTCTTCTATTATTCAATTCTTTATTATTCTGTTGGAATATCCTGTCTGTGCGGATTACGCATGACCTGGTTCCATTTTTTTATTATTCTTTTGTAATATCCTGTCTGTGCGGTTTACACATGACCTGGTTCCATTCGTTATTATTCTGTTGAGAATAACCTGTCTATGTTGTCTGTCGCATGCATGGTGAATTCTTCTGTTATTCTATTCTTTATTATTCTGTTGGAATCACCTGTCTATGCGGATTACCGCATGCATGGTTAATGATCCTTTGTATTCATATGAATAATATTTTCATTAAAAAGGGGTTTCTGCAAGGGGCAATTTCGTAATTTTTCGGACCCTCAAAAATTCTGAAAAAACTAGAAATGATAATTTGATGAGTTTTCTAGATTGTGTCCAAAAATGAAGATTTTTGGATGTATAGATTAAGAGTTATGGATTTTATTGGAAAAGACTATTTTAAAAGTAAACCCTTATAACTCTTTGTGGTTAACTCCAAAATTGGTAAAAATTTTATTGGGAGTACATGTATATAACAGGAGTATACTCTGTAAATTTCAGAATTTTTGGACAAAAGTAAAATTTATGATAAATGTCTAAATATTCGGCAATTTTAGCCATATGAAAAATAGTAAATGAATTTTAAAAATTTTGAGAAAAATATATGTTTAATATGGGAATATATTCTGCTAAATCTAGAAAAGAAATATTTTTGGGACTAATTTGGTATTTTTCATGAAAATGAACTAGTTATGAGTAAATGAATTAAATATGTTATGTGAAGTAACAAAATTGGAAAATAGGATTTTATGGCTTGGGAATCCTATATAGGGTATATGCAGATTTTTGATGAGGGATTTGATCATTGATGATGAAATATTATGAGTATGGCATTTTTGAATGATTAAATGCATTAATTGGTAAAGTGTAAACAATTAAAATAAATTGTTTATAAGTTTAAGAAGTGATTAAAATATTATTATATAATTAATAATATTAGATGACGAGTTTATTAAGTGATTGATAATATTTGGATAAATTTAAAGTCTTTAATATTTATCCTTATTTTCGTTTGATTAATGCTTATATCATTGTCATTATCCTCATGCTTATATTGTGACGAAAGTCATCTTTGGCTTACGTGTATAGATGAACTTGGTATAATTATGACCAGTGATCATTCGGTATAATCATGACTTGTAATGTTATAAATAATATGGTAAAAGTCCTTAGTGGCCTGTAGTGCATTGATGGACAATTTTTGAAAAATTTATATTTAGTAGATATATTAAACGTTATATATTGTTTATTAGAGGGGTGTTGATTGTTATTTAAAAAACTAAAAGGGTGATAAGTGATATATATTATGATTATCTATGAATGGTGTGAGTGTATTTTTCTCTAATTAATATTGAGGTCGTCCAAGTGTTATTAGAGCCGGCCCTGGGAAAGGGCCACCAGGGCTACCGCCCAGGGCCCACAGTTGAGGGCAGCCCAAATTTTTTATAAGTTTATGTATTTATGTATATAAAAAAATAAAATAATAAAAATATTAAGGATATTATGCATTGAAAATGATATGTTAAAAAATATTAAATATAATAGTATAATTGATGATTTTGCATCTAAAATTGCAACAAGAAGACATATTAAATAATGTTTTGTGGTTTAGATTTCATTGGGCAAAACTAAAGAAATAACCACTGCAGTTGGTAGATTTTACTGATTACACTATTGAACTTTTAATTTTTTAAATTTCACCACTAAACTAATTATTATTTTGAGATTGGGTTATTCCGTTAAAAAAATAAACGGATGTTAATATTATATCTACAAAACTAATTAATTACTCACTGTAGTTGACACATTTTATGTGACACCCCAAAATAGAAATGCATCACCCATTCTGAGTCGCCAAATACATGGTACAGAAACAACTACAACTTCATTAATATAATTGTCGTGGAAAATACGACAACACATATATTGTGAGTTTAAATATAAATATTGTCTTCTAGACAATATCTACACTCAGATAAAGTCCTCAATACAATTATTTATGCACTATTTTATAAAATAGTGAGGACTACTAAAATAACCATCTCGACCATTACTCCGTTCCCCGACTAGTCCTAGCTATATTCTCATTTTCTGAAAACAACAATGAAACAAAAAGGAAAAGGGTGAGCTCAACTAACCCAGTAAGAAATATTATGACTAAGATAATACAGAATAAATTATCATTAGCCTTCAACAGTATAACAACTGATAGAATATAATAGATACCAAGTTTTAGATCAACAACTGCAGCGGAACAATCAATTCATTAGAAGAGTTAAGTAGAACATGAAATCTACTATCTTCTTTGATTTAAGAGTTTATCATCAATTTTATCACTGAGACTCAGCTTAATAAATAATCCACATCATTGAATTATCCATGCACTACGGACCAAGGATATTCGTGTAATCACTAATGGTCATGATCATGCCAACAACTTTCTATCAATGCACTACGGGCCAATGAAGACTTTTACCACATCATTTGTAACATTACAGGTTATGATTATATCGAATAATCTCTGATCATAATCATACCGATCAACAGTCCATTTATGCACTACGGGCCAAAGATGACTTTCATAACAATATAAATATGAGGATGATGACAATGATATAAGAATTCAATTAAATAAAAGCAAATGATAAATTTTTAAAGATTTATAATTTAATTTATCCAGAATTGAATAAAGTCCAAATTGTCAACATGATACTGCTTTGTGGAGTAAAATTCAAGAATAATATTGTATCAAAAAAAATTTGGACTGAAAAGAAATAAATTTTTGTCATGAATAGTACCCCAGGTGAATAGTACCCGAGTGAATAGTACCCCATAAATAGTACTTCAAGAATAGTACCCCGTGAATAGTACTCTGGCATGAAAAGGTTAAAACTTATCAAGAATGCTCAGAATAATATTTTCATGAAAAGATATTGGATGAAGCGCAAATATCAAAGAATTTCTGATTATTTCAGGAATTATAGAGGCAATACTTACCTTAGTAAGTTTAGAGTTAGGAATCTGAAATGAACAATATACGAAACTATAAATGAATTTTCAACTGTCATGCAGTAATCCGCGTTGACAGATTATTTCCATAATTTATTAACAAATGAATACGAAGGGTTATTCACCAGGCATGCGGTAGTCCTGCATAAACAGGTTATTCCCACAGAATAATAAAGAATGGAATAACAAAAGGATTTCACCAGGCATGCGGTAGTCCGCGTGTGACGCCCCCAAAATAGGTATACATCACCCATCTTCGGTCGCCAGATACATGGTACAGAATACAAATATAATCTTAAATATACAACAAAAGCTGTGAGTTTTAATACAAATATTGTCTTTTAGACAATATTAACTCTCAGAATAAGTCCTCATTATAATTATTAACACACTATTTTATAGAATAATGAGGACTACTAATGCTATCATCTGGACCATCACTCCGTCCCCCGACTAGTCCCTGCTACGTTCTCATTTCCTGAGGAGAACAGATAAAGAAAGGGTGAGCTCAACTAGCCCAGTAAGAAATATTATGACTAAGATAATGCAGAATAAATTATCATTAGCCTTCAACAATGTTAAACTGAAAAAAATACAATAGACAACAAGTTTAACTGCAGCGGAATAAGCAGTCCATTAAAAGAGTCAAGTAGAGAATAAAATCTACTATCTTTTATGATTTAAAAGGTTTTTCATCACTTTTATTGCTGAGACTCAGCTTAATAAATAAATCACATCATCGAATCACCCCTGCACTACAGCCAAAGATATTCTTTAGTATCACGATCATAGTTATCCATGCACTACGGGCCAAGAATATTTGTGTATTCGTCAATGGTCATGATCATGCTAACAACTATCCATCAATGCACTACGGGCCAATGAGGACTTTTATCACATCATTTGTAACATTACGGTCATGATTATACCGAATAATCCCTGGTCATAATCATACCAAGTCCATCTATGCACTACAGGCCATAGATGACTTTCAAAAATATAAACATGAGGATGATGACAAGGATATAAGAATTCAATCAAACAAGTTCAAGAATTAATTTATCTAGGAACTAATAACATCCAAATTATCAACATGATACTTCTTTGTAAAGTAAAATTTAAGAATGCTCAGAAGAATATTTCCATAAAAAGATACTGGATGAAGCGCAAATATCAAGGATATTCCACTAATTTCATGGAGTATAGAAATCAAAACTTTTAACCAAGTGAGTATAATAAAGAATGGAATAACAACAGAAATCACCATGCATGCGGTACTTCGCATAGACAGGTTATTCCAACGGAATAATAAATAACGGAACCAGGTCAGGTGAAATTCACACCGACAGGATGTTCCAACAGAATAATAAAGAATGGAATAACAACAGAAATCACCATGCATGCGGTACTTCGCATAGACATGTTATTCTAACAGAATAATAAATACGGAATAATAAATAATGGAACCAGGTCAAGTGAAATTCACACCGACAGGATATTCTGACAGAATATTAAAGAATGGAATAATAGAAGAATTTCACCATGTATGCAGTACTTTGCATTTATAGGTTGTTCAAACATAATAATAAAGAATGAAATAACAGAAGGATTTCACCAAGTATAGGGGAGTCCGCGTATACAGGTTATTCCAACATAATAATAAAGAATGGAACAACAGAAGTTTTCTTCATGAATACAAAAGAATAACACCCCTTACCGTAAAGAAACTGGATATCGAAGTAGTGAAGTAGTAGAAAACTCTTCTTCTTTCTCTCTATAATTTCTCTCTCTCTCTAGAGTTTCAGTGAATTCGTAAGAAATAATGAAGGAATGAGCTTCTATTTATAGAAGAACTGAGAGTGGCTCTTGGTTTTAACGAAGGGTTAAAATGACTCTTGGTAATATTGAAGAGACAACTACTATTTGCGAAGGTGCAATTAACTCTTGGAACACCGAAGAGGCAAATAACTCTTGGAAAGCTGAAGGGTCAAATAACTCTTGGAAAATCGAAAGGACAAGTTACTATTAAAACTCGTGAATAGTAACTAATGAATAGTAACTCGTGAATAGTAACTCATGAATAGTAACTCGTGAATAGTAACTCATGAATAGTAACTTCTCACGTAAGCATCAATAATCAATACCGTTTGCTACTATGCAACCATGCGTATTACTGTACTTTTACTACCGGGTAGTTCAACAGTTTTAACAATAACACCTTCGCCGTTATTTATAAAATATTTTTATCATTTTCTCAATCCAACAATAATTCCGTTGTGGGGTCCACCAATGATTGTGCCGTCGTACGAATATTTTCTGTTAAAACGAATATTCCCCGACCAATCGAATATTATATAACAACTTGCATACTTTACAAAATTTATAAATACTACCCACAACTATAACATTATATCAAATCCACACCATAATATTAAAAATTATTTCAAGAAAATTAAATAATTATTCATAAAATTTGGGGTCTCGCACTGCGTAGATAGGTTATTCCAACAGAATAATAAATAATGGAATAACAACCCTTACGAGTATTGAAAGAAATAACTCTCTTCATGAATACAAAAGAAATAATACCCCTTACTAATACGAAAGAAATAATACTCCTTACGAATATGAAATAAATAATACCCCATACCTTAATAGGAGATTGGATACTGCAATAGTGTAGTAACAGAATACTCTCTTTTTTTCTCTTTAATTCTCTCTCTATAGAATTCTCTTGTGAGTCGTAGTGTATTGATGAGAATGAAAGAAGAAATAAGCTTATATTTATAGAAGATTTCCAGCTTAGCCCTTGCAATGGGAAGAGGGAAGTGGCTTGAGGACTGGTGATGTGAAAAGAAAAGTGGTTTGACGCCTGTAATGTGAAACAACAAGTGGTTCGACGTTTATAATGTGAAACGACAAGTGGTTTGATGACATATGGGTCCCATAAAATAAATTAAATGTATAACAAACCTCTCATAACAAACTTCTTATTTATATCAAAGATTGAATAAATATTTACTACAAATCATTTTATCTTCAATCAACACATTTTTTTTAAACTTTCAACAATCACCAGTACAAAGTACCTAATAGACAACGCTTAATAGACAACGTTTTTTATAAAAACGTTGTGGTTTTTTTTTTACAACGTTTTTAGTAAAAACGTTGTAGATATATATGCAAAAACGTTATCTATTTAGAAGGACATTATTTTTATTTTAATTAGATAACGTTTTTTTAAAAAAACGTTATCTATTAAGAAAAACACGGAGCTAAAATATAGGCGGTTAAATGAAAACTTAAAATCTGCTCTCTTTCTCTATTTCCTTTCTCACCGAGTCTTCGTCTCTCATCTCTCTCTGTTTAGCCTCTTCTCGTTCCATCTGAAAAACGAAAGCTAGGGTTTGCCTAGATTTTTTGTAACTCTCAAATCTTTAGATCTATGGCAAAGACAAGCGGAGGGCACACCTTTTAACACCGATCGACAGCCGGTTCAACCAAGCACAGAGTCAACCTTAGCAACTAGAGAAGATGTCGTGCTAGATGACAAAGATGGGCAGATTCATCTCAAGGGACTGGCTTGGGGGGAAGAAGCCGTGCTTTGATGGTAGCTTGTCTGGTAAGAAGTTTCAATTAGGCTAATAATATCTGGGGGGGGGGGGTTTCGAAACAAATAGACATTATTGTTAACTAATTTGTATGCTTCTTACCCTTTCTGTGAGGACAATAAGACATTATTGTTTTCTAACTGCCTATTTCAATAAGTCCTCTTGATTGCCAATGTATTTCGTCTCATAAAGGCATATATCTGTTATCATCAATGGATTGAGTTGAATCTTGTTGAACTTTTTGTATAAATCATGAACAATAAACTGTTACTGGTTAGTCTCAATGAGTAGAGCCTAATTTGAATAAACCTAATTGTTGAAATTAGTGCCTATTGAAAATGGTTTATTGCTGCATTGCTGCTGTTTTTCACTTGTATGTATTATTTTTTTTATTCTGTGCTTATAGAAAAGTAACTTGTGTCCTCCTTTCATGTGTCCTTTGATTACATTTTTTCTGTATTTAATTCCCTTCCCATCTCTTCTAACCAAAAAAGGAAAAGAAAAGTTTCACTGTTGTAGAAGAAATTTTAAGTTGTAATATTTCTAATCGACACCTTGTTTGCAGATTCTTCTCAATCCCTTGTATCTACCTGGATCTCGCATTACATCCTCTCATTTTGATACGAAGGTTCGAGCTCTTGCAAGAAAATATCTGTGAGCCCATCTTGTCGTCATCTGCTGCTGCTGGGGAAACAAGCTTGGCAAAGTGGAGGCTAGTATTGGAGAAGGATAGTGCTTTAAAATCCAATCCTTTTTTAACCTGAATTATTTATTTTTTACATCTAGTAAGTAGAGTACTCTTTACATGGTACCATTTTCTAAGCAGTCCAGTCATACATGGGCGTGATTTGTGTCATGTTTGTAGGATAGAATCTGATCGGCCATGTTTGCATTTCTTTCATTGCTTAGTATCCAAATTATTCCTTCAGTCCCATCCGGCTCTCTTCTTGTTGTCTCTTTCTCTATATAAAGTATTAGTATAAATTATATATGGTGTGTAATTATTTATTTTATTTTTAATGAATGTGATCATGAACATACTCAATATTAATTCACAGTTTTGATTTTTGACACCCCCCATCCCATTTTTCATTCTTTTCATTGAAGTAACCCATTTTCAAGCCATAGGGCACAGGGACAATGCAACCTTTTGCACTTTGAGTGTAATTGAAGTACTTGAGTAATTTCCTGTATTTCACTTCCTTGCTTATTTAACTGTTTCTATTTGTCAACATGTTAAGTATAATCTGTATATCCATGCTCATGATAGTTAAACAACAGAACATGTGCAGCATGATTCTCTTATTGGTACTCGATTTACTCCTCGTTTGTTGGGATAGGAGTTTGAGCTTGCTGGAGCTTCTCCAACAGATTTAGCTGTTATGATAAAGAACCATTGTTCCAATGGTACTGCACTGGAAGGTAAAACAATCATATTGTTCAAATTTTTGTTGCATTTCCTTCTTATTTTTTCTGGGAAAAAATTATTTAAGATGCTTGACATCTCTGGCTATTTATTGTGATTGCAGGCTTGGGATTCAATATTGATGAGATAGTACAAGCATGGAATTTGTTACTCACATTGTCCAGGTTTTACTCCCCTTCGCAGGTGGTGAGAGCTCTAGATTCGATGTTTGAGTTCTCAGATCTGACCAATGGAGTGAAACCTGGACAAAGTGAAATTTAGTTTCACTTGTATTTTTTAATTCATGTTGTTTCATAATCAATGCTTGAGATATTTGAAACTGTAAATGAATGATATTATTGGGATGTATTTTAAATGGTTGATACATTTTGGTTTTAAATTTAAATGATAATTTAGACTTTTTAGCTATATATCATGGCATTAGCATATTGCAGGTGCATTGGTAATATAGGTGAATTATAATTTTTTTTTATTTTTTTTCTTTATCTACAACGTTTTTAAAATATTGTATAAATTGGTTAAAAACGTTGTCTGATATACTAAACAACAACGTTTTTATCCAAAAAAACGTTGTGGAATCATACATTCTACAACGTTTTTAAGCATCTGCTAATTTTTGGAAGACAAATCTACAGCGTTTTTTTTCCTAAAAAACGTTGTGTATTATGCTTAACTACAACGTTTTAAAAACGTTGTGTAAGAGTGTCAAATAGACAACACCCTTAACCACTACGTTTTTCTGACAGAAACCACAACGTTTTTTCCGCGTTGTCTATTTACTGTTTTGTAGTAGTGAATTATTTATCATTAATATTATAACTTACAATATTGAAAACCAGATCATTCCCAGAAAAGAAAGGGCTTTTCGATAAGAACTTCTCCTTATTGGCGCGCAATTAGGTGACCAAACCCCTTTCTTTGACAGAATTTTTTAGACATCGTCAATAATATAAACAATAATATGAATAACTTTATCGTCTCAATTATTGATTTAATAATATAAAATATTATGCAGATGATTTTGTGACAATAATTGAATCAATATTATGAACTACTATGCATCAATTACTGTAGCAATAATTGAGTATAACTGAGCGACTTCTTACGTAAGCATCAATAATAAATACTGTGTGCTACTATGTTACTACGCCTATTACTGTACTTTTATCACCGGGTATTTCAACAGTTAACGGTAAAATTTTCGCAGTTATTTTTATAAAAAATTAATTTTGTCGTTTTTTAACTCCGACAATAATTCTGTTGTGGGGTCCACCAATGATTGTGCCGTCGTACGAATATTCCTCGACAAAAAGAATATTCTCCGACCAAACGAATATTCCATGAATATTTTATAACAACTTATTTTACTTTGTAAAATTTTCACATATCACCCTTAACTTAATCCTTTTATCAATTTAACAATTTATTAAATAAAATAATATTTATAAAAAAATTGAATGCTTTCATTTCATAAAATTCGGGGTCTTACATTTTACTGATTACACCATTGAACTTTTAATTTATTAAATCACCCTATTAAACTAATTAAAAATAATTATTTTAAATATTTTTAAAAATAATTATTATTTTAAGTAAAAAATATTATAAACTTTTTTTTCTTCATAAAATGAGTAGAGTTTCAAAAAATATAGATTCAAAAAAATTAAAGTGATTTTAAATTAGATTAATGTCTACTTAATTTTTTTAACAGAATGACTTGTTCTTAATAAAAGGGCATATTTGAGAAAATTTGTCCTGGACCTTAGAAAACTCATGACCGACTCTGAGTGTTATGTATGTTTGCTACCCTATTTTTCATTTTTATCAAGTTTAAAAAAATTATGCTGGTGTCATGAGAATTAAGGTAGACCGATGAATCAATTCATATTTATGTAATTTTATTTTCTTTATTTTTATTTTTGAAACTCTACCAGCTACCAATATTTAGAATACCAATTATTCCAAAAAAAATAATAATTAATTTGAGTTTGGATCGATATCATGAAATTAATTTTATGGTAAGTTGGTCAATTAACCAACGACACAGAAAGATCACTTCCTGATATGTGTGTCGACACTGTATTAATCAATTAACTAAAATTAAATTCATGCTAAGTGCTAAATACTCCCGTCTAAATGTATATAGAGAATCTTAAACATAGCCTGCCTGCATGCTCTCCCAGCTTACTGCTCTACAAATACAGCTAAATAATTAACTGTCACATTCTTTTAGTCAAGTCTACTGTTTATTTAATTCATAATTAAATAACCAAAACTTGTCATACACTATTTTCCTTAGTATGAATATGAGTTAATTAATGATTTCCAAGATCCTAAGACAAAGAAAGCTTAGATTTGCTCCAAATTTAGCATGTTTTACTATGTTCATTAGTCCCCTCTTTGATTGAGACTTGTTCAAAGGCGGCCATTGTTTAGATTTTTCTGTGCAAGTAGATTCCACTTGTTGATGTAGATTTGTTCCAAGAAATCAACCATGCATATTATAGTATTCAACTAATGCAAGTTAAGACAAATAATTGTAATCATCTAATCGACTAACAAATAATTGTAAACATAGTTGATTGTACTTTGAGGCCAAATTGTTTTTATAGTACACACTCAAAAACAAATCTTTCCACGTTAGTATTAAGATATTCACGTATATTACTCGTTATCTGGATTAGGAGATTCACCAGTAATTACTTGCAGCCTGAATTATAGGGTTAAGAGATTCACGAGTAATTACTTGCTGCCTAAATATTACAGGATCAGGAGATAGGCTAATACACTTTTGTTACATACGTACCACCATATTCATAATTCGGCCCTTTGAACTTATAATTTACTACAATTGCTAGCAAAACAAATAGTACTATACGTTTAACCGTATAAAACAAATAATCCACATCATCCCTGCACTACGGCCAATAATATTCATTAGGGTCACGACCACAAATTATCCATGCACTACGGGCCACAGATATTTGTGTATTCATCAATGGTCATAATCATGCCAACAACTGTCCATCAATGTACTTCGGACCAATGAAAACTTTTATCACATCATTTATAATATTACGGTCATAATTACACCGAATAATCCCTGGTCATAATCATACCAAGTCCATCTATGCACTACAGGCCACAGATGACTTTCAAAAATAATATAAACAAGAGAATGATGATAATGATATAAGAATTCAATAAAAACAAGTTCAAAAATTAATTTATTCAGGGACTAATAATGTCCAAATTGTCAACATGATACTTCTTTGTAAAGTAAAATTCAAGAATGCTCAGAAGAATATTTTCATGAAAAGATACTGGATGAAACGCAAATATCAAGAATATTCCACTAATTTCATGGAGTGTAGAAGTCAAAACTTTGACCAACTGAATATAATAAAGAATGAAATAATAAAAGAAATCACCATGCATGCGGTACTTCGCATAGATAGGTTATTCCATCAGAATAATAAATAATGGAACCAGGTCAGGCGTAATACCCACCGACAAGATATTCCAACAGAATAATAAAGAATGTAATACAACAGAAATCACCATGCATGCGGTACTTCGCATAGACAGGTTATTCCAACATAATACTAAATGACGAAACCAGGTCAGGTGAAATTCATACCAACAGGATGTTTCAACAGAATAATAAAGACGGAACCAGGTCCGGCGTAAAGCACAGACAAGATATTCTAACAGAATAATAAAGAATAGAATATAGAAGAATTTCACCAAGTATAGGGTAGCCCGCGTATACAGGTTATTCCAACAGAATAATAAAGATGGAATAATAGAAGTTCTCTTCATGAATACAAAAGAAATAATACCCCTTACCGTAAAAGAAACTTGATATCGGAGTAGTGAAGTAGCAGAATATTTTTCTTCTTTCTCTATATAGTTTCTCTCTCTAGAGTTTCAGTGAATTCGTAAGAAATAATGAAGGAATGAACTTCTATTTATAGAAGAATGGAATGAATAGTAATCAATCCATGAACGGTCCAAATTAATTAACTTTAATCGGACGGTCCATATTTAAATAAAAATCTTTTAAATAAAATATAATATATTCTATTTATAATCTAATAAAACGAATGACTTTTAAAAAGATTTTACTATGCAAGCACTATACAAATACTATGCATAATAAAATATAATATATTCTAATTATTGTCTAATAAAACAGATAACTTTATAAAAGTATTTTATTTTATATAAAAGATTTTACTATTAGCCTAATAAAACGAATAACTTTATAAAAGTATTATGTTTTATATAAAAAAAATTTCTGTTTTATTACGTTAATAATACTAATAAAACAAAACGTCACCATCATTATTATTATTCATATTATTAATCGACCAGCTCGTTCCCAGAAAAGAGGGGGCTTTCCAATAAAGATTTCTCCCTATTGACGCGCAATTAGGTAACCAAACCTCTCCTTGGCAGAGCTTCTAGACATCGTGAATAATGCAAATAATAATATTAACAACTTCGTCATCTCAATTATTGATTTAATAACATATAAAATATCGACAATAATTGAATCAAACTAAGTGACTTCTTACATAAGCATTAATAATCAATACCGTGTGCTACTATGCAACCACGCGTATTACTGTACTTTTGCTACCGAGTAGTTCAACAGTATCAACGGTAAAACTTCCGTCGTTATTTTCATAAAAAGATTTTTGTCGTTTTCTCAATCCGACAATAATTTCGTTGTGGGGTCCGTCAATGATTGTGCCGTCGTACGAATATTTTTCGACCAATCGAATATTATAAACAACTTGCGTACTTTACAAAATTTATAAATATTACCCACAACTATAACATTATATCAAATTTATTCCATAATATTTAGAAATGATAATTATAGAAAATTTATCTTTATTCATAAAAATTGAGGTCTTACATAAAGTGCCTAATTCCATCTAATGTAGCTTTCAAATTCAAATTCCGGCCAAAAATAGTCAAAATACCTCAATTGTCTGCAACACAAATAATATTATATCGTTTGACAGTATTAAAATACAGTTTAACTTACAAAATAAATTTAAAAAACTATTTCTATATTAACTAATTTAAAAACTTAATAATAAAAACAAATAAAAGAATATTATTATTTCTTCCATAACTCATCCATCACCATTACCGTCATCAACACTTCTAACACAATTACCATCATCAACTCCTTCATCACCATCATCAATCAAGCACACACACACACACACACACACACATATATATATATATATATATATATTTTATTAAAATAGAAAATCAAAAGTAAAATTTAAACATATATCTAAAATTGAAACAAACAAATTTCAACTTTCATCACTCTTTCTCCATCATCAAATACTCCACCAATTAAGATTTGGATCTACTCACTATCACCGCAACTTCGTTGACAATTTTCTGAGGAGCTTACACCACAATTGGGTACTAATCGTCCAATTCGAAGCAACTCATTTGGCCTATTGTTTTTCCCCAGACTTCATTCCGCGAGGTTGTTGTGCTAGAAGGAAGAAGTTATGGGGGTGAAAAATATTTAGAAATATTTTAATTTTGGACTAATTATACTTAAAATATTTTAATTTGGAGTTAATTGTATTTAGAAGTATTTTATTTTTTAATGAAGTCAACCCATATATGAATACGGTCAAACTGTATTTTCAAAGTCAATATGAATATTTTGAGGGTCGAATTATGAATTTAATTATAATTAGTGTAACAAGAATTTATTTAGCCCTATTAAATACTTAAGCCTTAATCGAATTCTTGGACAGATCGATATTCCTGTCAATTTTTGTCAGATTCTGAAAATGAGATCGACATTGTATCAAATTAGATACTATAAGCCCAAATTTTTTTAAAGGCCAAATTATAAATATGATGGTACTTGTTATGGAGGTGTAATTAGCTCTCTCACAAGATACAGGAGTAAATTACTAGCTTGAATTTGAATTTTAGGGACTTACAGATGACTTCAATATTTTATCTAATCACTCGGTTAGTAGGCCAAATTGGAATATGTTTAGTGATTATATAAATAGCTTTTTTGTTTTTTGTTTTGGTGGGATTTGTGGATTTTGATTTGGCAATAAATTAATTACTCATGCGGCTAAATGGATCCTTTGTGATTTAGAGGTGACCCGTCGCTAAATCTATTGTCATAGGGTTTGAATCGTTGCGATTGCCCTGAACCGTCGCAATAACTTGGTTCAGATCTTATGGGAATGGGTTTAGCGACGATTTTATCCGTCCTTAAAGGTGACCTGCATGCTGACCACTCGCATAGGAAGCGGACTGTAAATATATATATATATATATATATATATATAGCAAGGATCAAGTGCATACCCCTTATCTTACTCACCCGTGTTTACCCCCCTTTAGGCGACGGTTTCGATCATACAACCGTCGTCTATACTTTTAGCGATGCTATATATTATCCGTCGCTAAAAGTATAGACGACGGTTGTATGACCGAAACCGTCGCCAAAAGGGGGTAAGCACGGGTGAGTAAAATAAGGAGTATGCACTTGATCTGGACCGTATATATTTATATATAGGGTATCCATCCACAGCAACCGGTTATTGGGAGCAACCCCTTTTGGCCCAGCCGCTACAACCTGTAGCGGCTTATAAAAAAAAATTGTCTAAAACCGATACAGGTTGTAGCAGCTGGGCCAAAAGGGGTTGCTCTCCAACAACCGATTGCTGTGGATGGAATCTCATATATATATATATATATATATATATATATATATATATATATATATATATATATATATATATATATGGGTCTCCATCCACAGCAACCGGTTGTTGGGGAGCAACCCCTTTTTGGCCAGCCGGTACAGCTTGTTACGGCTTATAAAAAAATAATATTCTAAGGCCGGTACAAGCTGTTACGGCTGGCCAAAAATGGGTTGCTCCCAACAACCGGTTGCTGTGGATGGAACCCCTATATATATATATATATATATATATATATATATATATATATATATATATATATATATATACGGTCTGGATTTTAAGCTCACCCCTTATCCAACTCACCCGAGCTCACCCCCCCTTTAGCGACGGTTCAGTCATACAACCGTCGTCTATACTTTTAGCGACGGACAATGTTGGGTCATGATATTTCCTACCTTTGGGCCAAGTACATTGGGCCTGCTCATTTAATCAATCTATTGGGCCTTTAGTATTAATCCGTGAAAGTCATTGTGCCCATTCATCATACTATGTTCATTTTAACCTTTAAGAACCGGTCATTTCAGTGGATCGACCCATTAGATATTTTAATATCTATTATTTTGACTTGTATGATGAAAAAAGCATGACGGTTGACTAAAGTGTCTGCCATGCATTAATGTGGATGAGATTATAGCCGGCTGGCGGTAGAAAACAGTGGCCAAAGGCAGTGGATAAACTACATGCAGTCGGCAGAGCCCATCATATCAGAGGGAGTGTCAGGTAGTAGTGGTTGGCACAATAATCCATGCAGGGATAGTATAACCTAGCAAGGAAGCCTTCTCTAATATGTACGTTCTCATACCTTCAGATATATTCATATTCTCTCACCCATACACACACGATCAAGGATTTTTATCTCTCTAGACGCTAGACATTACATTCCTCCATTGTTAACCTTGTGAACACATACTAATTCTCACGCCTGAGCTATCCTCCGACGGAACAGCTGTCAAGCTTGTGGTGTTTATCGTGTTTACTGTGCAAGATCAGAACGTCTTACGTGATTGGGACGTGGTAGAAGATCTTGGCGTTAACAGACAACATATAGCGTCGCTAAAAGTATAGACGACGGTTGTATGACCGAACCGTCGTCGGGTCCGTCGCTAAAGGGGGGTGAGCTCGGGTGAGTTAGATAAGGGGTGAGCTTAAGATCCGGACTCTCTCTATATATATTGAAATTTAATTTGACAATATTATTTTACTTTTTCTTTCCATTCCATCTCATTCTTTCAAACTCACAAACTTAATATTAGAGTATTTTCTTTAATTGCTATTTATTTCCTCATCATTGTGTTTGATCTTTCTTGTCTAGTGCAAGCGGCCATGCCACACACACATATATAAAAGTAGTAATTTAAGTTCTCTAGCCAGCTCCCCAACAAAAAACGAAGCATGGCTCGAGTACTATTTTATTAATCCTAAAGTAAATGGCATATTAATTAATTAAGTTTTATAATCAACCAAATCATATAACAAATTAATTAGATGATATCATAATCTTGCTTTTTTGTGTCACTTTATTAAAGTGTAATTTGTCTACTTTGATTAGTATACTTATTTAGTAGTATGGTAGATATATCTAAGTATTGGTTAATAATATATAATCCTTTTGATGAAAAGGGATGAACTCATTTAAATAATTTTATGCACATCGCAATCTCATAATAATAATAATTTAAGCCACAAGATCTATAGGATTACTACATATATTAATAGTCTCACTAAATTTCTATCTTCTTTGATTGTGTTTATATACACTTTATATTTATTTTTATTTATGGGGATGACTATTTTCAACGTGTAGGGGCGAAATTAGGTGTTAGATTGTGGGTCAATTGACTTCGCTGATTTTATATATATATATATATATATATATATATATATATATATATATATATATAGAGAGAGAGAGAGAGAGCAAGGATCAAGTGCATACCCCTTATCTTACTCACTCGTGCTTACCCCCCCTTTAGGCGACGGTTTCGGTCATACAATCGTCGTTTATACTTTTAGCGACGGACAACATATAGTGTCGCTAAAAGTATAGACGACGATTGTATGATCGAAACTGTCGCCTGAAGGTGGGTGAGCACGGGTGAATAAGATAAGGGGTATGCACTTGATCCGGACCGTATATATATATATATATATATATATATATATATATATATAGAGAGAGAGAGAGAGAGAGAGCAAGGATCAAGTGCATACCCCTTATCTTACTCATCCACGCTCACCCCCCTTTAGGTGACGGTTTTGGTCATACAACCGTCGTCTATACTTTTAGCGACGCTATATGTTGTCCGTCGCTAAAAGTATAGACGACGGTTGTATGATCGAAACCG
Organism: Panax japonicus; assembly: GCA_020205505.1. NCBI lineage: Eukaryota > Viridiplantae > Streptophyta > Magnoliopsida > Apiales > Araliaceae > Panax > Panax japonicus. Next base: position 69,662,609 of record CM035110.1, read on the forward strand.
TCGCCTAAAGAGGGGTGAGCACGGGTGAGTAAAATAAGGGGTATTCACTTGATCCGGACCGTATATATATATACAGAAAGGATCAAGAGTAGAATTCTTAAATAGCAGAATGCCTTAAATAATAGAATTTTATCAAAACGACGTAGTTTTGATAGGAAGCGGTGATATTTTTGTAAATACGCGGTGACATGGTATTTACAAAAATGTCACCGCGTCTTATCAAAACTACGTCGTTTTGATAAAGTTCTATTATTTAAGAGAGTTCTACTACTTAAGAGGTCTACTCTTGATCCTGTCTGTGTGTGTATATATATATATATATATATATATATATATATATATATATATATGATGTAATAGATATTTTTAGGTGTAATTTAATAATTTGATCCGACTGAATTTTTTTATTATATATATATATATATAATGTAATAGATTTTTTGCGAGTGTAATTTAGCAATTTGACCCCACTGAAATTTTTTTTTGACTTCGCCACTGCACGCAAGTTTTTGATATTTTTACATAATTTCCTCTCACATGAAAACATAGCCAATTTTCTTCTTATGTACTATGTGAAAATATCAAAAAACACATAGAAATATCAGTTTTATATTTCATTGTGTCCAAAAGAATCGATATCATTTCTTCAAATTTGTGTTTAAGTTAGTGTCAGAAATCTTGGGTTTGAATGGAATGACACAATTTGTATCATTTGTGATCAAACCAATCGTATGAAAATCTTTTGAGTAGTAATTGGACCAATCAAAATATTAATGGTATTAAGTTATGTCTTGAATTGGTCATGAATTCATTCAATTAGTCTTGTTGAATTTTATTTCCTTTCGGAATCATCAACTTGTTCAATTAGTAGATATTTCATACACAAAATAGGTTGAACAAGGCTTGTTTAATGTCATAATCGAATATCATAGGTGATCTTTCTGATGTGCCATCGATCTCTTTCTAGAAGGAGAACAAATAATCTCAACGGATTAGCCACAACAATAATTTTTTTAGAACTACCACTCGTTGGCACACGCGCTGCGTATATAAATTATATAGGAAAAAATATAAATTATATAAAATTTGAAGGACTAAATAAAAAGATAATAAAAATTAATATAAAAAGGATAATATAGTAGTATAATTAGATTTAGGGGGTGGTTTGATAAAAACTGAATGAAATAGTTCTGAATCTGAATGAGCTGAATGAAACTGAATACTGAATATTGAATGAAAAAAGTTGGTTGATAATTGACATGTCTGAAACATCTTAATAACAGATTTTTATTATTTTATCCTTTTGAAAAAATTCAAAATTGTTGTAAATTTATTTAATATTACTTAATACAAATGTTAATATTGTAAAAAAAAATCATTCAGCCAAAAAAATAACACTAAACCATTCAATTCAAATCGTCTGAATGGCTGGCCGATTTAACCATTCAGACGATTTTTTTCTCCGAATAAACGCATTGAATGACTGACCGATTCAACAATTCAGTGCATAACAAATAGCCCCTTAAAGGGTCAAAAGAGGAAAAAAAATAGTGTGACATGATTATGCATAGTGTTGTATAATGTCTGCATAGTGTTTTGCATGGTAAAATCTTTTTATATAAAACAGAATACTTTTAATCTCTATATAGGATTTTACTCCCTCAAGTGAGGGAGTCAAAAGACTGTTCTCTATATATACAAAATCATATTTCACACCTTCATTTAAGTGGACAACTCATCAATCATACACATCTTGACATTATTGTCACATGACTTTTTTACTACTTCGTTTTCAAATTAAATGAATCATATTAATTTTAAAATTAAAAATATCACAAATTAACTTTTTAAAAGTTAATATTGATTATATGTACATTTGCATCTACAATCCATTCAATACTCACTTCATAAATTACTTAAAATTTAAAATAAAATAAAAGTTATTTTACAGTAGAATACAATTGATAAATTATACTATCTTTTATAAATTATAAGATTATTATTAATTTTTATAAGTCAATTTGATGCATTTTCAAACTTAATAATTTTTCTAAGAATTGAAAAAATAATAAATTTTATTAGTATTTTTTTCTAAATAAGTTACAATATGTATTGATTAAATTTATATTAATTTTAAATTTAAAAATATCACATACTTACTTCAAAAAAGATTAATAAATTAATAGCGATTTTATAATTAAAAACAAGAGGATGTAGTATATTACATCTATAATAAGCTTTAACGCATGAAACCAATACAAAGGTCAAATAGTTACAACGGTTAAAACATTCTTTGACTGTTAGAACTTTAAAATTTCAACATTTAAGGAATCAATATAAGGAACCTGTTAGATATATAGTAAAAAATTTGAATTCTTCTCCTGCATAATAACTCAATAATACTATAGAATAGGGATAGAGATAAAAAAATTATGGCAAAAAGCACCTTTTGGCCACTGTGGTTATAGTGATTTAACGAATTAGCCACTGTGCTTTTAAAATATTCAATTAGTCCACTGAACTTTTTAAAAATGTGCAATCAACCCATTCCGTCCAAAAAATTGGACGGACGTTAACAGATCAGCTTACGTGGCTTTTTTTTAAAAAAAAATATGACGTGGTAATTACGTGGCAACAGATCATTTTTTATTTTTTTTCTTTTCCTTTTATCTTTTCCTTTCTTTTAATAATTATTTTTATTTTAAAAATTAATTCCAAATAATATAAATAATATATCAAATTTTTTGTATCAATGAGATCTATTACAGCATTACATTCATTTCAACAAAAAAATCATTAATTATGTGGCAAAAAATAATTAAAATAATAAAATTTATATTATAACATATCAAGCAATCACAGAACTTGAAATTGAGCGAATAATATAATTATAAAATTATAAGATATATAGAATTAACATTAATAATCAAGCAAATTACAGGAAAAAAACATAATTATGAATAATTACACAACTGTTCATCTTCTTCACCACTGTTCATCACCACCGCCGCCTACTGTTCATCATCACCGCCGCCGACTACTCCCGACTCACCATAGACAATCTACTCCACAAATCCCAAGAACTCCGTAGCCATAGATCAGATCTCCCAATCTCCCACTACTGATCAGATCCAGAGGATACACAACAAACATAAATTAAATTTAATAAATTAACAATTAAACTAAATTAAACTAAACTAAAATAAAATTAAACAAAATATACAACAAGATCTCGCAAACCCCACCCCAGTTTCCGGCAAGACCAATTCGAACAAGGAGCAACATCCAAATCCCCCAACACAGGCAAACATCAAGATATGAAATTAAAACCCCAATCCAAAAAATCCATTCATCCTAACAGATCATAACAACAACAGATTAGGATGAAGAAGAACCATTCCCATTAGTAGTAATTTTAATTTGTTTTGAATCACTGTGCTCCGGTTATGGACCTTGTAAGCCGGCGCTGAGGGTGAGTAACATGTGGGGTGCCGAGGTGGGGTAGTGTGAGCAGATCGATGGTGAAGTAGAATCCGGGCTGCTAGCGCGTGGAGGCGGAGGGTGGTGGCGGTGGTGGGCTGTGGGGTGCCGAGGCTGGGTAGTATGAGGAGATCGGTGGTGAAGAAGGAGAATCTGGGCTGCTAGCGCGTGGAGGCGGAGGATAGTGGCGGTGGTGGGCTGTGGGGTGCCGAGGCGAGGTAGTATGAGGAGGAGATCGGTGGTGGAGAAGGAGAATCCGGGCTGCTAGAAGAAGATCGGTGATGAACTAGTGTGATGGAGGAAGATGAACTCATTTGCTAGATGCCTAGATCTGATATGTTTGGGTTATATTATTCTTTTGTCCTTTAAAATTAATATAAAATGTTATATTACTCTTTTGCCTAGATCTGATATGTTATAATATAAATTTTATTATTTTAATTATTTTTTGCCAAATAATTAATGATTTTTTTGTTGAAATGAATGTAATGCTGTAATAGATCTCATTTATACAAAAAATTTGATATATTATTTATATTATTTGAAATTAATTTTTAAAATAAAAATAATTATTAAAAGAAAGGAAAAGATAAAAGGAAAAGAAAAAAAAATAAAAAATGATCTGTTGCCACGTAATTACCACATCATATTTTTTTTTTTAAAAAAAGCCACGTAAGCTGATCTGTTAACGTCCGTCCAATTTTTTGGACGGAATGGGTTAATTGCACATTTTTAAAAAGTTCAGTGGGCTAATTGAATATTTTAAAAGCACAGTGACTAATTCGTTAAATCACTATAACCACAGTGGCCAAAAGGTACTTTTTGCCAAAAAATTATTATGAATACTCTTATATCCATGAAACATACTCCTTTTACCCTTCATATAATGTATGCTAATTTCATTCAGAAATTCATATGGTTCTCTAGTCTCCCAAACTATTGGAGATGTATTATGGTGTATTATATTGCATCATTTGAGTTTCTTTTAATTTAAATAAATAAAATAAAAATTTTATAAGTGAAGTTTAATATAGAAGGGAAGATGCATGCATGCATGCATTAATTACCTAAGCAAAAATGGTACCTAAACTTATTCTTAGTACTTTAAAACAAATCAGCTACCATATCAAACTATATAGGTATCTATCTTTTCCATATATTTTTATTGTATTTTCTTAAATAAGACATTTTTACTAGTCATTTTTTAAAAACAAAAATAAGTTTGAGACTGCTACCAAAACAAGCCTAAGACTCCTTCAAAATTCAAGTTAATTCAGAATTAAATCGGCAATTTATATGTTAAATCACATAATAATCAATGGCTAAAATAAACAGTGGGATGGCCCAAATTTAATAATGCCCTTAACGTAGATGATTGCTGGAAACAACAGAAGCCACCCGGCCCAAATTTATTCCAATTAAAAAAAAGAGGATAGCCCAAAATTTAATTTCCGATAAAAACCAAAAATAAATAAGAAAAATAAAAGATGAGCCCAATTGATTACTGTAAAAGAAGAGAGACTATTTGGTAGCCTACTTTCATGGAAAAATTTTATTTGATTACTTGATGGCCCATGGATAATTTATCAATATATGTACTATTTTAACTTTTTTCTTTGTTTGGGGAAATTAATCTGAGAATTATATTCTATAAAAAATAAAAAATGAGAAAATAAAACACCTGCCCATTTTTGCCTACTTTTTCGTAAGTTTTTTGAAATATGTAGTGGCCACTAAATTCTAGAATCAAGTTGTTTCTCTCAGTTGAGCAATTTACTGTTTGTAGAAGAAATAAAATGAGATACAAATAAGGGTGTAAATGAACCGTGTCGATTCGAGTATTGAGTTGCTCAGATTTGATTCACAAAATATATCGAGCATAAAATAAGGTTTGATTGATGCTCATTTAACTACCGAGTCGAGCCCGATTCCGAATCGAGCCCGAACAGTTTGAACTTTTTAAACGAATATGATCCGAGTATCAATAGAAAATTATAATTTGGGGAGATTTGAGTAATTTATTGAACTTTAAAATTTGCTCATATTTGACTCATTTATATTTCGAGTCGAGCTTGAATCGAACTTTTAGTTGAGCGAATACAAATCGACCGAACCGTTTGCTCATTTTACAACCTTAAATACAAAGGTCTAACACCCCAATTCTATATCGAAAAATATGAGAAAAAATTTTTTGTCTACAAAGAATTAAATTACTAACAATAATACATTCAATCATGAGTCAAGAAGATACTATTAGTTGGGCCAGTGATTTATCCGAAGCAAATATTTTAGTACTCAACATTTCTCATTCATCAAAATAAAATAGAACTAATTAAGGTCTTTATATATTATCCTCATATTAAATGTCAACTACATCATATTTGTAATGAACATATTTATTCAAGCTACATAATAATTATATATAATAAACCCCTCAGACTTGATGTTTGGTAACCAGAAAAACAAAATTTCCTTAGAGCTGATGTAGTATAATTGGAGCTCCATGTTGTGGTTGAAGAGTGATGATAGTATAGGGAGCATGTGTATACGAAGGCGAAAGCTCAAATGAAAAATTCTGCAAAATCATTGCCAGAGCCAGTTTTGCTTCAGTCACCGCGAAACTTTGGCCTAAACAAAATCTTGGTCCCCATCCAAATGCATAGAATGCCTTTGCAACTCCTTCAGAAAATCTCTCTGGTTTGAATTCTTCTGCATCACGACCCCAATATTCGGGATCATGATGCAGCATTAGAGTTGGTAAGTAAATTTCTACACCAGCAGGAATAGACATGTTCCCTATATTTGTTTTCTTGTAAGTATGTCGAAATTGTGCAGATACCGATGGATATAACCTCATGACTTCTTGTAGAATCATTGAGACCTGCAAATTAGTAAATTCTGTAACCTTTTCTTTCCTTCTCTCATAGTTAGTAAAATACAAGTACTAGTTCCTCACATCATGTTAAGAAATTGAATTTTTGCTTCCTCCATAAAATGACAAGTCACATTTTCAAAAACCTAGGGGATTATTAATGCAAGAAGGCTATGTTTTGGACATGTGTATATAATGGTGTTAGGGCTGACAGTCTGGCAGACGAATATCAGCATCATCAGATAGTATCTTAAGGGTGATACTAAAAATTGTTTCATAAGCTACCATAAAATTGACTTGTTAATTTGCATGAAAAGCAAAAACTGTGACATTCTTTGCAGAATAGAATTCGAACTTACAATTTTGAGGCGGTATAAGGATTCATGATCAGGCGTCTTGTTATTTCCACAAACGTGAAGAACTTCTTCTCTAGCCTTGTCTTGCCAGTCTTGATGCATCGACAAAACGATGATTGTCCATGTAAGCCAGTTTGCAGTGGTTTCTTGGCCAGCAAAATAGAATAACTTGCACTCTTCTATTACATCTTCAGTTGTCATTTCATTGTCAATATTTTCTTTGCATTGTAATAACAAGCCTAGTAGATTATCTCCAAAGGGTTCTCCATTTTGCATGGCATTCTCTCTCTTTTTTATCATATCTCCAAGCATGGTTTTGATCATTCTGTCAATCTCATATCTCCTCTTGTTCTTCTTAGTAGGTATAAATCTGGATCAAGTGTGGTAAAACAAATATTGAGACAAAAATGTATGGAAATGTGGTGTAAACATGAAAATAGAACAGAGGAGTTTTGGCTAATAAATTGAAAAGAAAAGTAAAATTCAATATGAAGATTTTCACTATTTTTTAAGGGTTCTGATGTGACTTTGTCCTTACTCACTACAATCCGGTCAAAATAAGGTATTTCCATATAGATATTATGGAACTTACGAGTAATTACTCGGGGCCTGGCCCTAAGTAGTGACCTCAAGGATCTCCACGAAGATTTACACTACTAATTTCAATATGAAGATGATATCGATGGTGTGTGATAAATAAGAAAAAATAATGCCTTACATTATGACTTTTCTAAATGGATCCTAATACTTTGGAAAACAGATCTAAACAAGAGTACTACTTGAAAATTAAAGGTTTCAATTATTTTTTCCAAATTAATATTTTTAGTCTTAAAATTTGATGCTAAAGTAAATCATCAACTAATTTCAATTAAAATGGAATTTCACCTAAGACCAGGAATATAAATTGCTTGGGCTGCTTCAATCACCAGCACTACTTGCTCTTTCTGAAGTTCAAATATCTTCTTTCCTTCCTCAAAGCTGCTTCCAAATGCCGATCTAGCAATTACATCTGCTGAAAGATTTTGCATTTCGGTTGCAATATCAATTTCATATGATTCTTGTGAACCAACCAACTTCTTCCATTTATCGACTAGGTTGCAACAACTAACTGAAAATTCTGGCACCATCCCCTGCATAACATAATGCATTATCAGTACATGTACAAAAGATCGCACCTGGTGCATAAGGCCATCGCAAATAGCAGGATTCACATACATAAATAAATTTTTTTACAAAAATTGTTGAGATTGACTCGTACTTCTGTGAACCCGACTAATAGTCACTATGACAGAGTTTATTCCCGATGAGCGAGCGGCTGCCCAGCTCGCCAGTGAACTGGTTGGAGTTGCAAGGGAGCAACACCCCCGAACATAATGTTTATTTAATTATTTGGGTTTGAGATTTTATTAGTAGCCTGGTATTGGGTTTGAGTTTGACTAATATATTGGATCTTATGAGATTGAGTCATGTTATAAGAGTTAGGGTTTCTAGTCACTATAAAAGTTTCGTTTGGTGTGTGAATCATGTAGAGTGTGTGAGGCTGCTAAATAAATATATCATGACTAGTTAAATTGGCGAGCCTGAGTAAATTTGTGTGTTATTATTTTTTTTTGTTTTAAAATCTTTGTGTGATTGCTTGTGATATCCGATCTTATATCTAACAAAAAGACAAAAGGTCGTATCTAGTGCACAAGGCTTTTGCAAATATAATAGAGTTTGTACACATAAATAAATATACATCTATAACGACACTTTTCATATGAAAATATTAAAAAGTCGTGTGAAAATATAAGAAAAAAAACAAGGTCGTATCTAGTGCGGAAGCCTTAATTACATAAATAAACATATATATTTTGCTATCTCAATTACATAAATAAACTAAGGGGAAAAAGACCTTGATCATTGCAGTTCAATTTTCTCTGTATTCTCAAGATACAAATCTATGAATTTGGCTTACAATAAAAATGCATAAGTAAGTTGTACATAAATTCATAGAAATTATATATCCAACTTAAAACTGGCACTTTCATTTTTATGAAGAATTAACATGGGTAATGGATGGGAAAAAGGTTATATATATATATATATATATATATATATATATATATATATATATATACAGAGAGGATCAAGAGCACTCTCCTTAAATAGCACTCTGCCTTAAATAGCACTCTACAATCAAAACGACGTAGTTTTTGGAGGACGCGGTGACATTTTTGTAAATACGCGGTGGCATTGTATTTACAAAAATGCCACCGCGTCCTCCAAAAACTACGTCGTTTTGATTGTAGAATGCTATTTAAGGCAGAGTGCTATTTAAGGAGAGTGCTCTTGATCCTGACCGTATATATATATATATATATATATATATATATATATATATATATATATATATATATTACCTGAATTTTTTCATGGTGGAAAGCAGGAGAAATTATTTTTCTGCGTTTGGCCCATTTCTCTCTCTCCAAGGATGAGACTCCCAGCGTTAGAAGATCCACTAGAGGGTTGAGTGGTGTCTTTTCAAAGTGGCCATTTTTGTCTGTTAATATCAGCCTCATCAGCTCTGGGTCATTTACTATTAGTCTTGGTCTTGTTCCAGTCCAAGTCAAGCAAATTTTTCCTATTTTATCCCTGAAAATTCTTCAGTATATATCAATAAAATAAAAATATTTGGATTGACGTGTGATCGGTTACCGTAATTTTGCACCATTTGGTAATAGAAGGGGATGACACGTTGGACAATCCGGTGAGATAGAGGGATGGGCTTGGACCAAGCTTCCATCATCAACCTTGTATGTTCTTTCTTATCACCAAGCAAAAGCTTGTAAGACGTGCCTTTGATCCCTTGTTGGTTTAACTCTTTTTCCAGGCTCTTGGGTTTCCACCAAACGGAGTAAATGACTGTCACAACAAAGCAGAGAATCAATAGAATAGAAGAGAAAGCTATGGCCTTGAAACTTAAATTCTCCATCTTGTTTCTTCAGCTAATGTTTGAGCTTGTTTTTGCACCGCTTTTATACCAAGCTTAAGGAAAGGAAGCTCAATTCTCAACAATTATATTGCAGTCAGGCTAATTATAAAAGGGTATCACTTATTATACATCATCTTAAAAAAAATTATTACTAATATATATATATATATATATATATATATATATATATATATATATAGGGTCAGGATCAGGTAAGGACTCCCTTATTTTGTTAAAATGCGGACTTATTTTTTTTTGGGTTTTTTTTGGGTTTTTTTTAATAACTAAAAAAAAGTTTAATATTTTATGGAACTGAATTTTTTTCATAATACAGTGTTTTGGATGTGATTTGAGTACGTATAACAAAATATGTATGTACAGTCTGGGCAGACTGTACCACCACTTTTTGGTATAGGTATTCAAAACACGCCCAAAATAATATATTATGAAAAAATATCAGTTCCATAAAATATTAAATTTTTTTTTTAGTTGTTTAAAAAAAAACCAAAAAAAAAACAAAAAAAAATGTCAGCATTTTAACAAAGTAAGGGAGCCCTCACCTGATCGGTTCTGTATATATATATATATATTGTATTTTTTTAAAAAATATATAAAAAATAAGACCCTCTTATTGTTCTTATTAATTTTATATATGAATAAACTTCGCGACCCTAATTCAATATAAATTTATGGTAATACTCTTAATATAATACTATTATTAATGACGAGGAAAGTAGGAAAATATGTGGTAGCGAAGGAGGCAACGACTTATTGCGTGTGGATTGTGGGCATACTAATGAGGCATTTCATCAAAACAGAGTAATCACACGAACTATGACAGTATTATATACTCTATCCGTAGTTTAATATAGGAGAACAAGCAGTTTACTTATGCGGACAGAAAAATTATTTAAAATATAATTAAATTACGAATGTTATATATGTCAGGTGTTAACATGATTAATACAACCACGTTTTACTCATATCACTCATTCACAGACATTGAGTATATTTTGTGTTAACGCCAATTTCGCCGACACGTCCAATCACAGAATTCACGCGCTTGAACCTGAACAGTAACATATCACACAGAAGCTTGACGGCTTGTGCCGCCGGGGGATAGCTCCGGTGTGAGAATGAGTACAGTCCGTTACAAGGATAAACAATGAGACTAAGTGTTTAGTGCTCAAATGTAGGTATTACCTCATAATGTTAGCCTATGTCTTGTATTTATAGTACTCACCACCTTAGAATCCTTCTCCCAGTCGGATTAGGACTCCTAGTGTATGGTAGTTACCATAACTTGGGTCCAACACAATCTCCTTAAAAGGTGCAAGTAGAATCCGATCTTACCACTACCTTTGGAGTTACTTTATATGCGTATGAATAGGTACCCGGGCCCTGCACACAGGAGAGACCACTATGCAAGCCCAACCGGTCCCATAATATGGTCTGGGCTTCGGCCCAAAGGACTCGAAGACCCGACCCCGAACATCACCAGACTGGGTTCAACTCTATCCCGAAGGACTCAGATGCCGACCCGAACACCTCCAACATTTTTATGGGCTTCAACCCATCAGTCTCCCAAACCCTTCCGTCAGAAAGCCTTCGGCCCAAATGAAGGTCGGTAAAACACTCCCGAACATTGCCCCCCAGTCTCTGGTTATAACATATTTATGATTAGAGACTTGAAATGTCGCGACAGCTAATGATGAGATGTCTAGGGAAATCCAACGGTCTGTTATAGATATTTGAAATGTTGTACGCCTTTTAACGCCTGGACCCACCTTAAGAATTTATTAGCCGCCCTGGGGTTCCGTGTCGTACACCTTATAAAAAACCCCCTTCCTCTTCCTTATCACCTTTACTGACTCTTCTTTCTCAACCCTCTGATTTCAAATTTTCCGGCAAGGCGATTTCCGGCGAGATATTGCTTCTCCGTATTCACCATTTTCCTCTACTCATTCATCGTTTGAGTGCTGTTGTTGCTCATTTCCTTCCTCTAGACTTCTTATTTTCATCACTTTAGACAAAAAATGGTCGATTCCAGCATTATTCCAGCCACTGAGCCTACCACTGTCACCACCGTCGACCTCCTGGAGGTCATACTGTCGGATACCCCCACTGACACTACTCCTTTAACCCTTCCTGGTTCGATAGATGCTGAGTCTAGGATTCGAGACGCCTAACGCTCCTCCGAGGAGTTGTCTCACCTCCATACTCGCTCTACCCTCACATCATCCCAAATCTCCGATATCCGAACTCTCTTCAAAATACCCGAAGAATACCAACTCAGGACCCCTCAGCCCGAAGAGAAGATGTTCTAGAGGCCCGAGGGTGAATGGGTGGCCGTTCCCCTATACGTCTTGAAGTACGGGGTTCGGTTCCTGCTGCATGACTTCATCTCTTCCTTTTTGACCTTCGTGGGCATCGGGTTCGCACAACTCGTGCCGAACTCGTATATCCAACTGGTCTCTTTCATTGCCACCTGTCAAGAGGTGGGCCTCACTCCCGGGCTCGACCTTTTCTTTGCTCTGTTCACCCTTGGAGGGTCGAAAGAGCCCGGGCTCCGGCAACTCACCAAACGCCCCAACCGCACAGTCCCGATCAAGACCCCTTCCAGCAACAAGGGATGGCATGAACAGTGGTTCTACGCCAAAGGATCTGACCTCCAACTCCTTCCCTCCTGGGCCCATCCAGCCGACCAGGCGGCCAAAATTTCTAAGTTCCCGACGGGTCGGGCCGAGGCCTTCAAGAGATTCTACACCCAATGGAAGAAAACCCAGTGGAACGTGGGGCTTCTAATGGACGAATCCTGGTTGTACAAACACGGCTGTGAGTACCTTCTGTTTTTCTATATTTTGTCCCCTTTTTTGTTAAGCATTACGTGCCCTAATTCCTTTATCTCTGTGAAGTGACCATTTTCAAGCCCGAGGGCGTCGCCGACTCCTTCATCCCTACTACCATTACTTCTGGGTTCATCCGACCCCCCGTGACCGACGATGCTGCTGAGGAGGATACGGTCCCGATCAGTGAGCTGTCACTGGGATCCACCTCGGGGCCCGAGCCCCCGAAGACACAAAAAGGGGCGCTGAAGATGAGCCGCGCGGAGAAGGCGACTTTAATGAAGAAATCCAAGAAGCCCTCCAAACCGGCCATCAAAGCGCCTGCAAAAGTTCTTCCACCCCCCATGCCGAAGCCATCTCTACCTCCACCTCCTCCCCCGACCGAGGTAATCGAGGATTCGGAGGAAACTGAAGATGTTCCTCCCGAACCCCGATCTAAAAGGCCTCGATTGTCGGAGGATCTCGATCATCCGGCCGGTCAGATGGTGGCCCCTGGTCCGGATCAGGCTACCACCCCTCATTCCGGGCCCAGCTCCTCCCAAGGATCGCCGACTACTTGTTGGCCCAAGAGCCTGTCAGATGTTTTCCCTTTCACCCTCTTCGATCACTTCAAACTCCCCGGTGACGACGAGCGGTTTAAAGGGTATTCATCGGATCCGTTCTTGGTGGCCTATATTCGAGCTCAGACCCAGGTAATTCTCTTCTTTGTTGATCTGATTGCTGCTAATAAGTATAACTCTTACTTCTTGTACTGATGTATATGTTCGCTGCAGGCCAACGCCATCCTAGCCCGAGCCATCCCTCCCTTTGCCAGATCTACAAAGAAAGAAATTCAGCTGGGGACGGAAATAGATCTGCTTGAGGCTGATGTTTGGGGGCTGCGGTCCGAGCTGAAGAAGGAACAATATTCCCTTGTGGAAACACAAGTCCGGGCGGTCCTAGCCGAGGACCGGGTCGAGGAGCTGGAGCGGGAGCGCAGCTCACTTCTGGCAGAGAGGGATCGTCTGCTTCAGGAGGTCAAGGATCGGGAGAATACTATTGACAGTATTACACTCAAATTCTCCAGGATGCATGACAAGTTGATGTACCTGATTAAGGATAACAACGCTTTGACTGCTACAGTCGATGCATTCCCTGAAAAAGTTGTCGAGGCCCGACAGCAGGCCATCGCCGAATATGAAGAGTCCGAAGCTTTGAACGATAAAGTCCTAGCCCAATTTGGTGAAGGGTATGAGACTTATCGGGAAAAGGCTAAGGCCAAGCTGATGGCTGCTGGGCTCGATTCCTCGATCCTTGACTCTTCGGACGACGAGTCTGAAGACGATCCTCCTGCCGAATAGATATTTAGGATTTTTTTTTGTACTTTTACCCGAATCGTAAGCGATCGGGTTGTAAAAAGAATTTATAAGTATAAACAAGATACACTTTTTGGCCCATGAATGTTTGTTGTCAGTTTTACTTAGAACTAATCTCGATCAGTTATGTTCAGCCGAACTTTCTAATCGGATTACCCTTAGAGTTAATCTGATACTGAAGGGTCCGACAGTTGTACCCGGGACTTATCTCGATCAGTGGTATCTTTTCAAACCTCTTGATCGGATAGTACCCGAGATCTGTTCTTTAAGGACGTATTGAACTCTCGGTCAGTTATGCTCGGGACTTATATCGATCAGTGGTGTCTTTTCGAACCTCTTGATCGAATAGTACCCGGATCGTGTCTGTTCGAGTAGTAATGAAACGCATGAATATAGATGAAGTTTAAACATTGACAGAAATAAGAACTTTCACTTATATCATTTAACTTGAATTGGTTACATAGATAAAAGTAAGAATAACATAACTATTACTGGTAAAATTTTCTAAGTCTTTCAGCATGCCATGTATTCTTTACCTCCGAACCGTTCATTGCTCGAAGCCGGTACGTTCCTGGCTTCGGCACTCCTATCACTTCGTAAGGCCCCTCCCAGTTAGGCATTAACTTGCCGGTGTTCTGGGGGGGTTGAAGCCTCTGACTCCCGGAGGACTAGATCTCCTATTGCAAACCTCCTAGACTTCACCTTCTGATTATAGTGTCTGGCGGTCCGTTGCTGATAGATTGTCAACCTCATCATAGCCGAATCCCGAACTTCATCTAGCAAATCCAGATTTGTTCTCAAGCCATCATCATTGTATAACTCTTTATATTGGCTGACCCGAAGGGTGGGTGATCCGATCTCAACAGGAATTAGAGCATCGGTCCCAAATGCCAGTCTGAATGGAGAGTCCCCAGTTGTAGTTCTTGGGGTAGTTCGGTACGACCATAAAATAGATAACAGCTCTTCGGGCCACCGACCCTTTAATTCATCCAGCCTACGCTTTATCCCATTGAGTAGGGTTCGATTGGTTACTTCCACTTGACCGTTCGACTGAGGGTGGGCAACCGAAGTCTTTCGGTGTTGGATCCCTAACTCCTTCAGAAAGCCCTCGAATTTTGACCCAACAAGCTGTCTGCCATTATCTGAGACTATTGCCATCGGGATGCCGAACCGGTAGACTATTCCTTTTTTGACAAACTTTAAACATTCCTGTTCGGTTATCTTTTGCAGTGGCTTGGCCTCGACCCACTTTGTCATGTAATCTATGGCCACGATCACAAAGCTAACCTGTCCCTTAGCTTTTGGTAGAGGGCCCAGGATGTCAATTCCCCATACAGCAAAGGGAATTGGAGATAGGACCGAGTATAGCTCTTCTGGAGGTTGATGTGGGATGTTGCTGTTCAGCTGGCACTTGGAGCACCTCCTGACAAATTCCTTTGCTTCAGTATAGATAGTCGGCTAGTAATACCCCTGCCTCAAAATTTTATGTGCCAGCGATTTTGCTCCCATGTGATCTCCACATATCCCCTCGTGCACCTCTCGAAGTGTGTAATCTGCTTCTAAAGGAGTCAAACATTTGAGCAGTGGAGAGCTAAAGGCTCTTCGGTAAAGATCTCTATCTATGAGGATGAAGTTCGAGCTTCGATGTTTGATTTGACTGGATAGGATTCGGTCCGAAGGTAGGGTCCCATCGGCCAAATATAAGATATAAGGAGTGATCCAGCAATTGAGTCGGTCCAAAGCTAGGACTTCTAACTTCGGGATACTGGGTTTTTCCAAAACCTCTAAGTACACCGATCCATCGAAAGAGCTCCATTCGGTAGTTGCCAATCGTGCCAAGGCATCTGCGATGGTGTTGTCTGATCGATCCACCCCCAAATAGCTGTGCGATGCGAAGTATGTGAGCTTATCTTTTAACTTGGCCAGATATTTGGTCATCCTCGCCCCCCGAGCTTCGAACTCTCCCGATAGCTGCTTGACCACCAGCTGTGAGTCACTATAGATGATCAACCTCTGTACTTCTAGGCTTCGGGCCAATCGTATCCCTGCTAAGATAGCCTCGTATTCTGCTTCGTTGTTCGTGGCCTTGAAGCCGAACCGAATAGCTTGTTGGACCTTGAACCCTTCTGGACTTGTCAGGATGACCCCTGCTCCACTGACGTCTAAAGTTGACGACCCATCCACGTATAGAGTCCACGAGGTTTGATCCGATTGTGCTTCAGCCACTATGTTCATCTCCGACTCTGTGAAAGAGCACTCTACTACAAAATCTGCCAGTGACTGCCCTTTGATTGTCGTTCGGGGATGATACACTATAGCAAATTGTGTTAATTCCATCGCCCACGCGGCCAACCGACCTGACACCTCGGGTTTGTGTAGAATCTTTTTCAAAGGCTGAGTCGTGTAGACCACTATCACCCGACCCTGGAAATAGTGCCTGAGTTTCCTGCTAGCAATTATGAGGGCGTAGGCAAACTTTTCCAGGTTCGGGTATCTCGTCTCTGCGTCCCTGAGAACATGGCTGACGTAGTACACCGGGAACTACTTGCCTCCCTTATCCCTCACCAGTACCGCCCCTACTGCCATCGGGCTGGCAGCTAAGTATAAGTATAAAGGTTCAGAGGCAACCGGTTTCATCAGCAATGGTGCCGAACCCAAATACCTTTTGATCTCTTGGAACGCGTCTTCATATTCCGAAGTCCACTGGAAGCTTTTGTCGTTTTTTGGGCCCTTGAGAGTGTCGAAAAAGGGGAGGCACCTTTCAGCTGACCTTGACATGAATCTTCGAAGGGCCGCGATTCGGCCCGTCAGCCTCTGGACATCTTTGTATGTCTTTGGAGATTTCATGTCTAAGATCGCCGAGATTTTTTCTGGATTGGCTTCGATTCCCCTTTTACTGACCAGATATCCCAGAAATTTCCCTAAACCCAATCCAAAGGTACATTTGGTTGGGTTTAGCCTCAGATTGTGTTGCCTCACCGTCTCGAAGCAGTCTGCTAGATCCTCCAGATGATCCCGGACTGACATGTTTTTGACGATCATGTCGTCCACGTACACTTCCATACTCCGCCCCAGCTGTTTTCTGAATACGAAGTTCATCATCCGTTGGTAGGTTGCCCTGCGTTCAGCAGTCCGAAGGTCATCTTCCGATACGCGTATATTGCCCGATGAGTGATGAAGCTAGTCTTCGGGATATCCTCCTTATGCATCGAGATTTGGTGATACCCCGAGAAAGCGTCCATGAAACTTAGCATTCCATACCCTGAAGTGGCATCAATCAGCTGGTCTATGTTGGGTAAGGGATAGAAGTCTTTAAGGCATGCATTGTTCAGGTCCGTGTAGTCGATGCACATCCTCCACTTCCTATTTTGCTTCTGAACCAATACCACATTCGCCAGCCATTCGGGATAGTCGATCTCGAAGATGAACCCTGCCTCTAACAGTTTAGCAACCTCTTCGTCTATGATCTTCTGTCTTTCCGGGGCAAAGATCCTTCTTTTCTGTATTACTGGCTTCTTCTTCGGGTCGGTATGAAGCCTATGCAGTGCTACCGATCTGCTTACCCCGGGCATGTCACTGGGTTCCCAAGCAAAGATGTCGGTGTATACCCTAAGCAATTCCACCAGACCTTTTCGTAGCTGTTCGGTTAACCCTGCCCCAATCTTGATCAGTTTGTCTGGATTCCCTGGTATTAACTCGATATCCTCCGTATCTTCGACTGGTAGTGCCATGGGTTCGGTACTTCCCTCTGTGAACGGCTCTAACTCGATGGTCATTGTCTGTTTCTGTTTACTGACCCCGACTCCTGAAGATATTAAAGTATTCTGATAACACATTCGGGCAATATCAAGATCTCCTTTTACCTCCCCTATCCCGTTCGGTGTCGGAAACTTTATTTTGAAGTGGGGTATAGATGTTACAGCCTGCAGTGCTGCTAGAGTAGGCCTCCCCAAGATGGCGTTGTAAGCCGAATCCACTTGTACCACAAAAAACTTTACCATAATTTCTGTCTGCTGAAGGGCCGTACCGAATCGGACTGGCAGTTCTATCGTGCCCGACACTTGAACCGGGTCCCCACTGAAGCCGTATAATGGGCCTTCGCCTCCCAATTCCATCTTCTTTCCTCCCAACTCCATCCTCTGGTAGGCATGTGTATAGAGTATTTCAACTGAGGATCCGTTATCAATCATCATTCGCTTCATGTCAACCGACCCGACCTGAGTTGTTATAACCAATGCCCCGTCATGCGGTCCAATGTGATCGGTAGGGTAGTCGTCATCTGAGAAGGAGATGGTCATGCCTGAGTATGGCCTGTCCTTCCTGGGCGAGGAGCCGGCTAGTGACAGTACGGCTTCGAGATGCCCACTCCTTTTTCTACCGGTTACACGCCCTACCGACCCGCCCGATATCACATCAATAACTCCTCGGGCTTGGGGGTTTGGTTGCGGCTGTGCTTCCTAGGGGGTTCTATGATGTCCTCTTGGGGAGCCTCCGATCCTTCTCTGCCGAATACGTACCGTACCAAGTGTCCATTCTGTACATTCTTTTCTATCAAATCTTTCAAGTTATCGCAATCCTCTGTCGTGTGACCTCGACTCTGGTGGTACGCACAATATTTGTTCCGACCCCGTTTTCCTGGCTTGGTGATCGTTTGACATGGTTCGAAAAAGGGCTTGCTCTGTATCTCCTCCAGTATCTTTGCCCGATCCGTGGTGAGTGTAGTGTACACTTTGTTGACATTTCTGTTTGGGAAGGGTGGCCTTCCACTGCCCGACCCTCCTCCATTATAATTCCTCTTGCAGTAACTTTCCGATCTACCCTGGATGTCGGATTTCTGATAACTCTGTTTGTCCCGATCTCTGGACTTGTCGTATGACTGGGACTGTTGTTTGAAATTCCCCATCGCTTCCTTAATTGCAATGTGACCCTCGGCCCTGTGGAACACTTCTGTTAAATCTGTTGGAGGGTTGATCACCAGGTCCTTCATCAGCTTTTTGGATTTCCCGATGTCAAGCCCGGTTGTGAAGAATCCCAAGGCTTGTGGGGAGTTCAACTCTGCCACCGACCCCATAGCCTCTCGGAACCGTTTAACGTACTGCCCCAGGCTCTCATCCGATCTATGTCTGATCTGCATGAGGGATGCTGTGATTTTTCCCCGTCTCTTATTACTCCCGAACAGAGCATGAAACTTTTCCCGAAGGTCCTTCCACGAGCTTATTGACCCTGACGCTAGGGTTCCCATCCATTCTCGGGCGCTCTTCTTCAGGGTGGTGGCGAACATGTGACATTTGGCCGCGTCAGAATGGCCATAATATGTCATCAACCTGTCATACCCATCGGAATGGTCATAAGGATCTCCCAGCCCGTCGTAAGTCTCCATTGGGGGAATCTTCCTCTTGGGGTCGGCTACCTCCTGATTTATTTCCACCGAAAAGGGTGACCCTATACAGGTCGAGGGTTCCCCCATTGAGCTTCTGGCCAATAGAAGCCTTTCCAACTCAGCTACCCTTTGGGAGAGGGGGTCGGACTCTCCTTCATGAGGGGATGATCGGGGTCTGTCCCTCTCACGTTCGGGGATCTCGTCTCTCCTCCTCCTTCCAGACTTGCCTGGGTGTTCTGATCGGCGGTCTGCTGAACGGATCCTCCTCCGGCTCTGGCCGTCCCTTGAACGACTCCGGTATATGCTCTTCTCCCTATCAGCCTCTCACCTTCGGGGAGACCGAGACTGGCTATGGCGCCTACGCCTCTTGGAGGATGCCTCTTATTCCCCGGCCATGTTAGCCATCTGTAGTTCGAGTTCCTCCTGTTGGTGACGTAGGGCCGTCATGGCATCTTTGTTTTGCTGCATCTTTTTCTGCAGGATGAATTCTCTTTGATCTCGACTACCTAGTGTACGACTCTTTTCATGCAATTCCAACGCCTGTGGGTTAGCTTTGTCCATCCGACTAGCTTGGTTGGGGGTACGTTGGCTTCCATGAAAGAGCCGCCTCCGAGGGGAGCCACCCTGCACCCTATGATCGTCCTGGATTCTGGAACCCAGTTTGTCCTTCACCGACCCTCTCACCTGAATGGTCTGGTGCGACTTGGCCTTATCCCGGTCGGAAACTGCATATTCCGCACTCGCCATCGTCTCTCGCTGGAAAAAGATCTGAATGTGATTGTTTAAGCACTAAGCCCCTCCTTCTAGCGCCAATGTTAACGCCAAGTTTCGCCGGCGCGTCCAATCACAGAATCCACGCGCTAAAACCTGCACAGTAACAGATCACACAGAAGCTTGACGGCTTGTGCCGCCGGGGGATAGCTCCGGTGTGAGAATGAGTACAGGCCGTTACAAGGATAAACAATGGAGGCTAAGTGTCTAGTGCTCAAAAGTAGGAATTACCTCATAATGTTAGCCTAGGCCTTGTATTTATAGTACTCACCACCTTAGAATCCTTCTCCCAGTCGGATTAGGACTCCTAGTGTATGGTAGTTACCATAACTTGGGTCCAACACAATCTCCTTAAAAGGTGCAAATAGAATCCAATCTTACCACTACCTTTGGAGTTACCTTATATGCGTATGAATCGGTACCCGGGCCCTGCACACAGGAGAGCCCACTATGCAAGCCCAACCGGTCCCATAATATGGTTTGGGCTTCGGCCCAAAGGACTCGAATACCCGACCCCGAACATCACCAGACTGGGTTCAGCTCTGTCCCGAAGGACTTAGATGCCGACCCGAACACCTCCAACATTTTTATGGGCTTCAACCCATCAGTCTCCCAAACCCTTCCGTCAGAAAGCCTTCGGCCTAAATGAAGGACGGTAAAACACTCCCGAACATTTTGAATTCATCTTCAACATGTAGCGTTTTAAGGTAAATTACTGTTCACAAAATTAAATTGCGGACGATGAACGATGAGTTCTTTATAAAACGATGAAGTACTTGTGTCTATTTGTGTTCTTCATAATAGTTTTTTGGATCTCAATCTCATTTTGACAGTGACTATCTTGAACTAGAAGAGTTCGATTTAAAGCTATCAAAATGTTCATTTCTTCTTGCATATTATTGTTCTTATTGATTCACGTGATTTGGGATAATAATAAACATGTGTGGCTGAACAGCTGAATGAAAGATTGATAGATTTAAATCGAACATTTTTTGTCATATCACCCGTTCGCAAAATTGAACTTCTCCATATTTACACTTATATTTATTTTCTTATCTTAACACTTGCAATCTTGAACTACAAAAGCTCGATTTAATATTTTCAATTTTTAATTTCTTTTTGCATATTTTTGTGATGTTTAATTCATCTCATATGAGATGATGAGAAATATGACCATAACTAAACAAATATAATATATATATATATATATATATATATACAGCCCGCTTCTCCAGCGAATTGGAAGGAGCGAACTAAGAGCGAACCGGCTATAACGACGATTTTTTTCGTCGATAAAACATAAAAAACCGACTTTCTATGCTATAGCGACGGAAAAAACCGTCACTATAGCCGATTCATTCTTAGTTTGATCCTTCCAGTTCGCTGGAGAAGCGGACTGTGTGTGTGTGTGTATATATATATATATATATATATATATATATATATATATATATATATATATATGTTGTCACCCCATTACTTGATTCTATTTGTTTCGTCATACATGTTTCTCATCATTTCAGATAAGAATATGCAAGAGAAATAGAAGAATTCATAGGTTTAAATATAGTTTTGTTGGTAGTTAGATCACATCCGTAGAACTAAATTACGGACGGTGGAAATATATGTTTTATCCGTCCGCAGAACTAAAGTGCAAATGGTAGGACTGGTTAATCTTAACGATAATCTTTTTTGGTCAAAACTTCAATAAACTTTAGAGAGCAGAACAAGTACTAAGCATAACATATTGGTTTTTTTCTTACTTCCTCACCTTCTTATACTATTGAGAGAATATAGTCAACTAGAAATGTGACACCCCCAAAATAGATCCACACGACCCATTCTGAGTCGCCAGATATCACTCTATAAAAATCAAATACAAACTTCATTTATACAACTGTTGAACTGTCGTGCAGAGTACAACAACACATAAGCTGTGAGTTTTAATACAATATTGTCTCGTAGACAGTATCCAAACTCAAATTGTTATAATGCCATATAAAATAAAGCAGCAAATATTTTAAGACCCCAAAGAAGAACGAAAAGATTACTATCATATTCATTCTAATGAGGTGCACTTTTGACGCTTTCAAAGTCGGGTTCTCATCACCCTATTGTTGTTCGCTAAAATCAATTATTAAGTGACGTATAAAATACGACACACACATCTTAGGTCCTCAATACAATTATCTGTTGCATGTCATGTCGTTTTATAATGTATTGAGAAACTTCGACAGTCTAGGGCCATCACACTATTTCCATGTTATCTCCGCTCGACCCAGCTACACTCTTATTACCTAAAAGGAATTGTGAAGCAAAGGTGAGCACAAATAGCCCAGTAAAGAATATCATGACTAAAGATAATTTACATCATCAATACCCTTCGTCAATAATAAATCAGAGATTTAGAACATATGGTAGATGATAAAATTTTTCAACCATAGTTGCAGCGGAACGAGCAATCCATTAGAAGAGTCAAATAGACCATCGGTCTATTATCTTCTCCATGTTAAAAGTCCACCAATAATGTTTTATCCCTGTAACATCAATCAACAATTCCTGTCCACAATCATATGAATAACTCATAATCATAATTGTGATTCTAAATTCCTCTTCACAACCAGGACGAATATAATTTTCATCACCTATCTTCACATGAAACATCAAAAATTATGGTTATACCAAATCACAATTCCTGCTCATAATCATACTAATAAATTCATCTTTGCACTACGGCCAAAGATATTCATTAACAATTTATTCTTTGCACTACAGGCCAAAGACATACAACTGTATTTTAGGAGAGTCAAGTATAGCATGATATCTACCATCTTTTACGAATTAAAAGTGTATAATCAATATTTTATCGCTGAGACTCAGCTTAATAAATAATCCACATCATCGAATCATCCCTGTAATACGGCCAAGGATATTTATCAGTATTACGACCACGAATTATCCATGCACTACGGGAACCGGATATTCGTGTTTTCAACAATGGTCATAATTATACCGAATAATCCCTGGATATAATCATACCAAAAACTGTCCATCAATGCACTACTGGCAAATGAAGACTTTTACCACATCATTCGTTACATTACGATCATGATTATACCGAATAATCCCTGATCATAATCATACCAAGTCCATCTATGCACTATTGGCCATAGATGACTTTCAACACAGTATAAGCATGAGGATGATGACAATGATATAAGCAATAATCAAACGAAATCAAAGATAAATATTAAAGATTTTAAATTTATCCAAATATTATCAATCACTTAATAAACTCATAATCTAATATTATTAACATTATAACAATATTTTAATCACTTCTTAAACTTATAAACAATTTATTTCAATTATTTACACTTTACTAAATAATGCATTTAATCATTCAAAAATGACACACTCATAAGATTTCATCACCAGTAATCAAATCCCTCATCAAAAATCTGCATATACCCTATATAGGATTCCCAAGCCATAAAATCCTATTTTCTAATTTTGTTACTTCACATAACATATTTAATTCATTTACTCATAACTAGTTCATTTTTATGAAAAATACCAAATCAGTCCCAAAAATATTTTTTCCTGGGATTTAGCAGAATATAGTCCCATATTGAACATATATTTTTCTCAGAATTTTTAAAATTCATTTACTATTTTTCATATGGCCAAAACTATTGAATATTTAGACATTTATCATAAATTGTACTTTTGTCCAAAAATTTCAAAATTTACATGGTATACTCCTGTTATATACATGTACTCCCAATATAAATTTCACCAATTTTGGAGTTAACCACAAGAAGTTATAAGGGTTTACTTTTAAAATTGCCATTTTTGGACACAATCTAAAAAACTCATCAAATTATCATTTCAAATTTTTCCAGAATTTTTGAGGGTCAGAAAAATTACGAAATTGCAAATAGATTTTCACCCGCCATTCGGTAATCCACGTAAATAGATCGCTTCCACAATTTAATAAGGAATGAATACAAAGGATCATTCACCATGCATGCGGTAATCCATATAGACAGGTTATTTCAACAGAATAACAAAGAATGGAATAACAGAAGAATTCACCATGCATGCGATAAATCGCACAGACAGATTATTCCCAACAGAATAATAAATAATGGAACCAGGTCTTGCGTAATCCGTACAGACAGGATATTCCAACAGAATAATAAAGAATGGAACCAGGTCATGCGTAATCCGCACAGAAAGGATATTCCAACAGAATAATAAAGAATGGAATAACAACAGAATTCACCAGGCATGCGATAGACCGTACAAACAGGTTATTCTAACAGAATAATAAAAAATGGAACCAGGTCATGCGTAATCCGCACAGACAGGATATTCCAACAGAATAATAAAGAATAGAATAACAACAGAATTCATCAAGCATGCGATAAACCGCACAGACAGGTTATTCCAACAGAATAATAAAGAATGGAATAACAGAAGAATTTTACCATGTATGTGGTACTTCGCATAGACAGGTTATTCCAACAGAATAATAAAGAATGGAATAACAATAGCTCTCTTCATGAATACGAAAGAAATAATACCCCTTACTATAATAATAATATCCCTTACTATAATTATAATATCCCTTACTATAATAATAATATCATTTACCTTAGAAAAAACTGGATACTGGAATAGTGAAGTAACAGACTTCTCTTCTTCTTTCTCTTTATAATTTCTCTCTATAATAATTGCTCTATAGATTTAGTGAATTGGTGAGAAATGAAGGAAGAATGAGCTTCTATTTATAGGAAAATATAGTTTTGATAATTGCACGTTTTGGGGTTCGAAATATTACAGTACAATACCTTCAACTTTTCTTTCATTTTTAATTTAGTCCTGCAAGTATTATCAAACTTGCCCCACCTCCCCTAATAGTAAATCATGTGAATCAATAGTAAATCGTGTGAATCAATAGTTCTAGACATGTGAAAATACGAATTACAATATAGTACCTCCATCTATACCTCCATTTTTAACTTAGTCATGCAAGTATTATCAATCTTGCACCAACCCCCCTAATAGTAAATGAATGTGAATCAATAGTACACACATGTGAACAAATAGTTATAATCATGTGAATCAATAACAATTAATTGCTCATTTATCTTGTTAATTACCTGATTGGTCAATATAACCTCTAGACATCAATTATTATCGAAATAAATGTTGATTTTCACTAACACTAATAATTCTCACACAATGGAAATAATTTTATCAATAATTTTATTTTTGAATTTTTAAAGTTTGACTTTTTTGAAAAAGTCAACTGTTGACTTTTTTGACCAAAATGTCAACCTCGGCAAATTTTGTGTTTATAATCTATTTTTACTAATTTCACCATTTCGGACTCAAATATCACGTCCGCGTCTCCAAATTCAACTCTGAACTCAAATTTGATTTTTAATAACATTTATTCATTATTATTATAACTCGCAATATTAACAACTAGATCGTTCCCAAGAAAGAGTGCGCTTTCCGATAAGGATTTCTCCTTATTAGCGCGGAATTAGGTGACCAAACCTCTTCTTGACAGAACTTCTAGATATTGTTAATTATGCAAATAATAATATGAATAACTTATCATCTTAATTATTAATTTAATAATATATAAAAATATTGACAATAATTGAATCAAATAACGTGAGATATTATGCAACAATTACTGTATTTATAATAGCATAAAAATGAGTGTCTTCTCACGTAAGCATCAAAAATCAAAAATACTGTACAATACTATGTGCTACTATGCAACCACGCGTATTACAGTACTTTTATCACCGATTATTTTATGAAAACTTTCTTACTTTGAAATTTTTTCAAATATCACCCTTAACTTTAACCTTTTATCAATTTAACTATTTAGTAAAATAGAAAAATTGAATACTTTTATTTCATAAAATTCGGGATCTCACAATCTCCACTTCTTATAAAATTTTGCCCTCGAAATTTACGTACCTGGTAGTTCGAAGAGATGAAAATACTTTGCTTCCTTTTCGAATTTTACCTTCCCAGTTATTTCCTCTCTATCATGATTTTTTCATTTCTCATCTCCTGTATTTCAGATATCATTCTAGAATATATCTTCAAATTAAAGGTTAATTGAAATATCACAATTTGTCAACTTATCAAGTAACAATTTTAACTCATAAACTAATATTATTAACATTATAACAATATTTTATTCACTTCTTAAACTTATAAATAATTTATTTCAATTCTTTACACTTTACCAAATAATGCATTTAATCATTCAAAAATGTCATACTTGTTAGACCCCAAATTTTATGAATAAAAATTTAAAATTCTCAAAATATTTTTTTGAATATTATGGTGTAGATTTGATATAATGTTATAGTTAAGGGTGATATTTGAAAATTTTGCAAATTAAGTAAGTTGTTATAAAATATTCGTTGTGTCGAGAAATATTCGATTGGTCGGGGAATATTCGTTTTAACAGGGATTATTTGTACGACGACACAATCATTGGTAAACCCCACAACGGAAGTATTGTCGTAGTTAGAAAACGACAGAAATATCTTTTTATAAAAATAACGATGAAAGTGTTACCGTTAAAACTGTTGAACTACTCGGTAGTAAAAGTACAGTAATACGCGTGCTTGCATAGTAACACACGGTATTAATTATTGATGCTTACGTAAGAAGTCACTCAGTTATACTCAATTATTGCTACAGTAATTGCTGCATCATATCTCTCATTTTATTGATTCAATTATTGTCACAGTATCATATGCATAAAATGATATATTATTAAATCAATAATTGAGACGACAAAGTTATACATATTATTAAATTGCAATATTTATAATGTCTAGAAGTTCTGTCAAGGAGTGGTTTGGTCATCTAATTGCACGCCAATAAGTAAAAATCCTTATTGAAAATCCCTCTCTTTCCTGGAAATGACCTGGTTGTTAAATATTGTGAGTTATAATATTAATGATGAATAAGTTCATGTTGATTAAAGGTGAAATTGATAGTTTCATTCTGTTGGAATTATTAGTGTTAGTGAAAATCAACATTTATTTCGATAATAATTGATGTCTGGAGGTTATATTGACCAATCGGGTAATTAACCGGATAAGTGAGCAATTGATTGTTATTAATTCACATGATTATAACAATTTGTTCACATGTGTGTACTATTGATTCACATTCATGTACTATTAGGGGAGGTGGTGCAAGATTGATAATACTTGAATGACTAAGTTAAAAATGAAGGTATAGTTGAAGGTACTATATTGTAATTATTTTTTCACATGTCTAGAACTATTGATTCACATGATTTACTATTAGGGAAGGTGGTGTAAGTTTGATAATACTTGCAGGACTAAATTAAAAATGAAAAAAAAGTTGGAGGTATTATACTGTAATATTTTGAGCCCCAAAACGTGCATTTATCGAAACTATATTTTTCTATAAATAGAAGCTCATTCTTCCTTCATTTATCACCAATTCACTAAAGCTATAAAGCAATTATTATAGAGAGAAATTATAGAGAGAAAGAAGAAGAGAAGTCTGCTACCTCTCTACTCCAGTATCTAGTTTCTTTCTACGGTAAGGGGTATTATTTCTTTCGTATTCATGAAGAGAGCTTCTGTTATTCCATTCTTTATTATTATGTTGGAATAACCTGTCTATGCGAACTACTGCATACATGGTGAAATTTTTCTGTTATTCCATTCTTTATTATTATGTTGGAATAACCTGTCTATGCGAAGTACCACATACATGGTGAAATTCTTCTATTATTCTATTCTTTATTATTCTGTTGGAATATCCTACCTGTACGAATTACGCTAGACCTGGTTCCATTCTTTATTATTCTGTTAGAATAACCTCTCTGTGCGATCTATCGCATGCATGGTGATTTCTGTTGTTATTTCATTCTTTATTATTCTGTTGGAATATCCTATCTGTGCGGATTACGCCAGACCTGGTTCTATTATTTATTATTCTGTTGGAATAACCTGTCTGTGCGGTCTATAGCATGCATGGTGATTTCTGTTGTCATTCCGTTCTTTATTATTCTGTTAGAATATCATGTCGGTGCGTATTACGCATGACCTGATTTTATTATTTATTATTATGTTGGAATAACCTGTCTATGTGGATTACCACATGCATGGTGAATGATCATTCGTATTCATTCCTTATTAAATTGTGAAAATGATCTGTTTAATGTGGATTACCGCATGACGAGTTAAAATCCATTTGCAGGTTCGTAATTTTTTGGACATTCAAAAATTTTGGAAAAATTTGGGAGGATATTATGATAAGTTTTCTAACATTTCCAAGTGGAATCACTGAAAGAGGAGTTGTAGATTTTTGTATGGACTATTTTTAACAAAGCATGAAAAAGTGGGGAAAAGAGAAAAAAACTACCGCCCACAATTTTGTAAGGGTTATTTTGGCCACTTAATTTGTGAGAAAAATTCTGACCTTTTGGGACATGAAAATATATGGTATAAAGTACCTCCTATCCAAAAATGAACTCATCTCAACTTAAAATGAGCAAGTTATGACTATTTCAATATTTCAATTTTTCCGACGAAAAATGCTATAACCAGAGTTCTATAACTCCGATGACCAAGAAATTTAAACTGGAAGCTCACGTTAACATGTGTAAGATTTTGCCTAGATTTGGGAATTTCTGGAGTTATACTTGAGGTAGCTAATTTCTTAAAGAATTAATTAGAAATTGATTTTTGAAAAATACTTAAAGGAGTTAAAAAATTATTAAAAAAAATACTTTTTGTGTATGAAATATATGTATATATGTTTGGACAAAGGATATAAAAGTAATAAGTTGATTTGGTAATTTTTCATGAAAATGGTTTAGTTATAAACATATGAGTTAAATATGTTATGTGAAGTTGAAGAATTGGTAAATAGGATTTTAGGACTTAAAAATCCTACATAAGGTATATGCAGATTTTTGATGAGTGATTCGATCATTAGTGATGAAATCTTATGAGTATGGCATTTTTGAATTATTAAATGCAATATTTGGTAAAGTGTAAACAATTAAATTATGTTATTTATAAGTTTAAGAAGTGATTAAAATATTATTATAATATTAACAATATTAGATTATGAGTTATTTAAGTGATTGATAATATTTGGATAAATTTAAAGTCTTTAATATTTATCCTTGTTTTCGTTTGATTAATGCTGATATTATTGTCATCATCCTCATGCTGATATTATGATAAAAGTCATCTTTGGCTTACGTACAGAGATGGACTTGGTATGATTATGACCAGGGATTATTCGGTATAATCATGACTGTAATGTAACGAATGATGTGGTAAAAGTCTTCATTGGCCTGTAGTTCATTGGTGGACAGTTGTTGGTATGATTATGACCAGGGATTATTCGGTATAATCATGACCATTGATGATTACATGAATATCCTTAGCCGTGGTGCAGGGATGATGTGGTTTATTTATTAAGCTGAGTCTCAACGATAAAGTTGATGAAAATCTTTTTAAATCATAGAAGATAGTAAATTTTATGCTCTACTTGACTCTTCTAATGGATTGATTGTTCCGCTGCAGTTAAACTTGATGTTTGTTATATTGTATCAGTTTAGCACTGTTGAAGGCTAACGATAATTTATTCTGCATTATCTTAGCCATAATATTTCTTACTGTGCTAGTTGAGCTCACCCTTTTGCTTTCATTGTTCTCTTCAGGAAATGAGAATATAGCTGGGACGAGTCGGGGAATGGAGTGATGGTCCAGGATAAGTGGCTTTAGTAGTCCTTACTATTCTGTAAAATAGTGTGATAATAATTATAATGAGGACTTCATTGAGTGTGGATATTGTCTAGAAGGCAATATTCGTTTTTAAACTCTCAGCTATGTTTTGTCGTATTTTTACACGACAGTTGTATAATTAAGTTTGCAGTTGAGTTCTGTACCATGTATCTGGCGACTCAAGATGGGTGATGTGGACCTATTTTTGGGGCGTCACAATACTCATAAGATTTCATCACCAATAATCAAATCCCTCATCAAAAATCTGCATATACCCTATATAGGATTCCCAAGCCATAAAATCCTATTTTCTAATTTTCTTACTTCACATAACATATTTAATTCATTTACTCATAACTAGTTCATTTTTATAAAAAATATCAAATCTGTCCCAAAAATATTTTTTTTTTTGGGATTTAGCTGAATATAATCCCATATTGAACATATGTTTTTTTTGAAATTTTTAAAATTCATTTACTATTTTTCATATGGCCAAAACTGCCGAATATTTAGACATTTATCATAAATTGTAGTTTTGTCCAAAATTTCAAAATTTATAGGGTATACTCCTGTTATATACATGTACTCCCAATAAAAATTTCACTAATTTTGGAGTTAATTACAAGGAGTTATAAGTGTTTACTTTTAAAATAGTCTTTTTTCATAAAATTCATAACTCCTAATCTATACATCCAAAAATCGCCATTTTTGGACACAATCTAGAAAACTCATCAAATTATCATTTCAAATTTTTCCAAAATTTTTGAGGGTCAGAAAAATTACGAAACTGCAAATGGATTTTCACCCGCCATGCGGTAATCCACGTAAACAGATCATTTCCACAATTTAATAAGGAATGAATACAAAGGATCATTCAACATGCATGCGGTAATCCACATAGACAGATTATTCCAACAGAATAATAAAGAATGAAATAACAGAAGAATTCACCATGCATGCGATAGATCGCACAGACAGGTTTTTCCTAACAGAATAATAAAGAAAAGAACCAGGTCATACGTAATTCGTACAGACTGGATATGCCAACAGAATAATAAAGAATGGAACCAGGTCTTGCGTAATCCACACAGACAGGATATTCCAATAGAATAATAAAGAATGGAATAACAACAGAATTCACCAGGCATGCGATAGACAGCGCAGATAAGTTATTCCAACAGAATAATAAAGAATGGAACCAGGTCATGCGTAATACACACAGACAGGATATTCCAACAGAATAATAAAGAATGGAATAACAACATAATTCACCAGGCATGCGATAGACCGCACAGACAGGTTATTCCAACAGAATAATAAAGAATGGAATAACAGAAGAATTTTACTATGTATGCGGTACTTCGCATAGACAGGTTATTCTAACATAATAATAAAGAATGGAATAACAATACCTCTCTTTATGAATACGAAAAAAATAATAATATCCCTTACTATAATAATAATATCCCTTACTATAATAATAATATCCCTTACCTTAGAAAAAACTAGATACTAGAATAGTGAGGTAGCAGACTTCTCTTCTTCTTTCTCTCTATAATTTCTCTCTATAATAATTACTCTATAACTTTAGTGAATTGATGAGAAATGAAGGAAGATTGAGCTTCTATTTATAGGAAAATATAGCTTTATTGGTTGATTTCACAATCAAAGCAAACGTGCAAGTATACACAGTCAACAAGTAATAGAGTGATAAGATAGAGTGTCGATCCCACAGAGAATTCTAATTAATAAATTCCAACTACTAGCACTATATCAAATCAAATTTATTTAAACAACCAATAATTGCGATTATCGGATTTAAAAAAATTAAATTAAACAACTGGAAGAGATTAGTTTAAAAGAAAGCAAATAAACAAAACTAAGATTTGATTAAATTCAGATAAATAAGGACTAAGATCCCAATATCCCCAATTATGAACTATAAATCAATTATCCAATTATCCCAATTATTATGTCTACTGAATTGTTAACAGAAATTCTCAAATGCCAAAAGTCTTTTTCCAAGTGATCAATTGCCTTCTATTTAATTCAGATTAATCTTGCTATATTCCTATGCATAACAATTGAATTAAACTCTTTTCAACCCCAATTCCTTATGTGTTACATGCGGTGAACAAATATTTCCATTCAATTGACAAACCTAATTATTCACTTTGCAAATAACTAAGTCACATGTCATCATGTCCAGTTCTGACCCTAGAATTCCTCTTTCAATTCCTTCTAGAGTAACAAGGTAATTATTAGCCAGATGATTAATCAATCAGCACAAGGCAAGACGAACAATTCACTTCAACAAAAATAATTGGAATAAATCAAATAATTAGTTCATAGTCATAAAAGGTTCAATTGGAATCTTAATTAAAGAAATTAGTTCATGACAGAAATTAAAACCAACAATCTTTGAAAAATCATCCTTAAAGAATTACACCAATTAAAAGAATGAAGAAGAAGAAAAACTTCAAGTGAAAATCTTCAAATTCTCCTTTTGACTCTTTGATCAGCCTCCAATTGTGTAGATTCGTCCCCTACTTCAATAAAAAATAACCCTTATATACTTCTCAATTTGTACCACAATTCTTTTTCAAAGCAACTCTATCAACTTAACAAGTAGCACTCAATCTGCAACCCAAACGCTTGGTCAACATGCGTGTATCCGGTCAACATAAATAAGGCTCCAGCTCCCCGGTGCTATAAAATGAACAGGATAGAGCGCCCCGACGCTATACAGTGAAAATTACCAAAACGCCCTTCTTCAGCTTAAAACTCACTAATCACTCCTACAACTCCCAAATCTGCAAAACGACATATAAACAGTAAAAATACTTCTAAAGGACTCGAGAATGCACAAATTTAAGCCCAAGTATATCCGAATCATGGGTATACTACCCAATCATCAAATACCCCCAAACTTAAATCGTTGCTTCTCCTCAAGTAATAAAACACAAAATAACACGAAAAACTAACCACCATGCAAATGCAAACTATCTACACGTTCTTAATTCCAGCAATACAATAGAACACATATATTCACAGGCCTCAGAAAAATCACAAGAACATTCTAATACATCATGTTAATGCAGTTCAATAATATCCCAACAATCAATAAATCTAAATATGTTATTACTGATACCGTGAGTGTGTGTTCAACAACCATGCTAAACAATGAAAAGCAAAAAATATAAAAGATAACAAATTTCTTAATAGGCATCATACAGTGTAAAATCGAAAACTCATCAAATAAACTTGATTTGGCTGAAATCAAACAACTACCAAAGTTCAAAGGTCAAAATGAAATACTTATACCCTTTTTTTATAACGGGGGCTTTTTGCACTTTTCCCGCTTTATTATATTTTTTTCTTTTTTTTTTCTCATGACTATGCATTGTCTTATTCCCTTAGGCTTTTCAGTATTACCTTAATGAGCTTTCGACCAACGACTCCCAAGCCATTAAGACCTTAGGGCGCTAGGTGTAGAGACAATCCCCTCGGGCTTACTTACTCAAGTAACAAAGGCCACAAAACTAGACAAGCATGCCACGGTTTTTTTTATCATTTTTTTTTATTAAATTTGTTTTTTAAAGCTTATATACTCCAAATATTTTTCCCCCAAACTTGAGTTTATGTCTAAATTCAGTCTTTACTAGCTATTCAAATGGTTCCTTCTTTTCACTAGCATTCATCCTTTAGAACTCTATTATCTATCCATTTAAACTATCATAGCCAACATGGTCGTTTTTTAAAACGTGTTATCCTTATAATATCAGTGTCAAAAAGATGCAGATTTAAATCATGTCACGAAAAACATATCACTAGCTTAACAATCCTTACTAGACTTGTTCATGCAATTTTAATTTCATCATTGGCCCCAAACATACGTACTATCAACAGTTGGAATTAACATACAATCCTAAAATGCAACACTTAATCACAATAAAGTTCCAAATTAAAACCATTAACAATCTAAGAGTAACGCCCGGGTACAGTTGGGCGTGCATGGCATTCTGAACAGTAAATTGGTTAACCATATATTTCTAGATGACATCTTGACGTTCTGAAAGATGGAAATTCTGAGATTCAATATTGTAAAACCATCTGTCTATTTTGCGCTGGACCGCTTCAGGAACCACACCACGTTGAGCTGCTGAGGAAGGGCCATAAGTAGGTGGAGCTTGAGGTGGTGGAGCTTGAAAAGCTTCAACTTGGGGAATTATGAAACCCAATCCCCTAAGGTGGTTTGCCCCACCTGTCCACACTTTATACCTGCTTATCAACTTATGGTCTAAAACTGGCATAGGCATTTGAATCATCTCGTCTGATTTCCATTTCCCCCCAAACTTAGCACATAGAACACAAATTAACGATGGATGGGGTAAACCTCATGTGGTCCCTCCTCGTGACGCTCTTGAGAATATACTGTTGGATAAGATGGCCAACATCAATTTTTAGGCCTTGAATAATTGAATATAGCAAAACAGCCCTCTCTTTGGTGACATGGCTCACATGTGTGCATGGCATGAGTTTAGCGTAAATGAAGGCATACCACGCCTTTCCATATAGACTGAGGTTAGAGAGTGAAAAGGTCATGCTGCCACGTTCATGCAATGTCCATGTTGTGCCCGGTTGACAAAGCTCGCGAATTATCTTCTCATAGTCCGGCCCATCACTCACAAGACTTGCATACTCGTTGTTCAGTCCCTCTAATGGCAGTTGATAGCACCCGTTTATGTCCTCATTGCCAATTTTAACAGTTTTACCCCTCATAAACACCCCATAGTGGAAGTGCTCGGGCACGTTAACGTAGAATTCCTTGACAACTGCAATCACGGCTGGATCAGGCTGGGCGGTGAGTGTGAACCAATTCCTCTCGGCTATCATAACCGCCAAGTCCCCATCCTTTGATTGATCGGGTCTAAAATCGCGTTCTGGGACTAGTGAGCGTGTAGTCATGTGGGTATAGCGTTCTTGAGCCGCGGCACTAACAAAGCGTCAGCTGTCAAATTTTGGAGGTGGAGTTGAAGCGGTCCTTGAACCTTCGCTGCGTTGTCTCTTGGATGCCATTATAAAATTCTACAAAAATTTGTGTCAATAAGTATTAGAATTGGGCATAAATTGAAGAAGAACATATGTACAAATATCACATACCCCTAAACTTCCACATAGATGCATGGTGAGTACATGGTTGGGGTTAATAGGAGACATATATTCGCAGGGAAGTTGTATCAAGTAGCCACATTGCAAAGCATAATTGGTCAAATAAATTCATGATATGCCCAAAAAACAAAGAATTTGACGTGTAATAATTATATGGCAATCGAAGGCATACAATCGTGACATGAATAACGCAACACATTGATACCTTAGACTCGTAGGAGCATGTAAATTACTAAACAGAGATCGCCCCAGGAGTAAAGAAAGAGATATACATGCCTTAAGAAGAGAAATATCAATTGAAGTTCATTGAGGCAATACGCCAAACACCTTGTAGGCGTGCTGTAAACATCTATAAATTCACACATAGGGGTAAATCATATATGCACTCAAAATATAGAAACCATAATAACATCTGTAATTCACTTTAGCTGACAATAGACTCAATGGTCATCTCATAGTATGCATGCTCCATAGGACGAAAATAGAGTAGGGGAAATATACGCAATTTGGTTCTCCCATATCAAACTTTCAAGGCATACAAACCTTGAATCATGAATTTTGTATAAACTGTGCAAGGAGATTCCGAGTACCACATACCTTTCACCGTGAAGTAAGTCTAAATGCAATGAGAATAAGAGATGTGAAAGTAAATGGTATGTCCAGAATTTAACGTGCCAAAGTAGTGTGGAGAAGGTAGAAGTGGAATAAAAGTTGGTTTTATTGGAGATGGAAAGTTCAAGCGTTAAAAACCGTTCAAAAACTGCTCTCAGTGCCGGGGCACTGGAGTATAATGATTCTAGAGCGCCGGGGCGCTTAGCATCAGTATCTGGTAACGAGGCTCAGCGCTGGGGCGCTGTAGGCAGTGTATTTCAGAGTGTCGGGGCGCTGGGCTGCAAAAGGTGATCCATTAGTCTAGCGCTGGGGCGCTGCAAGCAGTGTGTTTTGGAGCGCCAAGGCGCTGAAGTCTATTGTAGACACTGCTACTCAGTGTCGGGGCCCTGCTTTCTTTGTGTTGTGGAGCGCCGGGGAGCTATGGTTCCTTGACAAGTAACATTGAGGCCTATTAAGTCCGTGTCTTGCCATTTTGTGCAGCTGTTGCTCTTGCGTGACCTTTATGCACTAGTAGGCACTAAAAAATTAAGAAGAGTATGAGGAGTATTAGTGTAATGTAGTATACTATGGAATATGAGTACTGCAATTGTTAAACAGAAAAATAATTGAAATGAACAAAATAAAATAAAAGAAATGGGGTTGCCTCCCCATAGCGCTTGGTTTCAAGTCGTCAGCCCGACTTTTCTGTGTTGTTCAAGTGGTCACCGAATCGGAGAGGTACATGACCGTGGTTTGACATTCAATGGGTCCACTCCAGTAAAGTTTAAGTCATTGACCGTTCACTTTAAATTTGCGTTTTGAATTTGGTTCCTCGACTTCGATGTTTCCGTGTGGTGCGACAGATACAACCTTGAAAGGTCCCGACCAAAGGGATTTCAGTTTCCTAGGAAATAAACGCAATCTTGAGTTGAAAAGTAATACTTGTTGGCCCGGTTCAAATGTCCGATCGAGAATTTTCTTATGGTGCCAAGCTTTGACTTTCTCCTTGTAGAGTTTTGCGTTTTCATAAGCATTGAATTAAAATTCGTCCATCTCGTTTAATTGCAGTAACCTTTTCTCACCTGCTGCTTTGAGATCAAAATTAAGTTTTTGAATGGCCCAATGCGCACTGTGTTCTATCTCGACTAGGAGGTGATATGCCTTTCCATATACCATCCTATAAGGTGACATGCCTATAGGATTGTTATAAGCTGTTCGATATGCCCATAGATCATCGCCAAGATGCAATGACCAATCTTTTCGTGATGGATTGACCACCTTTTCCAGAATTCACTTAACCTCCCTATTCGAGACTTTCGCTTGACCATTGGTTTGGGGATGATACACAGCTGCAATTTTATGACGAACCCAATACTTTACAAGAAGTTTAGTGAACTGCTTATTACAAAAATGAGTTCCCTCATCACTTACTATCGCCCTAGGCGTCCCAAATCATGTGAAGATGTTTTTCTTTAAGAATCGGAGGACAATGTTGGCATCATTCGTGGGTAAATCTGCGGCCTCTACCCATTTGGAAACATAATTGACCACCAACAGAATGTATTAATTATTAAAGGAAGATGGGAAAGGTCCCATAAAGTCGATTCCCCACACATCGAACAGTTCAACCTCTAAAATTGTGTTGAGTGGCATTTCATTGCGCTTGGAGATATTACCTACGCGTTGACACCGATCACACTTCAGCACATAGAGATACGCATCCTTGAATAGCGAAGGCCAGAAAAATCCTGATTATAACACCTTGGCTGCTGTTCGATCACCAGAATAATGGCCTCCATAATCTGATGAGTGACAATGATCCAGTATGCTGTCCATCTCTTCATGTGGCACACAACGTCTAATCATTTGATGCGCGCAGGCCATAAACAAAAATGGTTCATCCCAATAATACTGCTTAACATCGTGAAGGAATTTCTTTTGTTGTTGTGAGTTCAAATCCGGTGGTAACACCTTAGCAACCACGTAATTCACGTAAACTGCGTACCATGGTAATATTGGGGTTACTCGGAAAAGTTGTTCATTCGGAAATTTCTCATTGATCATGACGTTTTCTTTCTTTTGTACCTACGTGTTTTCTAACCAAGAAAGATGATCCGCCACCTAATTTGCGGTACCTTTTCTATCCCGGATTTCCAAATCAAATTCTTGTAATAACAGTACCCACCGTATTAACCGCGGTTTGGCATCCTTCTTCTCAATCATATATTTAATAACAGAATGATCAGTATAAACGATTACCTTGGTCCCAATGAGATATGCTCTGAATTTGTCGAAGGCAAACACAACTGCAAGTAATTCTTTTTCGGTGGTTATGTAGTTCAATTGGGCAACCGTCAACGTCTTGCTGGAATAGTAGATTTTATGAAAAATCTTGTCGTGACGTTGTCCTAATACTGCTCCAACTGCGTAGTAACTGGCATCGCATATCAATTCGAACGGTATAGACCAATCGAGTGCCACAATAATTGGAGCAGATACCAACTTCTTCTTTAATACCTTAAATGCCTCAATACATGTCGGATCCATCTTGAAAGGCACGTCTTTCTCCAATAGGGAGCATAAGGGTTTAGAAATTTTGGAAAAGTCTTTAATGAAGCGTCTGTAGAAACCCGCATGTCCCAAAAAACTCCGTATTCCTTTCACCGATGATGGAGGAGGTAGTTTCTCAATCGTCTCAATCTTTGCTTTGTCCACCTCTAACCCTGCTGTCGAATCTTTATGCCCCAAAATAATCCCTTCTTTCACCACAAAGTGACATTTTTTCCAGTTAAGGACCAGATTAGTCTCCAGGCATCGCTTTAATACTAAAATTATATTTTTCAAACATAAATCAAAGCTATCACCGAACACAAAAAAGTCATCCATAAATACCTTCAAATTTTGTTCGACCATATCGGAGAAGATCGCCATCATGCACCGTTGAAAGGTTGTTGGTGCATTACATAACCCAAAAGACATACGCCGGAATATAAACATACCGTAGGGGAATGTGAATGTAGTTTTCTCTTGATCCTCTGGTGCTATGGCAATTTGATTATACCCAAAATATCCATCCAAGAGACAGTAGAACTGATGTCCCGCTAGCCTATCCAACATTTGATCAATGAACGGTAAGGGGAAGTGATCCTTGCGAGTAGCTTTATTCAGCTTGCGGTAGTCCATACACACCCTCCATCCTGTAACTGTTCTAGTAGGGATGAGCTCATTAGCTTCATTCTTCACCATTGTCATACCCCTTTTCTTTGGTATGCACTGTACAGGACTCACCCATGAACTGTCCGAGATTGGG
This sequence comes from Panax japonicus, assembly GCA_020205505.1. NCBI lineage: Eukaryota > Viridiplantae > Streptophyta > Magnoliopsida > Apiales > Araliaceae > Panax > Panax japonicus. The sequence goes on from CM035110.1 coordinate 69,701,543, forward strand.
TAAATAATGTCGGCATCCAACCATTTTATGATCTCCTTTTTCACCACATCCTTCATAATGGGATTTAGCCTTCTTTGCATCTCAATGGTTGGTTTTTCCCCCTCTTCCATTAAAATCTTATGCATAAAATATGATATATTAATTCCCCTAATATCTGTTATAGTCCACCCAATTCCTGTTTTGAACTCCCGTAGGACCCATAGCAGTTTCTCCTTTTGCGTGTCAGTTAACTCCATCAAAACAATAACTGGTAGGGTAGCATCTTTTCCCAAGTAGGCATACTGTAGATGGGATGGTAGCGGTTTTAGTTCCAACACCGGTGGCTCTTCTATCGAGGGTTTGAATTTTTTACCTTTCGTTTCGGGCCTATCAAGGGTGTCAAATGATTGATTGTTTTTCCGAAAGACAGATGATATATCTAACCATTTGGCATACTCAGTGTCCTCTTCAATGCCGCAGACGTTTGTCCCGAGCAAAATTGATTCAAGCGGGTCCTCCGAATAATTTCCACTGAACTTGTGATTAACCAATTCCTCCATGATATCCAATCGCATACACTCACCTTTTTCTTTCGGATAAGACATTGACTTGAATACATTAAAGGTGACCTGTTGATCTTCAACTCGCATTGTCAATTCGCCTTTTTTCACATCAATCAATGTTCTTCCCGTTGCTAAGAATGGTCGCCCGAGAATAATTGGGATTTTGCTATCTACTTCACAGTCCAAGATAAAGAAATCCGCGGGGAAGATGAATTTATCCACTTTAACTAAAACATCCTCAACAATACCTCGTGGATATGTAACTGATTGATCCGCTAACTGCAAACTGATATTTGTCGGTCGTGGAGCCTGAAGTCCAAACTGGCTGTAGACAGACAATTGCATCAAATTTATACTGGCCCCCAAATCACACAATGCTCGTCCCAAAAATTGTTTTCCAATTTCACATGGTATATTAAAGCTACCTGGATCCTTAAGCTTTGGTGGTAACTTATTCTGAATGATCGCGCTGTATTCTTCAGTCAATGTTACTGTCTTAAAATCACCCAATTTCCTCTTTCTTGATAAAACCTCCTTCATAAACTTAGTGTAACTCGGCAGTTTTTCCAAGGCTTCAGCAAAGGGGATGTTGATATGTAGTTTTTTTAAAATATCCAAGAATCGTGAAAACTGCTTATCCAACTTGGATTTCTGAAACCTCTACGGATACGGTATGGGAGGCATTGTGATGGTTGGTTCCGGTTCTTTCTGCTCTAAGGTCTCCTCTTGATGTTTTTCGGTGTCCTCAATTTCCTCTATTTCACTTGTTGCATTGTCCCTCTTTTCTCTATCCTTGACTATCTCTTGCAAATCATTTCCACTTCGTAGAGTTACAGCCTTATAATGCTCATCTCTGCCCAGATTTTTCTCTGTGTCACACGGAAGTGTTCCAAGTGGTCGGTTATTCAGTGCATGTGTTATCTGTCCCACTTGATTTTCCAGATTCTTTATCAACGCACCTTGGCTTTTTATATTCAGCTCTAGTTAATTCAATACATTGTCTTGTTCCTCATTTTTTTTTTCAGAAGCTCTAATAAATTTATCCAAGGCTTCTTCCCAACTTGATTTCCTCTCTGGTTGTTGTTGAGTCTGATTTTGAAATCCGAATGTTTTTTGCTGTATAGGCGCTTGAGCTTGAGCTTGATTGTTACTCCACGAAAATCCCGGATGATTTCTCCAACCCGAATTATATGCGTCTTGATTCGGATAAGGTTTAGTAGATCAATTATAATTCCCTACAAACTGTGCTGATTTAGAATTTATGGCACATTGATCCGTAGCATGACCCCCAGCACATAATTCGCAAACCATTGCTACCTACTTTGTGGATGGTGGACGCCATGTTTCCATTTGCTTAGCTATGGCGGCCATTTGTGCTGCTAATTCTGTCATCGCATCTACGTCAAACTTTCCCGGTGTTTTCGGAGGGTTAGACCTAGTCATGGGCCACTGATAGTTGTTGGTGGCCATTGTTTCAAACAGCTGATATGCCTCATCAAAACTCTTAGACATGATCGCTCCCCCTGCTGCTGCATCAATACTGGCCCTCATGGACGCGTGCAAACCATCACAAAATATCCCTAACTGCATCCACTGCGGAATTCCGTGATGTGGGCACTTACGGAGCATATCCTTAAATCTTTCTCACGCCTCATATAACAATTCTGAATCAAACTGCGCGAAGGTGTGAATATCGTTTCGTAGTTTTGCCGACTTCGCGGGTGGGAAGAACTTAGCTAGAAATTTTTGAGCTAAGTCATCCCAAGTGGTGATTGAGCCAGGAGGCAAAGAATGTAGCCAACTTCGCGCTTTATCTTTCAAGGTAAACGGGAACATTCTCAACCTTGTAGCATCTTCCGATACATTGTTGAATTTGAAGGTGTCGCAAACTTCCAAGAAACTTAAGATATGCTCATTCGGATCATCTATCGAACTACCCCCAAACTGACATTTATTCTGTAGTATCTGAATTGTTCCCGGTTTAATCTCGAAATTGTTTACATTGATCGACGACCTCCTAATACTTGATTGTATATCCGTGACATTCGGTATGGCATAGTCCCTAAGCGATTTCTGGTCGTTCCCTGCCATGTTCACTGGAATTTCTTGTTCTGCCAGTTCTTCTTCCACAGGTGACACTGCACTAGTCGACTGCAATTTCCGGAACTTTCTTTCAATATCGTTTGTATAAGGAAAAAGTTCCTTTTTTGCCCTTGATCTAGTGTGCATACACTCGCAAAGAATTCCTGCAAATACAAGCAGAAAAATAAGTAACGCTTAAATTAAGACCGAATTGATTATAACTAATATGAAATTAATACTAATAATGAAGTCCCCGGCAACGGCGCCAAAAACTTGTTGGTTGATTTCACAATCAAAGCAAACGAGCAAGTATACACGGTCAACAAGTAATAGAGTGATAAGATAGAGTGTCTATCCCACAGAGAATTCTAATTAATAAATTCCAACTACTAGCACTATATCAATTCAAATTTATTTAAACAACCAATAATTGTGATTTTTCGGATTAAGAAAAATTAAATTAAACAATTGGAAAAGATTAGTCTAAAAGAAAGCAAATAAACAAAACTAAGATTTGATTAAATTCAGATAAATAAGGACTAAGATCCCAATATCCCCAATTATGAACTATAAATCAATTATCCAATTATCCTAATTATTATATCTACTGAATTGTTAACAGAAATTCTCAATTGCCAAAAGTCCTTTTCCAAGTGATTAATTGCCTTCTATTGAATCCAGATTAATTTTGCTATATTCTTATGCAAAACAATTGAATTAAACTCTTTTCAATCCCAATTCCTTATGTTTTACATGCAGTGAACAGATATTTCCATTCAATTCACAAACCTAATTATTCACTTTGCAAATAACTAAGTCACATGTCATCGTGCCCAGTTCTAACCCTAGAATTCCTCTTTCAATCCCTTCTAGAGTAACAAGGTAATTATTAGCCAGATAATTAATCAATCAGCACAAGGCAAGATGAACAATTCACTTCAACACAAATAATTGGAATAAATCAAATAATTAATTTATAGTCATAAAATGTTCAATTGGAATCTTAATTAAAGAAATTAGTTCATGACAGAAATTAAAACCAACAATCATTGAAAAATCATCCTTAAAGAATTACACCAATTAAAAGAATGAAGAAGAAGAAAAACTCCAAGTGAAAATCTTCAAATTCTCCTCTTGACTCCTCGATCAGCCTCCAATTGTGTAGATTCGTCCCCTACTTCAATAAAAATAACCCTTATATACTTCTCGATTTGTACCACAATCCTTTTTCAAAGCAACTCTATCAACTTAACAAGTAGCACTCAATCTGCAACCCAAACGCTTGGTCAACACGCGTGTATCCGGTCAACATAAATAAGGCTCCAGCACCCCAGGGCTATAGAATGAACAGGATAGAGTGCCCCGGCGCTATACAGTGAAAATTACCAAAACGCCCTTCTTCAGCTTAAAACTCACCAATCACTCTTACAGCTCCCAAATCTACAAAACGACATATAAACACAGTAAAAATACTTCTAAAGGACTCGAGAATGCACAATTTTAAGCCCAAGTATATCCGAATCATGGGTATACTACCCAATCATCAAGTTTCGATAATTGCACGTTTGGGGCTCGAAATATTACAGTACAATACCTTCAACTTTTCTTTCATTTTTAATTTAGTCCTGCAAGTATTATCAAACTTGCATCACCTCCCCTATTAGTAAATCATGTAAATCAATAGTAAATTATATGAATCAATAGTTCTAAACATATGAAAATACGAATTATAGTATAGTACATCTATCTATACCTCCATTTTTAACTTAGTCATGCAAGTATTATCAATCTTGCACCAACTCCCCTAATAGTAAATGAATGTGAATCAATAGTACACATATGTGAACAAATAGTTATAATCATATGAATCAATAACAATTAATTGCTTATTTATCCGGTTAATTACCCGATTGGTCAATATAACCTCTAGACATCAATTATTATCGAAATAAATGTCAATTTTCACTAACACTAATAATTCCCACACAATAGAAACATTTTTATCAATAATTTCATTTTTGAATTTTCGAAGTTTGATTTTTTCCGAAAAAGTCAACTGTTGACTTTTTGACAAAAAGTCAACCTCAGCAAATTTTGTGTTTATAGTCTATTTTTACTAATTTCATCATTCTGGACTCAAATATCACGTCCACGTCTCCAAATTCAACTTTGAACTCAAATTTGATTTTTAATAACATTTATTCATTATTATTATTATAACTCGCAATATTAACAACCAGATCGTTCCCAGGAAAGAGGGGCTTTCCGATAAGGATTTCTCCTTATTGGCGCGCAATTAGGTGACCAAACCTCTTCTTGACAGAACTTCTAGACATTGTTAATTATGCAAATAATAATATGAATAACTTATCATCTCAATTATTGATTTAATAATATATAAAATATTGACAATAATTGAATCAAATAACGTGAGATATTATGGAGTAATTATTGTAGCAATAATTGAATAAAACTGAGTGTCTTCTCACGTAAGCATCAAAAATCAAAAATATTGTACAATACTGTGTGTTACTATGCAACCACGCGTATTACTGTACTTTTATCACCGATTATTTTATGAAAACTTTCTTACTTTGAAATTTTTTCAAATATCACCCTTAACTTTAACCTTTTATAAATTTAACTATTTACTAAAATAAAAAAATTGAATACTTTTATTTTATAAAATTCAGAATCTCACAAGAAAGCATACCAGTAGACGAACTTCAGTCAAATACAATAATACGTAATTTAATTTTTACAAGTGATTGGTTTATTTTGCCATGACTTTGTTTGTTAATGAATCATTTCATTCAATTTCAAGTACTGAAGAAAAAATGAATGATAATAATGATGTAACAAGTCCAGTTGATGATATCATTCCTTATGTTGGTCAAATTTTTGATACGTTGAAAGATGCTAATTTTTTTTTTTATAGAAAATATGTGAAACGTGTTGGATTTGAAGTAAGAATAAAAACTGAGAAAATATGTGAATTTTCAAAAATTTTGTTCTAGATTGTAACAATATGGATATATGATTGTTAAGAAAAATAAGATTGTCACTGATAATGAAGATAATAATAATAAGAAAAAGAAGAGAAGGATGGACTCAATTGATAGAACAGAATCTAGTGCAAAATTTTATCTTATGCATGATAAGAGTAAAGATAATTGATTTTTGTCTACTCTTAAACTGAATCACAATCATAAATTTGTGTCCCCAAATAAAGTTCCACAAATTCAAACATAAATTACATTTAGATTTTTTACACTAAAAAAAGTCTAATCCTTTCATTTCAAAATTGAGAAAAAGTCAAAAACTATTTTTATATGGCTATATAACATGGGTGGGAAATTTGCAGATTCCGCACTCCTAGTCTTAAATTAGTTACCTCCTAGAAAAAAAATTATTACATGTTTTCTCTTTGATTATGTTTGTTTGCAACGATTATAGTTAGATAGGAATATTAATCGTATCCCAAGTGTTTTGTTTGTTTTCAAATTTAAATTTGGGACTATTAGTCTAGGGATTATAAAATAACTTAATAGTATTGAGATTATAATTATAATATCTTATAATCCTTACAAATAAATATAGGGTAAATGTGCAAAAATTCCCCTCATGTTTACCCTAAAATCCTAATTACATCTTGAACTCTTTTTTTCTCGAAAAGTACACTTGATGTTATAAATTTTGAATCAACTGTGTCCCTGCCGTCAACGAATCTGTCACCTAGACTAACGTAGCTGACGAGAATGACATATGGAAAAATTTTTGTTACCCAAAAAATTCAAATCTATTTTTGCACTTTAAACTCATTCTTATCATATCCATTTTCTCTCTTTAAAGCTTCTCTCTTTAAATTTATTCTACCAGGGCGACCGCCCAGGGCCCAAAGTTAAGGAGGGCCCAAATTTTTTAAAAAAATTATGTATATGTGTATAAAAAAATAAAAAAATAATTATAGAATATAATATAAAACAAATCAATAAATTAATATGGAGAATCAAAATAGACTCTTAGCCACTAAAAAAAATAAGAAAAAACCCTTCAACCCTCTCAGTTCATATTTGATTCACGGTTTAACTGTAAAATTTAAAATATTTTGTATTAACTGACGAGAATAAGTATTTGATTCACGGTTTAACTGCAAAATAAGGTATACTTAATTAAAAAGCTGTTTATATTACACATCTCTATATCATAGATGCTAATAACTTAAGAAAACACAAAAGTCCTATTTTGATTTTTGATTATGAGTTTTAATATTATATTTATTATTCCCTCCGTAATATGATAAAAAAATTTAGTTGACTTTTTATGTATATTAAAAAAAAAAATTATCCATTTTTAAATTCTCATTTAATTGTATAATTTATTGTACATAATTAATGATATTTAATAAATATGCATTTACAATAAAAATACGACAATTGAACTTATTATGTGGCCAGGGCAGGGGCAAAACTGCTCTCAAGATAGTAATTAACCTTTAACAAAAAGATATTAAAGTGAATTTTATATAGTTATATAAACAAACTAGTACTAATATATAGTGAATTTTATATAGTTATATAGTGTAAATTATGTGTCTTGTGTTGAATACACCTTCAAAAAAATCACAATTCGTACCAAATAGAATTATTTTATAACAATCTTTGTAACTGTAGATATGTAATAATTCTAGATATTTTTAAAAGTTAAATAAATTATATTAATTTTAAAAAATTAAATATGATTATATACTTTGAAAATAATTTATAATACTATTAGAATTTTAATTGATTGAGATATGTAGTTAATGTAGGTAATTAGAATTATTGTTAATTATAAATTATTTTATTATTTTTAATATTTATTATTATTACTATTTTTGGTGTAGCAAGATTTTGTAAATAAATAAATAAATAAATAAAGGCAGAAGCACGTGGCTCGGCCCGACCCGAGCCACGGGTCTCACAATTTCAGCCCGTCAAAACCCGGGTCATTTTGGACCCGGCCCGAGCCCGGTCCGCCCGCCCATTTGCCAACTCTAAAAGGGGCACACATAGAATTTTTTTGCCCTTGGCATTATAAAACTCAAGACCGGCTCTGTTGGACGGAAGGCGGCGATGTGGGAGGAGAAAAAAGGGGCGGTGGTGCGATCGAGGCATTTAACGGTTGTTCCGCTGCCAGCTTCTCAGTGTTGGGGGTGCAAGAGATGTAATTGTGGATATCAGAGATGGAGGAGAGACGAGAAGAGAGGAATTGAAACATGGTGAGGAGTGAACAGATGAAAAACAAAAAGTCTAAGCTCTGCCGTACAATTCCATACCACCCCAACAAACATTTTCTTCTCTTTTTGATCTTTTTTTCTCTCTTTTTCATTACTTATTTATGAATTTCTCTTTTATAAGAACACCAAATTCCTCAGGATGAAGAACAATCTCAAATTAGTCCAGTGCCATACAAATTTTATGGACTTTTTTTCCACCCTTTTTCTCTCTCCTAATTTTGAAAGGAATCCGACGCTTATTTGGAAGTTATGATCTGAAGTGGGGGTTCCATTTTCAAATTAGGAGTTTGGATGTTCGCCCTGGTGCTGTTTTGGACGTGGGGTTTAAATTTGTTCTAGATCTGGTTATGTATACTTACTAATAATCATGTCCGTTAACCAGTCTTGTGATGGTGATTCCTGATTTAGCCGCCGAAATCTGGGTTCGATCAAAGCGCTTTAATATGGAAATGGGTCATATGGTTACGGTGGTTTTGGATTCTGGGTTCTGGTCTTATGGCTTGCTCTAGTTGATCCATGTTTTATCCTGATCTGAGTTCATGTTTTGCTTACTGATTTTCTTTGTTCATATTCCGATTGAGTTTTTGTTTTCATGATACCGATTTAGGTTGCTTTCTTCCCATGATTTTGGTTTAAATTGATCTGATCTTGTTTTGGCTTTGAAATCTTGGGTTGGGTTCCAATAATTAGATCTTTATTTCATGATCGAACTTTGTTTAGATCTATGGACGATGAAATTGTAGATTTTTTTAATTTAAATTATAAAATTTGTTATTACGTTTTTACTCTTTTCAAAAGGCATGCGGTTGTTGGGCTTGAATCCAGGTGTCAACCTCGTCTGCAAAATATATTCACGTGTCAGTCACGTTAGTCTAGGTGGCATGTCCGTTATGGACAGAGGCAAAGTGTACGTTTGGAAAAAAAAAATTCAAGGTGAAAGTAAAATTTCAAAATAAATATGAGGGACATATGAGGGACATTTTCGCACTTTTGCCAAATAAACATAACATTTAAGAATGCATACTCTAGCTTTTAAACTTTTTTATTTGTATACTTGATATTTTTTTATTGTGTATTTGATATAATTTCTATTATTTCCACAATTAATTTACTGAATTGTGATTTCCATGATCTGATTGATTGCCTCCTGCAAAAATTGTGGATTATACTACTATTGTGAAATAATTTAATTAGAACTTTGCTGTATCGAAGGCTATAGTACTGATTAATTTATTTTATTCTCTCATTATTTGTTTATTTTCTAATATAATGAAAGAAATTAGTTGTACCAATCACATACTTCATTATATATTGTGTAATTTATTTTTATTTTTTAAAAAGTGTGTATATTATTTTTCTTTCTTCTTTTGAAATATTTTAAACTAATTTCAAAAAGTTAAAATTGAGTTAACAAACAAATATGTATCGAGCAAAATTGGAGCAAAACGTAGTTTCCATTTTTTTCAAGAACTTCAAATCAATGTTCAAGAATATATAATTCGGAGAACAGTATTCTACATATATTTTTGATATATTCACGTATTCTCGTATACTTGTGTGGAATCCACTGTATGCTCGTAAATAGTCGTGACATAACATAAAACAATAGAAGCTAATACAACATGAGGCAGATGAAGTATAATGAAGAAGAAACTTGACAAAACTATTAATTTAACTCCGCTTGACAGGATCAAAATTGGAGAAACCAACAACAGCCCAAATAATGGCAACAAGCACGGCGCCGCCTGCGGCAATGCTGAGCAAGAAGTTATTGAGAGATGGGGAGAAGGCAGAAGCTGCTGCGTCGGCCGCATCCGGCATCACCATTGAAGCTGTCAATGCAGCTGCTGTTAGCCCTGTGATTGCCTTTTCCTTCAAAGAGGCTTGGACTTGAAGCGCAGCTCTTGATGATTTTGAGTTCACAAATAGTGTCTTCTTTGTTGGCTTTAATGGCAATGCAGTAGAAATTGGTGATTGAAGATCCTTTTGGCTAGCAGATGTTAATAGCATAGCCATTGAAACTGAAGCCATTTTTTGGGACTTTTCTTCTTGTTTTTTACTCTCCTCTCTTTTTGCAAGTTCTATTGGGTGGGTTAGGCAGGACTGAAGGATGCGTGGATGGAGAGAGAAAGAGACTGAGAGGTGAAAATTGGAGATTTTTTTGCTGACATGTCAATTCTTTCTGTCCTAATTGGTTGATTCCCATCCTCATTTTTGGGATAAGGTTATCCACAATTTGAGGAAGGAATTAAACTACAAGAAAACCCGTCTGCTTTTTCCGGGGAGGTAAGTGCTACCTTCCTGTCTTTTGTATAAATTTTCTCAATTGTCCAACCTAATATTTATTTATAAAGATTAATAAAATTATAATAATTGATTGAACATAATATTGTAATTCTTAAAATTAAAAATAAACATAGCCTAAAAGAGTAATATTTTCAGCACAAAAACATGCATTCCATCACAAATTGTGCATTACCAGGTTGTACCATATGGTCCTTTGTTGTACAGTCGCAAGAATGTACATTTCTGTACTAGAAATATCATACGGGCTTTAAAAAAGTATATGGATGGATGGTGGGCCTGCTTGTTTCAGCTTATTTGAGAACTAAATAAGCTTTTGTGCAATTATTTTTGGCTGGAAATAAATTTTCACAATAATAAGATCATCTTGTTCATGGAGTTTCTTAAAACATTTACAGAATTCTTGAATATTATATAAACCATCTGTAATGTACTGGAGATGGCATCGCTGAAAAGATAAATCAAAACAATTCCTCAGCTTAATCAGGCTAACAGAAGTAAAACCAAGTCATAAATCCAACCATATAATAAGCTGGCCAAAAATGTACATGTCCAAAAGTTATATATGCAGTTTCAGTGGAATGGACAAAGGCAACAAATTTGGCCAATGTCAAGCAAAAACAATGCATTCTCTATTTTGTGTCCAAGTTACAAGCAAACAGAAATTTTAGTACCTTCTCCTCGAGGCAATCCTACTAACCATCTTTGAGATACAAACTAAAATCCTAAAGTCTTCTCAAAAGCACCTGCCAAGGCAACCCACAGCACTATACTTCAAAGGTTTAAATACGGAGTCAAATCCTCATGGCCTTATTTTAGTACCTGCAGTTCACCATTACACAGCAGAACAAAGATTTTTTTGTCAGACGCTATAACTCTTTGAATTTTCATTTTATCCGATACAAAATTCATTTGAGGAGAGCAGTAGACAGTAGTAGTGCAATAAAATTTAACTAATATTTCTTCTGGAGCACAAGCTGCAATACTTTGTTGATACATATAAACTATTAAGTTTTTCAGGCTGTCAAAAAAAACAGCCATAGACAGATAGGCATTTACATTCTGTTGCAAACTGAGCAAAAAGAAAATAATTTATGATTACCCATTGTATTGCTAACTGCTGCTTAACCAGCAGAACTCATGCTTTAAGTTGCATTGTTAGTAATGCCGAGATCATAGATTAAGTCAATAATCTTTGTTTAGAGCAATCTGAAGGAATAACAACCATATGGTGCCACTATAAGGGTATTATGGCCTGGTTATGCAAACTGGGGTATGAAATTCTAGCTAATAACCTGTTGGGCACATATATGTTAATCTTGATCCTGGTAAACTATTGACAGCTTTTGGTGTCATCAATTATTCATCCTTAACTTTTTATAATAGCTTTAAGCATTCTTTCTAAACTCTACAGTTTTCCACCTTTCAACCATTGACACAGAATAGAACCTACTCTATTGCAAATACAAGACCATTAAGATAAATAACTCAGTAATTTATTCTTTTACTTCTAGGGCACCATATCGAAACAAAACCAAATACTTGCAAATTTATATGAAATTGTGATCTAGATTGCTTTTTAGGCTGGGTAAGGATTTCGTAAATTTAATGGCTAAGTTTGAGGCCCAAAATTCTATCGCATTTATACCTTAATCTTATTGGATATTAGAGAAAATAAATACATACTCGAACACAACAGGAAATTAATCATCATGTTGCATCTGACTTGACAAGGTGAACTTCTTGGGGAAGTAGATTGTATCTGATATTTAGCTCAACAAATATTATCTTCATCTCTATGACCAGTTCTGATCTTCGCCTGCTCTTCTCTCCAAATTCTTGAAAGTTCATTGTATGATTGAAATAGAGTGCCATCTTTATCTTGTTTACATTCTCAATTTCCTTCACCACCATATTATGGTTAGGATGCCAGTATTGAGGAGTTCTCTCTAAATACCTGACCATTCAGAAAAAAAGAATTTGAGAAAAACAGACAATGGAGAATATTACTGATTTAGGGGACAAGTAACAAACCGTTGGATCCAGAAACTCAAATAAAATCTCAAAAATATTTCTTATCAGCACTGCTAAGGTCCAGTATAGTTTAGAAAAACTGCTTTTCTTTAGACTAGAAATTTATACATATTAACCATCCAATCTTACATTCTTCACTTTTCTACGTTAGGCAGAGATGGTTAAATAAGCAATTGCAGGTAGTAGTTCTACACTGTAAATTCAATGCAAGAATAAAGAATACCACAACGAAATCTCATAAAATCCAAGGCAATGATATAATGGAGGGTTTCAGCGATAAATAATGGAACTTCTCAGCAGAATACAGAGCAGTATGATACTATGTTCAAACTTGAGGTGACTCTATGGAAGCAACCACATGTTTGCTTGCCTAACAGGCTAACACATTGAAATGGGCAAAAAATTAAACTTCCAGTACAGACTATTGTTGGATGCTATAAACTCAACTCTCGTATTGACATATAGGCAGAATTCGTTGCGCAGGCTTGTAAGTTGTTAATTGTACAAAAACTATTGATTTCTATTCCTACTGATGCTCATCCTTCTACAACTATACAATAAACCCTCTACATTAATGAGCATAAACCAATCAACCCAAAATAAAACAACAAGAGTGGACCAAATGTCCCTTCAAAAAGAATGAGGCTTGCCTTCAGAAATTATTATGTGAGAATAAAATTTATTTGCTGAAAGTTTTACAAGGAAGCTTGATGGAGAGGAATATAATTGACATGACCTATGATAGGTCATAGGAGTGAGTCAGTGAGTGAGGAATGTAATCCACTATCAGATGCTGAGTAGGTTATTCAACTTTTTTGTTGTGTTTTTTGTCTCTCTTTTCCTCCTTTTTCTTTTTTTGTTTGCAATTGTATGTGTTTGTGTGCATGTGTGTGCGCGCACATCTCTATTCATTTCTCTACTCTTATTTTAATTATTTTTTTTGTTTTGTTTTTATTCAACTTGTTATATATATATATATATATATATATATTCTAATCCTTTATTTATTTATTTATTATGTCTTTACTTTTATGCTTACTTGAGGGTTCATTTTCAACAGTGTTGTTGAGTCAAGTCTAGTTCGAGAAGGGGGCAACTACAAAAAAATTTTCAGCACACATGTTTGTCAAATAATAAATTCAATACAAGAACACAGCTTCCTCTTGACACAGTCAGAACTTCAGTTCCTAAGCTTTTAACATCAAAAGTACACATTCCAAAACAAAATGGCAAAACATAAAAATACAGAACCAAAACAGAAACCATCTATTTTCTTAACAAAATTGGCAAAATGTCCGTACTGTACATATTGTGATACACTTAATTAGTGGAAGAGAATTAAATCATCTACTTTCTTTACAAATTGCCTTTAAGTGGTTGATTCTTCTTTTTATTCTTTCTTTTTTGTAAAAATAGGAGTATTTAATTAAACTTTAGCTCTATGCCAAACCATAAATGTTGTAGTACCACAAGTTGAAGTTTACGACTTCTTGGCATATAATTTCAACATACCAAGAGATTAGAATAACTAAATAATCAGTACTCGTGGTTATACTATCAAGGAAAATATTTAAGTGCTTCTTTAAATAAGATAGAGCTACTTACTTCTTAACTTTATCTTTTAGAGCACCAATCTTCTCCACCGGTGTCTTGAAATCAATAGAGAACTCCAGCGAATCTCCCATATCCGGGCTTCTGTAGAAATTGCTGATGGCCTTAGTAGCCAAAACTGAATTTGGATAGTATATCTTTTCATTATCAAATCTCAAGAAGACTGTTGTTAAAATATTCATCTCTTCAACAATCATCTGTCAAATAAAACAGTTAATTAATTACTCCAACAAAACCAAATAAATGGAATCTGGTGTTAGTTACCTGGACACCATCAATCACGCAACGGTCACCGACATCAAATGGATGCATCACAAATACAAAAATGATAGCTTCAAATATTGTCTTGCAAGTGTTTCCAAACAGAAAGGCTGCCGCTACAAGCTGTGATGAGAGGAAGACAAGTACTTTCGTTGTTGCAATTTCCACCAAAAGTAGCCACACAATAATAATGATAATAATTAAGATCTCCGTGACAAGGTTGTTCAATTGCTTTGCAGCTGTTTTCGTATCATTTAAAGCATGCGCCAGAGTTTTCCGACCATTATAAACCTTCACCTGCACAAATAACAAGGGACTGAGTGTTGATTAATGCACTTTTACTCAATCAACCATACATTAGGGTTGTTTTGAATTGAAAAAAACTTGTCTACAAAACTAAGCAGGTAGTTTTCTAGCTAGTTATTTTTTATATGTATAAATAAGTTTCTTGCTAATCATGCTAGACGCTTGAATAAAATCAATCCTTCTTTAAGATAGGGAAAGTTACCTGTCATACCATAGCCCAGCCACAGGACCAGAAAAACTATATTTATATTTAAAAAATACCAACATATGCACAAGGAACTTCAGAATTATGACTTCTTCATATGGTTGCCAAAAAGACGTAAACCACATGCATATGTGGCACTACACAGCAATAATTCTATCTACAAATTGTCTCAATTTCAAATCCAGTGTTCCTTTCCCCTGTTTGATTAGTAATCAAAAGAATGAACATATTCTGAACAAGTTATACAAGTGTGGGTCCATCTAATTTAAACTGACATCCATTAGAGTTAAGAATTTGAAAACAAATTCAGGAACTACAAAAATAAATGAAAGATTTCGACAACAAGTCTATCACCCAAGAAAAGGAATAAAAGTTTTACCACCCACTCCGTCAACGCTTTCCTGTCTATCTGTCCAGTCTCAGCTACATCGATCAGAGGAAACACAAGATCGACTTCCTCCTTCATCATGAATCTCCTTAGGTCTAATTCATCAATGTAACTATGCATTTAAGACAGGAAATATTAATACGGAAGAAAGGGGGAGGGAGGAATATAAGAAATAGCATTAACTTATTAGCAACATTCTCAAGACAAATATTTCTCACTTGGAAGCAGGCTGAGCCACATTCTTGAAAATGTGATACGCAGCGGCAATTGCCTCCATCTCGTTGGTTATCTCCTTATCAGTTTGTTCACCATTCCCATCAAAATTACTTTCATCTAGGGAATTGGATATGGTGGACAATCCTGAATTAGATATCACATCAACCAACATCTTCATGGTCCAAGCAGAAACCTTTTCTTGCTTCATCTGATAAAGCTTGTTTATGTCAATCACCGCTGTTTTAGTTTCTTCCTTCCCTTGCTTTCCTTTCTTCGTGCTCCGGAAACTAAATTGACTAGTACTATTTGTTCTCCCAAGCATCCCGGCGGACTCCAGAAGTGGAGGCCCTGATAGGACTTGGAGTACATACTGATGGAATATTGATTCCTGAACTCTATCAAAGAACGTGTTCACATGGAAAGATGATGCCAACATCTTAAGAAGTAAAGTCTTAAAGAGCCACAAGAATGAGCAAATGAGCAAAGAAACAATAGTCCAAGTAATGTAATCCAAAACCCGTGAGGCAGTGGCTGATCGCTTGACACCATGACTGAACAAAGAAAGCCAGGTAATAAGTACCAAAGTCAACCAAAGACAGACCTGAGCACTTTTCTTTAAACTGTGAACGAAATATAACACCTTCTTTCTCAACAAAAAGTTCAATTCGATCAACAAAACTACAAAATGCATAAACCATGTTGTAAACAACATACCAGAAAAAGTCACCATTACAAGCAAACTCCATTTCCAAACCTCCAAACTCCAGAACGTTGTATGCTTCAACACATCAATGGTCAAGCACGCAATCAAATTCCCCAAAATCAATAAAAAGACCAACCATTCGATCAAAGCCTTAATTTTAACCCTTTTATACTTCAATTTATTTCGAATACTCACTTTTTTGTAAATCTCTTCATCCTCATCTACTCCTCCCACACCTCCCGGTGACGCCATCAATGGCGTCCTTGGAGTAGTTATAGACACACTCCTAACTGTTCCTTTAAATGAAGCATGAGCGGAAGCTGCTCTACTATTGGGCGAGGCCCGAGCAGACATATTTTTCATAGGTGAATTACCACTTGAGTTTATATAATCTTGCATCAATGAGCTACTTTCTTCAAAAATATTTGAATCGACAGGAACAGGTTGTTCTCCAAATCTTGACTTGGGTTTTGAGTACACTGACCTTGCAAGTGATTTTCGTCGAGTTAAAGTTTCATTTGTGGGGATTTTGGGAGGCCTGTTGGGGCTTGGACTGAACCTAGCAGTCTCAGGTGAAGGACAGCTCAATGGTGCAAACTTCACAGCTCCAATGTGGGAATCGCCCGAAACTCGGTGAGGTGACGAACTCTTGGCATCTTTCTCTTGGCCAGAAATCATTACAACAACTTCACCACTTTTCTTTCCCTCCGTCATGCTAATTTCCCCACTATTTGAACTCTTAACATTTGCATCCATTAAACCCTAGCAAATCAAACCAGAAAAAATAAATAAAAATAACACTCTATGTTTACTCATTAATCATGCAAAGACATATTAAGCTAAAAGGCAGAAAGAAAGAGCCAGAGCTTTGAAATATCCCCCCAAAAAAAGTGACTTTATGGGTTAACTAGATAGGAACCCTATAGTATTAAGTGCAAAGTAACTTATTTGCACCAAACCAAGTTCATTACTAAATTAAAAAGTGAATCACATCCCGGAATATTCTAGCTGTCCATTGATACTATATAGCGCATATATCCAAAAAAAAACATTTTATACACAATACTAGTGGTAACCAAACAAATCCATATATATATATATATATATATATATATATATATATATATATATATATATATATATATATCAGGGTATTTTTTGTTTCTTCAGCTTAAACAATACTTTTGAGCAGATAGGCTAGCTGGGTTTTGTGTATTATCAAAACTGAGAAAAAAGGTGCTGGAATCTTACCGGAAAACAGTAGCCGGTGGGAGTAAAACTGGGAGATTTGAAGGGCAGAAACAGCAAAGGGGAAAAGGGTATTTATATTGAGGGAAAGAGATTAGGGTTTAAGCAATCAGGTACCATGTTCTTGTTCATATTTAAGACCCCTATAAGTCAGAGCTGGTAGACTACAGAGTACACCTTGAATTACTTGCGAGAAGTACTATAAATAAACAAAAAAATTCCTTTGTTTTAGAAAAGAGAGAAATTGAGAAGATTGATAATTAGGACTGAGCAAAAAACGGGTATAACCGAAAAACCGAACACAACCGAAATAATTTAACCGAAATATTCTGACAATTCGGTTATTTTTACTATTTCGGTTATATCCGAATTTTTGTACGGTTTTCGGTTACTTTATACGGATATCATTTTTGAGTTATTCGGTTTAACCGAATAACCGAATAAAATTTTACAAAATTGAAATAATAAAACCGAACAAATCTGCTGCCTCTACTTGTGTCTTTTTTAGTCTTTTAACCGAACAAATATAATAACAAATCAGCATGATTATCTGCTGCCTCTACTCCACTTTATATCATAAAGTTACTTTTAGACTTTTAGTAAAGTAACCGGCTAGAATCTAGATCCACTGCCCCAGTCTCTGATCTCCAAATTGAACAGTCATCTTCAAAATCAAACCCGGTGGTCTTCGCCATGTTCGATGGACTAACGGCACTCGACCAGGTGGTCCACCTCTGACCTCACGTCGGTCCGCTCCTCCGCATCCATTTCTCTTCCCTCACCTTCCCTCACCGTCGTCGATGACATCATGACCGTCGATTGGGTCGTTAAACAACTCGCCGGACCGGTGGCCGTGGCTTTATCAGAGTTATCAGAGTTAGGCGATACAATCGGCGCACGTTATCAGAGTTAATTTAAATGTTTATCAGTATGGTATCTGAGTATTGTTTTTGGATTTGTGATTTTGTAATTACAAGAAGCTATAAATAAGAAAGGAATAACAATGAAAAGTAGTGGGCAAGTTTCAACTGATGTTAAAATTGGAGTTCTCAGGCCATGAGTGATGATTAGGCAGGTAGGGGAAAGAAGGGATGCGGGAGGAGTTTCAGGTTTAGCTGATTGGTTCAAAGTTTATACCGCCAGTCTGCAGTGTTCGGTTATTACCCGAAATACCGAATTTACAATTCGGTAATTCGGTATTCGGTTATTCGGTTATTACCAAAATTCGGTTATTAGTTCGGATATTGAAAATAGTAATATTTCGGTTTTCGGTTATAACCGAATAGCCTATTCGGTTCGGTTATAACCGAATGATCAGTCCTATTGATAATAATGTGAGCGTGTTAATTAATTAATTTGAATGAAATAAGAAAGAGAAAGGAGTTGGTAGCAGTAGTAGTAGTAGTAGTTTATTTCCTTCCTTTTTCAGGCAGACATACTACTACAGTATAGAGTACACACTATCACCGTGCATTGAGAATTATGATCAAGCACGTGTTTCTTTCTAGCGATGGGATATTAAAAAATAAAATAATATTAAAAAAATAGTCCAGCTCATTTATTTTTATTTTTTTTAAAACAATATAATTTTAATAAAAATATATTATTTAAGAAGATCCGTCTTTATATAGAAATATATATAAAATAATTTATTTTTAAAATAAAAAACAGCTAAGAAATTGCCATTTTATGTTGAAGTAGGTTTTTTGGGTTGGTCCATCGAGATCAAGATAATGTACCCATATATATGCCTAAACAAATCTAAAAAATAATGATTGTCGGTACTTGGTGGGGACAATCTCCGTAAACATTTTCTGCACATATTCTTCTGTTTATTTGTTAATTTAACGCCTTCTTTGGAGTGAACATGAAAATTAAATAGGAATATATTTGAATATTATATATTTTTATTTTTATTTATTATTAAAAATTAAAATATAAATAAATAAAATTTAAATACATACACGCCTAATTTTTATGTCAAATTTTCATATATACATAAAATTTCTATAATTTAACTACTCCTAAGGCCCGCTCTTTGGAATACTTTTTTCATTCATTTTGTTCCTTCCCTCCTCAATATAATAAACAAAATATAAACTTTATGTATATTAAAAAAAATAAAAGTAAAGAAATGAAAATAGATAATTTTAATTTATTCTTAGTAATTCCATAAAATTTATAAAATAATAAATAATTTTATTTTTTTATATTAATAAATCTCACTAAATGACATAACATAATATTAAAAACATAAAATATAATTGTTTCATATTATTTAATCTCCATTATCTGAGCCTTTTATCCTTGCATTTTTTTTGTTGTTGATCTCTATTATTATCGTAGTTCCACAAAATCAAAATTGACTTTGTAGATGATATGACGCATGTTATCCTTGTTTTTAATGTTTTTATCCTCCATCATATTTAATTTGTTAAGGATGGTAAACGATATACTTTTAAAATATACTCCCTCCGTCCCAAATTAATTGTTCAGTTTTGATTTTTTAAAGTCAAATTGACCATTTTTAAAACTAATCTTTTTACTAGTTTTGCTAAAATATAGGCGAAGAGATTATAACCAAAAGAAAGTAAATACAATTTATTACTAATCCCAATTTTTATAATTTTAAAAATATATTTATATATGATTAATTATTAATTCTAAAAATAGTCAATTTGACTTAAAAAAGTCAAAAATGAGCAATTAATTTGAGACAGAGGGAGTATAAAATTAAAATTATCTTACCACATTAATTCACAATTATTCTAAACGAAAACTATTTTATGATAATTATATGTTTGTGAGAAAAATAAAGCTCGAAAATAAAAAATATATTATGTACAAAAAAACTGTGAACCTTAAACGAATCGACTATAGCGATAATTTTTTTTGTCGCTGTAGTATACATAACCGACGACAATTCGAATCATCGCTATAGCTCAAAAAATTATCGCTATAACCGGTTTGCTTTTAGTTTACTAAAAGTTCGTTGAAAAAGGGAACTGTACATATACACACATATATTCATACACATAAATAAGTTACACATTATACTATCAAATTTTAATTTTAATAACACTTATTGTAAGACCCCAACTTATTATTAATGAAGTTAAATTTTCTCTATTTATTATTTTGAAATAGTAAGGGTTAATTTGATTAATATTGTTAGTTATGGGTAAAATGCGCAAATATTTCAAATAAGCAAGTGGTTATAAAATATATATTGTTGTCGGGGAATATTCGTTTGGTCATGAAATATTCTTATTGCCGGGAAATATTCGTACGACGGCGCAGCCTTGTGTGGACCCCATAACGGAAAGCGATTTGATGAAGAAAAATGACAAATATAAGTTGTTTATAAATAACGGCGTAATTGTTACCGTTTATACTGTTGAAATACTCGGTGGTTAAAACACAGTAGCACATGTTATTGCATCAATTATTGATTCTTACGTAAAAAGACACTGCTCAATAATTGTTACAGTAATTACTGTTCAATATTTTATTTTATTGATTCAATAATTGCTACGTTGATATTTTATATTTCTGTTGTTTCAATAATTGTCACAACACAATATTTTTCATTATCGGAGCAATAATTCATATTATCTGAATAATATTATTAGATACATTATTGGCAATGTCTAGAAAGTTCTGTCTAAGAAGAGATTTGGTCATCTAATTGCGCGCCAGTAAGGAGAAATCCTTATTGGAAAGCCCCCTCTTTCCTGGGAACTGCCTGGTTGTCAGTATCGTGATTCTGTAATATTATTTATGAATAATTAATTAATGATTTATATGATAAGAAAAATATTAATTTTATGTGGATATAGATGGAGAAAATTTTTAATGTGACAATTGTTAAAAATTAATATTTTATTTTTTTCTGATAAAATAATTCATTTAAATATATTATTATATTTTAATAATATAATAATTGTGATATTTTTACAATGAATGTGGGATATATGAGTATATGAGGAGGAAGAGTATTTTTGTTTTATTAAATAATTAACACATATTTTGTGTGTCGGTGGACCCCATTTCTTGACTGAAATTTGATTATAGCCTGTAAAATCGTCCGTTTGTGGATTTCGGTCAATTTTTATTTAGAATTTGAAAAAACTTTCTTCTGCAAAGTTGTAGATAATGGAATTTTCTATGGAAAAGATATGAGGTTTTAATTTTTCTGACAAACGGGCTATTTATTATGAATTATTGGAGTTCTGAAGTTCCAAAATAATTAATTTTTGAAGTTTAAAATATTTTAATTAAGAAAAACATTTTTTATTTTTGGGACATGTGTTAGTGGTTGAATTCAGCTGGTGGTGTGCATAGGGATATTTGAAAAAATATATATTATTAATTTATTAAATTTTCTGCTTTGGTGTTCTAAGCATTTTCTTATAAATAGAGTGCTTAGGTTAGAATTAAAAATCACACCAGAAACTGAAGTTTGCTCTCTCTTTCTCTCTATATTATCGAGCGTATTCTTGTGAGTATTTTGATACTTTGAGTGTTGATATACGGTGCAAGTTTCCTTCAGCACTATATCCAGTATTCCCGTCAGAAGTACAGTCTTTTAGAGGTAAGGAATATTTTTTTTTGAAAATGATATTATTTCTTCTAATATCATTATGCCAGAATATTGGTAAGATTTTTCTTGAGAAATTCTTGTCTTTTAGTGTCGTGGTTACTACTCACGTATACGGCACTATTCACGTATATGACACTATTCACGAATACGACACAATTCAAAGAAAAATTAAATTTTCATTTTTGTCCAAAATATCTATTGTGAATACTAGCTTTGATTGTATCCATGTTTTGATCATTCTTGAATTTTACTTCACTATGATTATTAATGAAGTATTTTTGAACTCAGATTGTTTAAAGTACGAATCCTTAATATTTGTTCTTTTGTTTCACTGGATTCATTTTCTTTAAAATATTTTTTATCATCCTCAGTCCTAAATGATGATATTACTGAATATCTTTGGCCTGTAGTGCAAAGATGATTGATTTTCCTATGAACATCTTTGGCTCGTAGTGAAAAGATGTACATGTGTTGAGATGAACATGACCAACTGATGAATATCTTTGGCCTGTAGTGCAAAAATAAATATTTGATTCAAGATGAATATTGATTGATGTTACAGGGATAAACTATTGATGATGGATTTTAAAATTCATAGATTAATTTCATTCTCTACGTAACTCATCTATGAATTATTATTTCCGCTGCAAATATTGACTTGAAATCTGTTGTTTATTATGTTCTGTCAGATTTTTTTTTCTATTGAAGACTAACGATAATTTGTTCTATATTATCTTAGTCATAATATTATTTACTGGGCTAGTTGAGCTCATCCTTTTCTTTTTTTGTTCCATTTTTCTTCTCAGGAGGCGAGAATGTAGCGAGTACTAATCGGGGTGTGGAATGATGGTTCTATAAGTTGTTTTAGTAGTTCTCACCATTTTTGTAAAATAATGTACCAATACTTGTAATGAGAAATTAGTTGGGTATGAATATTGCCTAGATGACAATATTTGTTTTTAAACTTACTGTTTATATGTTGTATTAATAAAGTTATAATTGTTTCTAAACTATGTTATTGACAACTCAAAATAGGTGATGTATATCTATTTTGGGGGCGTCACACTTGGTATCAGAGCTTAGAGATATGATCACTGGCAGAGATCGAGGAATATAACTAAGAGGGGAGAGACGAGTAAAACCTTCGCTAGTATGTCTTACCTAAGCTTATTTGTTGGTTGGTCAGTATATAGGGATATTATGTGATATGTTGATTTCTTTAATTAACCTTTGTTTTATGGCAGTATTTGAGAATGTCGACTGAGAATGTTAACAATGGAGCAATTGAGACCGTGGAGACACCTTTACCCACCCCAACGAGGAGAACGTGCAACAGACCGGCAATGTTTCTCTTGTAAACAACACCACTGATCAGACGATGAACGACAGAATGTTTAGAAGTTTTTTTGCAGTTCATGCAAAATCAGACGAGGGAGACTTGTGCACAAAATACCGGTGGAAATGATAACAACGCACGGTTTGTCACGGCCAAGCAGTTTAAAGAGTTGGGACCACCAAAATTCTGGGGAAAGCCGGATCCGATTAAGGCGAAAACGTGGGTCAAATAAATTACCAAGATATTCGTTGTCTTGGGATACACGGAGGAACATAAGGTTCCATTCACCACCTTTATGTTCCGTAATAAGGTAGATTACCGGTGGGAGTCTGTGAAGCGTACCCATCCAGCCACGCTCATCATGTCTTGGGTGACGTTTCAGAAACTGTTCAATGACAAGTACTTTCCTGAAAGTATTCGTCATATGAAGGAAGTGGAGTTTATTAGACTAGAACAAAACAACATGACGGTGTCCAAATACGAGGCGAAGTTTGCAGAGTTATCCAGGTTTGCACCTCATTTGGTGGAGAATGAGGAACGTATGACGCAGATATTTCTGAGAGGTTTGAAACCCTTCATACGTCAATATCTCATTTCTCATAAATTTTCTCTCTATTCAGATGTTGTCAACAGGGCTCAATTGTTAGAACGAGATAACGAGTACGTTCAACCGAGGGACCACAACCAGGATCATACCGGAGATAGCAGTCAACACAATAACGATAACCAGTGAAGAAAGAAAAAGATGGACAACAATGGTAACCACTCTAGTGGTAGTCATGGCCATGAGAATAGAAGAAGCGAGTCGGGAGGAGATTTTAAAAAGAGGAGATTCAACAATGACCATGTGAAGACGTCAACACCAGCAGCAACTGGTTCTAAGGGAGGAGAACGACCACCGGTCGTATGCTATAAATGCGGGAAAGAGGGACATATCAGTCCAAACTGTCCACAACAGTTCAAGGTATGTTATAATTATGGAAAGGAAGGACATATCGCTCGAGATTGTACGGTAACGAAACCAAGTCCAGGGGGGACGGTGACTCAAAAGGCTGTACCAGAAAAGTGAAAGTCAACGGTTCCTAGAAGAGCATTTATTGTGACTGGTCAAAATGCGAGGAACCCAAACGAGGTGATCACGGGTAAGCTAATCATTAATTCTTGCGAAGTTTATACCTTACTTGATATCGGTGCTACCCATTCATTTATCTCTCCTACTTGTGCTCAACATTTAAACTTGACTCCGAAGAAATTAGACTTTAATTTATCTGTGGAGACTCCATTAGGAGAAACTTTCATTACATCCACTGTTTATAAATCTTGTTTGATCCAAGTTGTACCATCACATTACCTGTTGACCTTATCTCTTTAAAGATACTTACTTTTGATGTGATTTTGGGGATTGATTGGTTAACCACTCATCATGCCAAAATTGATTATTTTCGTAAAGTTGTTAGTTTTCATATTCCTAACCAACCTGTTATACGAATTCAAGCAACTAAACCATTAAAATCAATCACGGTCATATCAAATCATAAAGCTATTCGTTTATTGAAAAACGGATGTCAAGCTTTCTTAGCCCATATTATGGATTTGAATAAAGACACGTCAGATTTGAATAATATTCCTGTTGTTAGTAAGTTTTCTGACGTATTTCCTGAAGAACTTCCCGGTCTACCCCCAGAACGTGAAGTTGAATTATTTATTGATCTTGAGCCTGATACAAAGCCCATTTTTAAAATCCCATATCGAATGGCTCCTATTGAACTTCAGGAGTTAAAGGTCCAACTACAGGAGTTGTTAGATAACGGTTTCATTCGTCCTAGTACATCTCCTTGGGGTGCTCCTATTTTATTTGTAAAGAAGAAAGACGGGAGTATGCTACTTTGTATTGACTACCAGGAATTAAATCATGTCACTATCAAAAATAGGTATCTGCTACCTCGTATTGATGACATGTTTGACCAGTTGCAAGGAGCACAATTCTTTTTAAAAATCGATCTTCGTTTTGGATATCATCAGGTGAAGATTGGAACTGAGGATATTCCAAAGACTGCCTTCAGAACTCGGTATGGGCATTATGAATTCTTAGTCATGTCTTTCGGATTGACTAATGCTCCTGCGGCTTTCATGGATATGATGAACCGAGTATTCAAGGAATATTTGGATCAGTTCGTGGTTGTCTTTATTGTTGACATCCTCATATATTCCAAAAGTCGTGAATATCATGAGCACCATTTGAAACTGGTACTCCAAAGGCTTCGTGAAAACAAGCTGTATGCCAAGTTGAAGAAATGCGAGTTCTGGCTTAAGGAAGTAGCATTCCTAGGGCACGTGGTGTCAAAACATGGAGTATCCGTTGACCCGGCGAAGATTAAAGCAATACAAAGTTGGGAGCAACCGAAGACGGTGATCGAAGTACGTAGCTTTCTGGGCTTAGCTGGTTATTATCGGAGATTCGTGGAAGGATTTTCTCGAATCGCTACTCCATTGACCTAGCTGACTCAGAAAGATATAAAATTCGTATGGAGCGAGGAATGCGAGAAGAGTTTCCAAGAACTTAAGAGGAGACTCATTTCGACACCTGTTCTGACAATACCATCTGGTTCGGATGGATTTGTTATCTACAGCGATGCTTCGGGCAAAGGGTTAGAATGTTTTCTCATGAAACATGGGAAAGTCATAGCCTATGCCTCGCGACAACTTAAAGAATATGAGAGGAATTATCTTACTCATGATCTAGAGTTGGCAGCAGTCGTTTTCGCGCTAAAGATCTGGAGGCACTATCTATATGGGGAGATATATTCAGACTATAAAAGCCTCAAATATTTCTTCACCCAAAAAGAACTCAACATGCGGCAACGACGTTGGCTCAAGCTGTTAAAAGATTATGACCACACTATTCAATACCATCTTGGAAAAACGAACGTGGTAGCTGACGCGTTGAGTAGAAAATCATATGCAGGAACGAGTGCGATGATTTCAAGTATACGCATAGAGCCAACTTTAATAGAAAAAGTTAAAGTTGCTCATGCCACCGACCCAGAGCTGATGCGTATGAAGAAGAAAGTACAAGAAGGTGTTATTCCGGAAGCGAGGATTGATGAAGAAGGAATACTTCGAGTCCACTCCAGACTTTGTGTTCCTAACGACTCTGATTTGAAGTACAAGATCATGACGGAGGCATATAATACACCGTTTGCAATCCATCTTGGAAGTACCAAAATGTATCGTGATCTTCGACATACATTTTGGTGGAACAACATGAAGAGAGAGATTGTGAAGTTTATCTCGAGGTGTTTAACTTGTCAACGTGTAAAGGCGGAGCATCAAGTGCCTAAGGGTCCATTGCAACCACTTGAGATTTCAAAATGGAAGTGGAAACACATTACCATGGATTTCGTTACGGGTCTTCCCACGATTTCTCAAGGCATAAATGCTATTTGAGTTATTGTTGATAGATTAACCAAGTCTGCTCATTTCTTGCCGATATGGGAGACTTATTCCCTTGAACGTCTTGCTCATATGTATGTAAATGAGATTGTGAGATTGCATGGCATGCCAGTAACCATAGTTTCGGATCGTGACCCAAGATTCACTTCACGATTTTGGGTTAGTTTGCAAAAAGCTATGGGCACGGATTTACGATTCAGTTCGACATACCATCCTCAAACGGACGGACAATCAGAGAGGACTATTCAAACTCTTGAAGATCTATTAAGACTCTGTGTCCTAGACTTCAAAGGGAGTTGGGATAAATATTTAGCTTTGGTAGAATTCTCTTACAACAACAGTTATCAGGCAAGTATAGGTTTGGCTCCATTCGAAGCATTATATGGACGTAAGTGTTGCTCTCCAGTATGTTGGGATGAGGTTGGTGAAGCAACATTGTTGGGACCAGAGTTGGTACGTATAACTACAAAAAAGATCTAAATGATTCGACAACGTATACAAACGGCACAAGATCGACAAAAGAGTTATGCGGATCTTCATCGAAAGGACGTGGAATTTAGTATTGGGGATCATGTATTGTTGCTTGTTGCTCCATGGAGGGGAGTTACAAGATTTGGGAAAAGAGGAAAACTCAATCCTCGATTTATTGGCCCATTTCAGATTCTTGACCGAGTAGGAAATGTGGCCTATAGACTCGCGTTACCTCCAAGTATGTCTCGTGTTCATAATGTTTTTCACATATCAGTGCTTCGTAAATATGTGAAAGGCCCAAACCACGTTATTGAGTTAGAACCGGACGAGATAGCTGAAGACTTAACGTATGAAGAGGTAACTATCAAGATCTTGGATAAGAAAGAGCATATCCTACGCACGAAGGTCATACCACAAGTTAAAGTTTTGTGGAGGAACCATGCTATAGAAGAAATGACCTGGGAGTTGGAAACGAAAATGAAAGCAAGGTATCCTCATCTTTTAAAAACACCAGATACGTATGTCAATTTCGAGGATGAAATTTCATAAGGAGGGGAGGTTGTAAGACCCCAACTTATTATTAATGAAATTAAATTTCCTATATTTATTATTTTGAAATAGTAAGGGTTAATTTGATTAATATGGTTAGTTATGGGTAAAATGCGCTAATATTTCAAATAAGCAAGTAGTTATAAAATATATATTGTTGTCGGGGAATATTCGTTTGGTCGTGGAATATTCTTGTTGTCGGGGAGAATATTCGTACGACGGCGCAGCCTTGTGTGGGTCCCATAATGAAAAGCGATTGGATGAAGAAAAATGACAAATATAAGTTGTTTATAAATAACGGCGTAGTTGTTACCGTTTATACTGTTGAAATACTCGGTGGTTAAAACACAGTAGCACACGGTATTGCATCAATTATTGATTCTTACGTAAGAAGGCACTACTCAATAATTGTTACAGTAATTACTGTTTAATATTTTATTTTATTGATTCAATAATTGCTACGTTGATATTTTATATTTCTGTTGTTTCAATAATTGTCACTACACAATATTTTCCATTATCGGAGCAATAATTCATATTATCTGAATAATATTATTAGATAACATTATTAACAATGTCTAGAAAGTTCTATCTAAGGAGAGATTTGGTCATCTAATTGCGCGCCAGTAAGAAAAAATCCTTATTGGAAAGCTCTATCTTTCCTGGGAACTGCCTGGTTGTCAGTATTGTGATTCTGTAATATTATTTGTGAATAATTAATTATTGATTTATATAATTAGAAAGATATTGATTTTATGTGGATATAAATGGAGAAAATTTTTAATGTGACAATTGCTGAAAATTAATATTTTATTTTTTTTCTGATAAAATAATTTATTTAAATATATTATTATATTTTAATAATATAATAATGGTGATATTTTTACAATGAATGTGAGATATATGAGTATATGAGGAGGAAGAGTATTTTTATTACATTAAATAATTAACACATATTTTGTGTGTCGGTGGACCCCATTTCTTGATTGAAATTTGATTATAGCCTGTAAAATCGTCCGTTTGTGGATTTCGGTCAATTTTTATTTGGAATTTGGAAAAACTTTCTTCTGAAAAGTTGTAGATAATGGAATTTCTTATGAAAAAGACATGAGGTTCGAATTTTTCTGATAAAAGGGTTATTTATTATGAATTATTGAAGTTCCAAAGTTCCAAAATAATTAATTTTTGAAGTTTAAAATATTTTAATTAAGAAAAACATTTTTTTTATTTTTGGGACATGTGTTAGTGGTTGAATTCAGCTGGTGGTGTGCGTAGGGAGATTTGGAAAAAATATATTATTAATTTATTAAATTTTCTACTTTGGCGTTCTAAGCATTTTCCTATAAATAGGGTGCTTAGGTTAGAATTGAAAATCACACCAGAAACTGAAGTTTTATCTCTCTATACTATCGAGCGTATTCTTGTGAGTATTTTAATACTTTGAGTGTTGCTATACGGTACAAGTTTCCTTCAGCACTATATCCAGTATTCCAGTCATAAATATAGTCTTTTCGAGGTAAGGAATATTTTTTTTAAAAAAAATAATATTATTTCTTCTAATATCATTATGTCAGAATATTGGTAAGATTTTTATTGTGAAATTCTTGTCTTTTAGTGTCGTGGTTACTACTCACGTATACGACACTATTCACGTATACGACACTATTCACGAATACGACATTATTCAAAGAAAAATTAAATTTTCGTTTTTATCCAAAATATCTATTGTGGATACTAGGTTTGATTATATCCATATTTTGATCATTCTTGAATTTTACTTCACTATGATTATTAATGAAGTATTTTTGAACTCGGATTGTTTAAAGTACGAATTCTTAATATTTGTTCTTTTATTTCACTGGATTCATTTTCTTTAAAATATTTTTTATCATCCTCAGTCCTAAATGATGATATTACTGAATATCTTTGGCCTGTAGTGCAAAGATGATTGATTTTCCTATGAACATCTTTAGCTCGTAGTGAAAAGATGTACATGTGTTGAGATGAACATGACCAACTGATGAATATCTTTGGCCTGTAGTGCAAAGATAAATATTTGATTCAAGATGAATATTGATTGATGTTACAGGGATAAAATATTGATGATGAATTTTTAAATTCATAGATTAATTTCATTCTCTACGTAACTCATCTATGAATTATTATTTCCGCTGCAAATATTGACCTGAAATCTGTTGTTTATTATGTTCTGTCAGATTTTTTTTCCTATTGAAGACTAACGATAATTTGTTCTATATTATCTTAGTCATAATATTCTTTACTGGGCTAGTTGAGCTCATCCTTTTTTTTTGTTTCATTTTTCTTCTCAGGAGACGAGAATGTAGCGAGTACTAGTCGGGGTGTGTAATGATGGTTCTAGAAGTTATTTTAGTAGTCCTCACCATTTTTATAAAATAATGTACCAATAATTGTAATAAGGACTTAGTTGGGTATGGATATTGCCTAGATGACAATATTTGTATTTAAACTTACAGTTTATATGTTGTATTAATAAAGTTATAATTGTTTCTAAACTATGTTATTGACAACTCAAAATAGGTAATGTATACCTATTTTGGGGGCGTCACACTTATTACTGTAAGTTGCATATTAGTAATAAATTAATAGTTAATTAAAATTTAATAATTCTAAATATTTTTCTTTTACTTTAAAATAAAATAAATTGTACTCCTTGTACTTATAAAATAAGTAATAGTCTTTTTCTATTAAATGGACTAAAAAAATAGTTTTTATTAACAATTTTGAATCTTATTAAATGCCACAAATAATATAATTTATGCACAAATTAAATAAAATTCTCTTTTATTCTCCATATTTTTATTTATTATTCACAAATAAATTTTATTAACTCAAGACCAATAATTAAGCCTAAAAAATATAAGATACTATTATAATACAAACTTACACAAACACTCAAACAAATTTTATCTAGTCTTTTTTCATAACAGAGTAGGGTAGGTTCCACTTTTAACACTCACTCTGCCCTAGAGACAGAGGAGCGAGAGAGAGAGAGAGGACAGCGAAGGAGCACTTTTGGTGCGTGTCAAGTGCTCTTCCAGCGTCGAAAGCACAGACTCTGAACCCTGCTTTGTTCTTCTTCTTAGTCTTCTCAAATCTCTCTTAATTTTTCATTCATCTGTGAAGAAGAAGAGAGCAGCTTAGAAGGTGATTAAGTGCTTTTCCTATATATATATATATATATAAGTGTGTGTATACTGATTTGATTTTGTGTTTATCGTTTCAGTGCAAGTACTAACTCATAATTTGCAGCAAAATTTGGAAGGAGCAAAAGCTTAGCTTGAATTAGGTAAATTCCTCTTGGTATTTATGTTACAATCTCTTTGAATTTATAAAATTTGAGCTTAAAATTCTTCAATTTAGCTTAAGAAAAAAAAGGAATGTTAAGATTATAATTCTGCTATTACTCTGATTTCTGCATAATGTTCGGTTTGTTTCTAGGGTAATTCATATTTTTCACTTCTCTTGATATTTCCCATGGTTTATTCTCGGGAAAGTTGAACCATTTTTCTGTCTCTTTAGTTGGTTATCAAATGACCGTACGTACGTTATGCTGTAGTACTATTATTGATCAAATATGCCCTATCCTTCATGTGTCAGGATTTTTCTTGTCTGATCTAACTAACTAGAATTTGTTGAAATTTTTGTTGAATCAAGACCTTAAGGTATTAAAAAAGGTTCTAACTTGGCTTTAAGGCTATGTGATTGCGATGATTCTGTGATGTGATTGAGACAATTCTGTGATGGTTGGTGAAATAAATAAATCCATGTATTTCAACCGATTAATTTATCCAGAACTAACCTTAGAGTTTACTATATTTGCATTTTGTAAGGCGGTTATATAAACTTAGAGTTGATATCAAAAAGCAATTATAGGTTTTATTGCAAATAAGATACTATTAAGATAAAGTATTCAACAATTTATTCTTGCACTTATGACAAAATATCCAAACAAAACCAAATACTTGAAAATTTATATGAAATTTTGAACTAAATTGCTTTTTAGGCTGGGTAATGATCTTAGAGACCCCAAACTTGAGGAATTCATTTAGCAAAAAAAATAACTTGGAGGAATTCTTAAATTTAATGGCTAAGTTTGAGGTCCAAAATTCTATCGCATTTATACCTTCATCTTACTGGAGGCTAGAGAAAAGAAAACACATACTTGAGAACACAACAGGAGATTAAATCATCTGGTTGTGTCTGACTTGACAAGGTGAACTTCTTGGGGAAGCAGATTGTATCTGATATTTAGTTCATCAAATAATTTCTTTATCTCTATGACCAGTTCTGATCTTCTCCTGCTCTTCTCTCCAAAATCTTGAAAGTTCATTGTATGACAGAAATAGACACCCATCTTGATCTGGTTTACATTCTTAATCTCCTTCACCAACATACTATGGTTAGGATGCCAGTATTGGGGAGTTCGCTCAAAATACCTGACCATGCAAAAGAACAAAAGAATTGAGAAAAACTGACAAACAATGAAACAATGGAGAATATTACGAGTTAGGGGACAAGTCACAAACTGTTGGATCCAGAAACTCGAATAAAATCTCAAAAATATTTCTTATCAACGCCTGCTAAGGTCCACTATAGTTTAGAAAAACTATTTTACTTTAGACCATAGTTGTCAAGGCGTCGCCAAGGCGACGCCAAGGCGTCCAGGCGTTGGGAAATCTACAAGGCGAGGCTCGACTTGGGACATAGTCGCTAAGGCGACCTTCAACAGCTTCGACGGCTTCTTCGACCTCATCGTGCGACTGCTCCGACCTCGCGACTGCTTCGACAGCTTCTCCAACCTCATCGACCTTCTTCTCCGACCTCGCGACCTTCTTCTCCGACTGCTCCGACCTCATCGCGAACCCTTGTGAGTCGCGACTGCTCGTCGCTCGATTTCTTCTTGCTCGTCTGCTCGACTTCGCTGGAACAAGCTTTGCTGCTGGGTCTGTCTCTAATCTCTATATATAATATAAATATAATATAAATATTATATATATGTATAAATTTATATATATATAAATATATATATATATATATATATATAAATTTATATATGTATTTATATACGTATAAATTTATTATATATATATATAATAAAATAAATAAAAAAAAAAAATATTATATTTAATATATATCATATATATTAAAAAGAAATTAATATATATTTAAATAAACAACAAATAATATGTTTAAAATAATTAAATTTATATAAATTTCTATAGTTATTAATTAAATAATTATGATACCATAAAAAATAAGATAAAATAAAATAATATTATATACATATATTTAAATAAAAAATAATAATAAAATTTAAATAAATACTAAAAATTAATTTTAATGATAATGAAATAAATACATTAAAAAAAACTATGATATTGTCATTGCATAAATATTATATACACTTAACTATTAACTATATATAATATTTTAAATAAAATATAATATTTAATTAAATATGTATATTTTAATTTTAAAAAATAAATATATTTAATATGTAGTATAGTTGCATGAAATAATTTGAAAATAAATACTATATACACTTAGTTATTAATTTAATAATACACTATATATATATATATTATATAACACTATCAATGAGATTTAAAAATATATTTAATGTTATTCCATAGTGTTATGTTTTGAGTTTTAATGTATATGAAATTTTATTGCTAATATAGTTATGTAAAATAAATAATATATAAATTGTACATTGTAAACGACTTGTCGCCGTACGGACGCCATGGCGGTCGCCTTGTCGCCTAGGTGTCCAGGCAGTCGGCTACCGCCATGACTCGCCGTGGCGCCGTGACAACTATGCTTTAGACTAGAAATTTAAACATATTAATCGTGCTGGTGACATCTTACATTCTTCACTTCTCTACTAGGAAGAGATGGTGAATAAGCAATTGCAGGTGCTAGTTCTAAACTGTAAATTAAATTCAAGAATTAAGAATACCACAACGAAATGTCATAAAATCCAAGGCAATGATATAATGGAAGGTTTTTATAAATAATGGAACTTCTTGGCAGAATACAAAGCAGTATGATAATATGCTCAAACTTGAGGTAACTCTACGTAAGCAACAACATGTTTGCTTGCCTAACAGGCTAACACATCGAAATGGGCAAGAATTAAACTTCCAGCACAAACTATTGTTGGATGCTATAAGCTCAACTCTTGTATTGACATAGTCAGAATTAGTTGCGCAGGCTTATAAGTTGTTATTTGTACAAAAACTAACTTCATTTTTTTTCACTCTTTCAGTAATAACTTTATTCCTACTAATACTCATCCTTCTCCAACTATACAAAAAATCATCAACATTAATGGGCATAAACCAATCAATCCCAAATAAAACAACAAGAGTGGACCAAATACCCCTTTAAAAAGAATGAAGTCTCCCTTCAGAAATTAGTAAAGAGAGAATAAAATTTATTTGCGGAATGTCTGACAAAGAAGCTTGATGGACTTTACTACGTCATAAATGTTGTAGTGTCACAAGTTGAAGTTTCTTTAAATTAGATAGAGCTACTTACTTCTTAATTTTATCTTCTAGAGCCCCAATCTTCTGCACCGGTGTCATGAAATCAATGGAGAACTCCACTGAATCTCCCATATCCGGGCTTCTATAGAAATTGCTGATGGCTTTAGTAGCCAAAACTGAATTTGGATAGTATATCTTTTCATTATCATATCTCAAGAATGTTGTTGTTAAAATATTCATCTCTTCAACTATCATCTGTCAAATTGCATACAGATAAAACAGTTAATCAATTACTCCAATAAAACCAAAAAAAATGGCATCTGGTGGTAGTTACCTGGACACCATCAATGACACAACGGTCACCAACATCAAATGGATGCATCACAAATACAAATATGATAGCTTCAAATATATTCTTGCAAGTGTTTCCAAACAGAAAGGCTGCCGCAACAAGCTGTGATGAGAGGAAGACAAGTACTTTGGTTGTTGCAATTTCCACCAAAAGTAGCCACACAATGGTAATGATAATAATTAAGATCGCCGTGACAAGTTTGTTCAATTGCTTTACAGCTGATTTGGTATCATTTAAAGCATGCGCCAGAGTTTTCCGACCGTTATAAACCTTTACCTGCACAAATAACAAGGATTTGAATGTTAATTAATGCACTTTTGCTCAGTGTTTCTTCTTATTGTCACTGCAATCAACCATAGGGTGGTTTTGAATTGTAAACTTTTCTACAATACTAAGCTGAAAACTTTTCTAGCTAGTTATTTTTTATAGCTATAAATAAAGTTTCTTGGTAATCATGCTAGAGGCTTGAATAAATCAAGCCTTCTTTAAGACAAGAGAGTTACCTATCATACCATAGCCCTGCCATAGGACTAGAAAAACTATATTTAGTATATGCACAACTTGATGGTCATAACATTTGCACAAGGAATATCACAATTACGTCTTCATATGGTTGTCAAAAAGATGTAAACGACGTGTATAAGTGGCATTACAGAACAATAATTCTATCTAGAAAAAATCTCAATTTTAAAATTTAGTGTTCTCATCTCTTGTCCGATTAATAATCAAAAGAATAAACATATTCTAAACAAGTTATACTAGTGTTGGTCAATCTTAATATAAACCGATAATCCAGTAAAGTTTTTCAAAACCTATTCAGGAACTACAAAATTAAATGAGAAATTTCGACAACAATTCTATCATCCGAGAAAAGGAATAAAAGTTTTACCACCCACTCCGTCAAAGCTTTCCTGTCTATCTGTCCCATCTCAGCAACATCAATCAGAGGAAACACAAGATCGACCTCCTCCTTAATCATGAATCTGCTCAGGTCTAATTCATCAATGTACCTATGCATTTTAGAATGGGAAAATTAGAATTTTATTTTTTTTGGGGGGGGGGGGAGGCCTATAAGAAATATCATTTATTAGAAACATCCTCGAGACAAATATTTCTCACTTGGAACCAGGTCGAGCCACATTTCTGAAAATGTGATAGGCAGCGGCAATTGCCTCCATCTCATTGGCTATCTCCTTATCAGTCCGTTCACCGTTCCCGTCAAAATTACTTTCATCTAGGGCATTGGATATGATGGATAACCCTGAATTAGATATCACATCAACCAACATCTTCATTGTCCAAGCAGAAACTTTCTCTCGCTTCAGCTGATGAAGCTTGTTTATGTCAATTACCGCCTTTTTAATTTCTTCCTTCCCTTGCTTTCCTTTAATCGTGCTCTGGAAACTAAAGTGAGTACTGCTATTTGTTCTCCCAAGCATCCCGGCAAACTCCAGAAGTGGAAGCCCTGATAGGACTTGGAGAACATACTGATGGAAGATTGATTCCTGAACTCTATCAAAGAAATTGTTCACATGGAAAGATGATGCTAACATCTTAAGAAACAAAGTCTTAAAAAGCCACAAGAATGAGCAAATGAGCAGAGAAACAATAGTCCAAGTTATATAATGCAAAACCCGCGTGCCAGTGTCCGATCGCTTGACCCCATGATTGAACAACAAAAGCCAGGTAATAAGTATCAGCGTCAACCAAAGACAGACCTGAACACTTTTCTTTAAACTGTGAACGAAATATAACATCTTCTTTCTCAACAAAAAGTTCAATTCGATCAACAAAACCACAAAATGCATAAACCAGTTTGTAAACAACATACCAGAAAAAGTCACAATTACAAGCAAACACCATTTCCAAACCTCCAAACTCCAGAACGTTGTATGCTTCAACGTATCAATGGTCAAGCACGCAATCAAATTCCCCAAAATCAATAGAAAGACTAACCACTCGATCAAAGCCTTAATTTTCACCCTTTTATACTTCAATTTATTTCGAATACTCACTTTTTTGTAAATCTCTTCATCCTCGTCCACTCCTCCTGGTGATGCCATAAACGGCGTCCTTGGAGTAGTAATCGACACACTCCTAAATGTTTCTTTAAATGAAGTATGAGGGGAAGCCGCTCTACTATTGGGTGAGGCCCAAGCAGACATATTTTAATAGATGAATTACTACCAGTTGAGTTTATATAATCTTGTATCAATAGGCTACTTTCTTGGAAAATATTTGAATCAACAGGAACAGGTTGTTCTCCAAATCTTGACTTGGGTTTTGAGTACACTGACCTGGCAAGTGATTTTCGTCGACTTAGAGTTTCGTTTGTGGGGATTTTGGGAGGCCTATTGGGGCTTGGACTGAACCTAGCAGTCTCAGGAGAAGGACACCTCAATGGTGCAAACTGCACAGCTCCAATGTGGGAATCACCCGAAACTAGGTGGAGTGAACTCTTCTCATCTTCTTCTTGACCATAAATCATTACAACGACTTCACCGCTTTTATTTCCCTCGGTCATGCTAATTTCCCCACTATTTGAACTCATAACATTTGCATCCATTAAACCCTAGCAAATTAAACAAAACAAAAAATTGTAAATTTATTCATTCATCATGCAAATTAAAGCTAGAAGGCAGGTAGAAAGAATGAGCCTGAGCTCTCAAATATCCTAAAAACTGTGACATTATGGGGGAAAGTTAATAATTAAACTAATTGGGACCCGTGAGTAAGTTGAAAGTAACTTATTTGCACCATATTACTAAATCACAAATTGAATCATCACTTGCTGGAATTTTCTGGTTGGCCATTAGTATTATATTATATGGGACATGAATTAGGGCCCCAATGTTTAGAACCAACCCATTTACCACCGCTAGGCCATGAGTGAAGGTTCATGATTTAAAACTTTATTAAATTACCTATCCGTTAGAAATTGTTGATAGTTTGAAATATCCGCAACTAATGTTTTGTAAGAAGTTAAAAAAATTCCAGAAAATTCAGATCACTTATCGTCTTTCTCTTAAAACAAAACTCTGTTTCTCCAATCAAACTTCAAAATTCAACGTCTTTTTTATTATACTGTCCGGATCAAGTGCATACTCCTTATTTTACTCACTCGTGCTCACCCCCCTTTAATAACGGATCCGGCGACGGTTCGGTCATACAACCGTCGTCTATACTTTTAGCGATGCTATATGTTGTCCGTCGCTAAAAGTATAGACGACGGTTGTATGACCGAAACCGTCGCCGGGTCCGTCACTAAAGAGGGGTGAGCACGAGTGAGTAAAATAAGAGGTATGCACTTGATCCTTGTTCTTTTATTATAAATCCAAAATTGTAAATCTACATATCAGAGGTTTTAAACGACAAAAAAAGGTTATTGAATTTTAAAATTTGATTGATAAAAAAGTAAGGAGGATTGAAATTAGCGTACTCGCGGGAGCCAAGACTTGTTCATTTGAAAACAACCGGTTTCTCCATTGCTCTGATTTCATGTCTTCGTTATCTTAGGTAGTATGAACCTCAGCGAGTCTGGGTTTCATACTAGCACTGATGAAACTCCAGTCTTCAGTAGTTGCGGATAATTCAAACCATCCGCAGCAACATTCCTTTGCTGATAGTTTCATAAAATTCTAAATTTGAACCCTTTATCAAACGGAGGGAAATCAATAGACTCTAGTCTTTAAACAGTGCCAGCCAGGACTGACGCTGGCCCCCATATTATATAGTCCATAAATCCAAACACAATATCTGTTTCTGAGTTTTGAACAGAAAAGAAAAGAATAGAAAACTTAAATTAGAATAGAAAAGAAAAAAATAGAAAACTTGAAGTTTTCCTTTGTGTTGTTTCTGAGTTTTTAATAGAAAAGAATAGAAAATTTAAAATTGAGGATATGAGTTGTAATTTAAAATTTATTATATTAAAAGTTGAGGATAATATGGGAATTATAAAAATATTAATTATTCTAATTTATTTTCCGTCTAAATCTGGTCAATTTTGGACGGAAAACTTTGACAGAAAAAGTAGCCAAGTTTTCTATCCATTTCTTTTCTTTTTCGTTTATTAAAAAACTCAAAAACATAAGAATTGGAAAGAAAATTTAAATTTTCTGTTCATTTTTTTTCTTTTCTGTCCATTTTAAAACTCAGAAACAGAGCGTAAAACAAATCCATAGACTAGCTGGGTTTTGGGTATTATCAAAACTGCAAAAATGTGTGCTAGATTCTTACCGGAAAATAGTAGCCCAAAACTGACTGGAAGGGGCTGATAGAACGGAGGTCTTTCTATTGAGGAACACAGATTGGGAGCTAGAGTTTTATTTAAGCAATCAGGTACCATGTTCTTGTTCATATTTAAGACGCCAATTACTTAGAACTGGTAGACTATAGTACACCATAATAATAATTACTTACTACTATAACTAGAACTGGCAATTTTGAACCCAACCCATCCACCCCTCCATTAAACCTATGATTTAATGGGTAAAATTATTCATTTACTTAAGTGTGTTGGATTAAATTGGTAATCATAAATAAGGAATTGTTAAATGGTTCTACCCACTTAAAACACATAAATCACAAACCTAAACAATAGATGTACGGAACTGGATGTACCACCACGGCGGACAAACTTCTTTGCAGAGAACAAGAAGAAGAGATTGAAGCGATTTTGTGGAGTTAATCAGGTTCCTCGTTGAAATAATGCAGACTCCATTGAAGATGCAGAGATAAGCTTCGATTGTAGTGAGAACCAAAATTCAATTCCCACCCTCCCCCCTCTCTCGATATATATATATATATATATATATATATATATATATATATATATATATATATATATATATATATGTGTGTGTGTGTGTGTGTGTGTGTGTGTGTGTGTACACATAATTATAGCTAGAATTTGATTTTTTTGATTTCTTATAATAGCTAGAGAAAGTGGAAAAACTTACTTTTGACATATTTACGGTTGATGAGTTTTATTCATATTCATTTAAGTTTATTCATTAACTTATTTAAATTATCCACTAACAATTTAATTCATTAATTACCTATTACCCGTTAAATTTTATTCATTACCTTTTAAATCAACTTATTTACCATTTTTAATTATAAATGAATAAAACATTGGCATTGTTTTAGAAAAGAGAGAAATTGAGAAGAGTGATAATAAAGTGAATGCACTAATTACTTAACATAAAACATTAGTAATATTTTTACATGATTCATCCCTACATAAATAGTGAGTGGATTTAACTTCTATGTGTGAGAGACTTATGTAAAAATATTATTTTAACACATGAAAAATATCAATTTCTTTACTTAATCAATTTTTAAAAAAATAACTTTCAATCTGTAACGTCTTATTAATTTTGATTGAGTAATAAATTCAAACATGTGAGGCTGTGACCTTACATAAAAAATTAACTAAGAGTTATAGATTGAATTAGGTTTTTAAACCCGGACCGGTCATCGAACCGGAAAAGTTACTGGGTGGATGGGTCACTGGTCCAACCAGTGGTCGGACCGTTATTGACCCAGTGACGTCATTAATATGTAATAAATAATAAATAATTAATTATATTAATTATTATTATATATTGTATATAATATTTAGTAAATATGTAAAATTAATCAATTTATCTACAAAAAAAAAACTAAACATCTCTAAGATACATTCAAATTCCAAAATTCAACCACAAGTTCAAGTGTTTGATTAAATGAATGCAAAAATATATAAAATACCAAACAAAGTCTCAACTAAATTACTAAAATAAAATAAAATTTGTAATATTTTTTTTTTTATCTTTAAGGAGAGAACCGGTCAAACCCGTGAACCGGTCACCGGTTCACTGGGTCAACCGGTTCAACCGCCGGTTCACCGGTTCTGAACGGTTTTTGAGCAAAAGTGGTTTAATGGTCCAAACCGGACCGTTGAGTGAACCGGGTCCGGTTTTTTCCGGTTGAACCGGCGGTCCGGTCCGGGTTTGATAATAGTGGATTGAAAACAAGTGTCCCATAGTTTTTCCTCAAGTTTCTTACCCGTTAACATTTAAAATGAAATGAATCCTTAAAATTAAATTGCAATAATATCAGTGTTCTAAAAGTCAGCCTAGTCGGCCGATTAGTCGGTGACTAAGTCGGGGTCGGAGCCTCAACGATTCGACTAGGGCTTAGTCCTTTGATTTAATCTCTGGCCGACTTAGTCGGGCTCCAATCGGTGACTAGTCGGAAAAGTCGCCCAGTCGGAGTAAATCAAAAAATCGGAACAAGTCGGGGAAAATCGGAACAAGTCGGAGAAAATCAGAAAAAGTCGGGAAAAATCGGAAAAAATAGGAGCGGATGAGGTCCTTCTCCCTAGAAGAAGTGGTATAAATGTGCGAGAACTAGATGAAGACGAGTTTATGTCGGGAGATGATGACAACGAAGAGGAAGATGAGGATTATGAGTTTGAGTCCGATGGAGAGCAAGTCTTGGAGTGGAGTGATGTGGAGAGGAGGAGGAGAAGTGATTGACTATTGATTTTGTGCTATTTAGTTTCATTTGGTTAATTGGTTTTGAACTTAGTGTCAAACTATTTGGTTTTACTTAGTTTTCATGTTTTTATTTGATGATTTGTGTTACTTATGTTATTCTACTTACTCATAACTTATGAAGGAGGAAGGATAATATATATTTTAAAAAAATAATTAAAAATTCGACTAGTCGATTAATCTCCGACTAATCCCCTAGTCTCTAGTCGGTAGCCAAATGATTTGAGACCGACTAGCAACTTTTAGAACACTGAATAATATAAATTCTAAAAAAAGTATAAATTAATTCATTTGTTATTTAGGTGAGAGAAGGTTATATAAAAATAACAATCTATACAACAAATTAATTTTTTATTAAAAAAAATACAGCTAAGAAAATTGTCATTTTATGTTGCAGTATAATTCCTGTGGTCCATCGAGATATAGACAATACACCCCATGCAAATAAAGTCGGAAATAGTAATTCATTTTGGTGTACACACTCGAAACATGAAACGGCAGTTGTGTTAGAACCCATTAGGACATTACCCACCCCACCAACCTCCTAAACGTCTTCATTCTTGGGCACATATTCTTCTATATACCCCTCCGCCCCCCCCCCCCCCCGCCCCATAGTTTGCAAGTATAAGATATTTACAAGTGTTATCAATATCTTTACAAGTTTACTTTCGGTAAATAGTAAATCCATCTCGTATTCTTATCAAAGCGAACTTAATGAAAAACATTTGTGAAAATAATAATTT
Source organism: Panax japonicus (assembly GCA_020205505.1). Taxonomy (NCBI): domain Eukaryota; kingdom Viridiplantae; phylum Streptophyta; class Magnoliopsida; order Apiales; family Araliaceae; genus Panax; species Panax japonicus. The sequence continues at coordinate 69,743,297 of CM035110.1, forward strand.
TTCGAGACGAGTCTTAGATTCGAATGTTTTAGGATCGAATCACCAGTAATAATTTGTCAAGGTCAGAAAAATGCTTCATGAGACCTCGGGGACGTGGGCGTAAGTTCGTATGAAAAGGTTGTCCTGAGTTTGTGGAGATTAGTCCGACTACAATTAAAACTCCCGATTATCAAAATAAAAATAAAAATAATTCACTTGCCAATTTTCACTAACAACAAGAATTTCTTCAACAACATTTTGGAGATTTTTTTTTCTTTTCCTTTTTGGAGATTTGAGTAATAAAATTCAATTAATTTCAGATTTCATGGGCAAACAATAGCCATTAAATTGTTAAAAGTTGCATCAAACATGACCTAACCTTAAACTCTAATAAAAGGACAATTAACTTCTTTTTGTACAAACTTTAAATAAACTAGACTAATAGCACCTTTCAAAATAGAGTAGATTAAGTTGGAATCATTAAATTTGTCAAAATTAATGAAATACCCAATGTAATAAACAGGTTTTACTAATTACGCTATTGGATTTTTAATTTTTCAAATTACCTTATTAAACTAATTATTATTTTAAAATTGAGTCATTCCGTTAAAAAAAATAAACGAACTTTAATTTATTATTGACAAAACCAATGAATTACTCATTGTAGTCGACATATTTTACTGACCATTGAACTTTTAATTTTTCAAATTATCCTATTAAACTAATTAATATTTTGAAATTATGTCATTCGGTTAAAAAAAATTTAAGCAGACATTAATTTTTTATCTATGTGGCTTTGGAAAAGAAATTCAAAAATAAAAAATATTACTTATGTGACAAAAAATAATAAAAAACTTGAAAGTGGAATCAAAAAATCAAAATATTTTGGGTACTCTAATCTCAGATGTTTATCAATAGAATTTTTTTTCTCACGAATGAAAAGCAATGCATCAGCCATAGAAATGAAAACGCGATAATTGACAACATTTTACATCTGTTTCTGAATTATCTTCGCATCTATCCGTAAAAACTCAGGCTCCTATCAAACCATAAATAAAATTTCAACAAAATCAATTTAACAAAATATTACTACTACATGTATATATATATATACACACATATAGATATATATAGAGAGAGATTGGGGAAGGAGTGGACCTTGTGGAGGCGATCGAGAGTGAATGAAAGGAGTTCGGAGACATAAGACTACTGATAGTCGGAGGTGAGAGAGAGAAAATCTACTGGAATGCCATTTAATTTACTTCATTTGTTGTTGTTGGGGATTCAAACTCTATTGTTATATCTAATGCTGAACTTTGAAGCTCAATTCAATATTTTGGGTATTCAGATCTAGGAATTTTCATAGTTTTTAGATAGAGAAAATCACAAATCTATTTGATTTGGAAGAAGGGGGAGAAGAGAGAAATGAGAGGAAGGAAGAGAGAATAAATCAATTTTTTTTTTCTTTTTCGCGTCCACCTAGGATAAAAATTGAAACGATTCAACACTCGTGAGGTCTGTAACATAATGACACAATTTTAAAATATTAATTAATTTAATAGGGTAATTTAAAAAATTAAAAGTTCAATTGTGTAATCAGTAAAACGTGCAAACTTCAGTGAAAATTTATTAGTTTTGTCGATACAAAATTAACGTTCGTTATTTTTACGGAATGACCCAATTTCAAAATAATAATTAATTTAGTGGGATAATTTAAAAATTTAAAAGTTTAATAATGTAATTGTAAGACCCCAACTTATTATAAATAAAAATTTAATTTTCCTTTATTCATTATTCTAAATTAATAAGGGTTAATTTGATATAATGCTTTGGTTATGGGTGAAATGTGAAAATTTTACAAAATAAGCAAGTGGTTATAAAATAATCATTGTTGTCGGGGAATATTCGTTTGGTCGTGAAATATTCTTATTGTCGGGAATCTCCGTACGACGGTGCAGTCATTTGTGGGCCCCATAACGGAAAACGGTTGGATGAAAGAAAACGGCAAAGATTGAGTTTTATAAATAACGGCGTAAATTGTTACTGTTAACACTGTTGGGTTACCTGGTGGTTAAAATACAGTATTACGCGTGGTTGTACAGTATACACAGTATTGCACAGTATGGTTGAATTATTGATTCGTACGTAAGAAGACACTACTCAATAATTGTTACAGTAGTTACTGTTCATTATTTTATTATATTGATTCAATAATTGATGCATTGTTAGTTTATATTATTATTGTTTCAATAATTGTCACTGCACAATATTTCTCATTATCAGATCAATAATTCATATTATTTGAATAATATTATTAGATAGCATTATTGGCAATGTCTAGAAAGTTCTGTCAAGGAGAGGTTTTGTCATCTAATTGCGCGCCAGTAAGGAGAAATCCTTATTGGAAAGCCCCCTCTTTCCTGGGAACGGCCTGGTTGTCAGTACTGTGATTCTGTAATATTATTTTTAAATAATTAATTATTGATTATTATGATAAAGAAAATATTCATTTTATGTGGATATAGATGGAGAAAATTTTTAATGTGACAATTGTTGAAAATTAATATTTTATCTTTTTCTGATAAAATAATTCATTTAAATATATTATTTTAATAATATATTAACGGTGATATTTTACTGTGAATGTGGGATATATGAGTATATGAGGAGGAAGAGTATTTTTGTGACATTAAATGTTTAACACATGTTTTGTGTCGGTGGACATAATTCTTGACCGAAAATTTGATTATAAACTGTAAAATCGTCCGTTTGTGGATTTCGGATTATTTCTGTTTGGAATTTGGAAAAATTTTCTTCTGCAAAGTTGTAGAGAATTGAAATTCCAATAAAAAATCGCGAGATTTGAATTTTCTGATAAAAGGGCTATTTATTGTGAATTATTGAAATTCCGTAGTTCCGAAATAATTAATTTTTGGAAGTTTTAATTATTATTTTCAACAAAAACGTTTTCTTGCTTGGTGGGCTGCATGAAACATGTGTTGTAGCTGATTTCTTTGGTCAAAATGGTGGGCTAAGGAAAATTATATAATTATATTAATATTTTATTAATTTAGTTTCCTTTGGCGTTCTAGCATTTTCCTATAAATAGAGGACTAAGTTAGAATTGAAAATCACACCTGAAACAAGTTTTCTCTCTTTCTCTCTCTATATTATCGAGCGTATTCTTGTGAGTATACTTTAAGTGTTGCTATACGGTGCGAATTTCTGTCAGCACTATACCGAAATTCAGTCAGAAGTACGGTTATTTTGAGGTAAGGGATGTTTCTTCTTAAATGATATTATCTTCTTCAATATCATTATGTCGAAATATTGTTCTGAACTTTTTATCAATTTTGAACTTTTTCATGTCGAAGTTACTATTCATGAGTTACTATTCACGAGTACTATTCACGAAGCGTGATGATATTTTTGTGAAATTTTTATCTTTTTGTGTCGGAGTTACTATTTACGTGTACGGCACTATTCACGAATACGGCACTCTTCATCAAAAAAATGAAATTTCTTCTTTTTGTCCAAAATATTTATTTTGGCTACTATCTTTGATTGTATCCATGTTTTGATCGTTATTTTTGAGTTCTGCTTCAAAATCAGTTGTTATGAAGTATTATTGATCTTGGATAAATTGTTGTAAGAATCCCTAATATTTGTCCTTCTATCTCACTGAATTCGTTCTTAAAAATATTTTTTATCATCCTCAGTCTTTAATGATGATACTTGATGAATATCTTTGGCCTGTAGTGCAAAGATGAATGATTAAACTGATGAATCTCTTTGGCCCGTAGTGCAAAGGTGAACAGGTGTTGAGATGAACATTACCAACCGGTGATATAAATGAATATCTTTGGCCTGTAGTGCAAAGATGATTAAAGATGTATATTGATTGTTGTTACAGGATGAAATATTGATGATGGACTTTTAAATCTTAGAAGACAGTAGAATTCATTCTCTACGTGACTCTTCTAATGGATTGCTGTTTCCGCTGTATTTGTTGATCTAAAACTTGTTGTCTATTATATTTTATCAGATTTTTCCCTGTTGAAGACTAACGATAATTTGTTGTATATTATCTTAGTCATAATATTCTTTACTGGGCTAGTTGAGCTAACTCCTTTTTGTTCCATTTTTCTTTTCAGGAGGTGAGAACATAGCAGGATCGAGTCGGGGTATGGAGTGATGGTTCTAGGAAGATGTTTTAGCAGTCCTCACTATTTCCATAAAATAGTGTTTGAATAATTGTAATGAGGACTTATTTGCGTGTGGATATTGTCTAGAAGACAATATTTATATTTAAACTCACAGTATGTATTGTCGTATTTCACACGACATTTGTATTATTGAAATTGTAGTTTGCTTTATGTACCATGTATTTGACGACTCAGAATGGATGTTGTATACCTGTTTTGGGTGCGTCACAGTAATCAATAAAATATGTCAACTTACAATAAGTATTTCATTAATTTTGCCCACTAAATTTTATACTAATCTACTGCTTCCATATTATATTATTTAAGTCTCTTTTATCTCACTCTTTTATGCTCGCATTTGTTGTTGAGCTCCTGTCATTAATCTATTTATTTTATCTCTATTAAAATTTTTGAGTCCGGTTATATATATATATATATATATATATATATATATATATATATATATATATATATATATATATAATAATATTAAATTTATATCAAAATGTCGATTTATGTGAATACATGGTATATGAAGAAATTAAAAAAGGAATCATATATTATTATAGAAAATATATATTGTGAATATTTATGAATTTTTTAATTGTCAATTACGTAGATAAATATTAATTGTAATCCTTTTAAAGAGATATATACTAAGTGAGACTGTTTTATAATTTTATCTAATCTCATGTATTAATATGTTTTTAATTATAATTATTTGACATAAATTTATCACAATATAAAACTGTATTATTATTCTAATGTTTAAGATGAATTTTAATCATTAATTATAGAGGACAGGCAGAAAGAAAGAACATGAACTCTCAAATATCTCAAAAAATTGACTTATGGAAAAAGTTAATAATGATTGAACTAATAGGAACTGGAAAGTTAATTATTGAATTAATAGGAACCATTAACTTTCAAAATATATTATAATTTAGCTTAAATTTATCATAATACAAAATAAAATTTTATTTTTATTTTTATTCTATTTTATCACTTAAAGTGTTTTAGATATTGTGTCTTCCCTCGTTTGTTGAGAAGTAATAAATGACTAATATTTTTAATTTGAAATACTTGTAGTAGATAAATTAAAATAAACTTTTATAATCAATATTACATTCATAATTTACAAAACTACAATATTCGTTATTTATAATTCGTAAAACAAAAATGATGAGCATGTTTTAATCCGGAAATCCTTTATTCTTAGGCTATGTTTGTTTGCAAGAATTATATTTGGGATAGAACTATTAATCTCAAGTATCTTGTTTGTTTTCAAATTTAAATTTGGGAATATTAGTCTAGAAATTATAAAATGACTTAATAATTTTTAGATTGTAATTATAATCCTGGCATTATAATCCTAGAATTAATAATCTTGGAATTATAATCCCATATATTATAATCTCGGGATTATAATTTTTACAAACAAACATAACTTTAAATTATCGGTCGCACGCTCTCAAATTCAATTACAACATTAATTAAATTACTAAAAATGGTCTTGCATATATGTAATATGGGGATTGTTATTTTTATTAGAAAAAATATTATTTTTATAGTTTTTTTTATATACACAGTAAATCAGTTCTACACGTATATTATGAGAAAGAATTTATCATTATATTAGATTATGATATTTTCATGATGAATATATCAATTTTTCAATAGTACTCTTTCTTAAATATGTGACATTTAAATTTTTTTCACATGAATTAAGGAAGTTATAACTCTTAAAATTATCCATTAAAATTATAATGTATTACCAAAAACACCTTTGCATAGGTAAATGAAAAGTTAAACTATAGGTGATAAAAATAAGACAGACATATTGTTAGAGGATAAAGAAAATATAAGAATTAAAGAGAGTATACCGTTAAGATATTAAAAGAGGGAGAAAAAATAGCTTTGAATATAGGGTCCTTAACACTAATATACAACAATTAGAAAGTAATTACAAAAATAAAACACACACAACATAATTACAAAAATAACGCAATTCATATTAATAAGGAAACCTAAAATTAAGGAGAAATATCTTCCATAACTAATCATTCAAATTCAAATATCTGGGATCTAACCACAAAAATAAATTCAAATTCAAATATTCAAATTCAAATTTCATAGGAAAGACTGCACAAATTTTGTACTTTGCAGGAGGTGGCGGAGGCAATTTTCAGAGGAGGTGGAAGCTTCGGAGGAGGTGGTAATGGTGTCTTTAGAGGCGGCGGTGATGGCTATGAAGGAGGTAACAATGGCGGTGGTGGCGGTGGCGGTGGTGGTGGTGGCGGTGGCGGAGATGGCGGTGATGGCTCAAGTGGTGGTTACAGAGACAGTGGAGGTGGAGGCTGGGGCGGTAGTGGTGGGAACAACCATTTTCTGTTAGTAAAAGGAAATTCTCAAGATACTGCAGAGGAGAAGATCATTAGTAATGTCATGATAACCAAATTTTTATAACAAGGTAATCAAACTTTTATACTAAGGTATCCAAACTTTTATACCAAGGTAACCAAACTTTTATACTGAGGTAACCAAACTTTTATAATAAGGTAACCAAACTTTTATACCAAGGTAACCAAAACTTTTATACTAAGGTAACCAAAACTTTTATACTAAGGTAAACAAACTTTTATACTAAGGTAACCAAACATTTATACCAAGGTTACCTTGATATGAAGGTTTGGTTACCTTGGTGTGAAGGTTTGGTTACCAACTGCACTATGAAAAAACTGATGGTGTGGAGGTGGATTGGTTACCTTGGTATAAAAGTTTGGTTACCTTAGTATAAAAGTTTGGTTACCTTAGTATAAAAGTTTTGTTACTAAACTTTTATACTGAGGTAACCAAACTTTTATACTAAGGTAAACACCAATCAACACAAATCAAAAAAAAAGTGATCATAAATTCATACTCAAACGAATATTTTGCATAAAATTAAGATCATAAATCCCAAATGAATGAAATTAAAGAGAAAACCTTAAAAATTAGTGCTCGAGAGAGAGAGGTAAAATAGAAGTACTTACAAAAACAGAGTACAAAGAAATATGAAGAACAATTGGAAGAATGAAAGAAATAGAAAAAATGGCAGAATAGAAGAAAATGGCAGAAATGGCGTCTTCACCTTTTATACAAAAATGGTAGAAATGGCGTCTTCATCTTTTGAAGAAAAAATGGCAGAATAGAAGAAAATGAGAGAGAAAATGACAAAATGACGTCTTCATCTTCTCTCTTCAATGGCGTCTTCATCTTCTCTCTTCACTCTTCAGCTTTTATCTTTAAATATGAAAATGGAAGAATAGAAGTGCAGTGGCGTATAAAAAATGAAAGTAGGAGGAGATGAGAGAGAAAATGGCAGAAAAAAATAAATGGCAGAATAAGATAAGATGAGAGAAAAAATGGCACCTACCAAAACTAATCCCCTAAAATAAGGAATCCTAATTATACTAATATTGTCATGTCAGCCATTACATATTAATTCCTTAATTTAAGAACCTTTAATTATGTTAAGATTGAAAATAAAAACAAAAAAGTGTAATATTTTTCTAATTATTTTATAGGTGTATGATTTTTGTAATTATTTCTAAAAATGTACTATTATATGTAATTTACCCTTGAATATATAGGCAGTAGAGCTCCACAACGAGGGTGTATTAAGGTCGAGAACCAAGTTTGGCTTAGCCCAATCCCTTAGTCATCTTCATGTACATAAGCCCATTCTTTTTTCCTAACCAAGTTACTAAATCCAAGCCAACATGCACTAATATACACAAAAGAAAGTTTTCAAAATAGATGATACGGGACTATGTCAAAATCACATAATATTCACATACACACATGTATATTATGGGTCCCTGCTTAATATATGAGGTTCACAATATATATATGTGTGTATGTCAATATTATGTGATTTTTTTTATGTGATAATAGCATTATTTGAGTATGAATTGATGTGACCCAAAAATTTTGTGGTCATTTATCAATTGAGGACAAATTTGCTTGTACGATAATTAGTGTTATAGTTTGATAAGCCAACTCATTTGCTTTATTCTCTCTTTTTTATAGAAAGAGTATTATTTATACAAACATATATTTTAATTTCATGTATAATCTAAAAATAATAAATTATTAATTTAGTATTATAGCATGATAATAAAATAATTAATTGGACCATTTTTATAAAAATGAATGAATGACTGACAAAAAAAACTTTTTTCTTGATGGATGGATATAACCCAGCAAACTAATAATGGAATATGATTTTTGTAACTTTGTGTATAAAAAGTATTATTCCATTATTAATTAAATTATTACCTTTTCTCTATCAAATCAGTCGTCATTCATTCCAAAAGTAAACGTGAACTGATTAAACAAATGAATCAATTTTTATTTTGGACAGTATTATTTGTAATTTATAATTTCCAGAACGTGTATTGTCTTGTAGTCTAAAAGAGTGGTAATAGCAAAACAAAAAAAGATGGCATGGCATGAGCCATGTCGTCCAACTTTTTGTTGAACTCCATGACAGGTTCAGCAACTTCAGCACGAAGGTTCTCCAGGAGAGCAGATGATGCTCTGAACTGGTCTGCCAGCGAACCTGCTGCACCAACCAATCGCATGCCCACATAAGTTTTCAACGCCTGGAACTTCTCTTGCAGTTCATTGATCTGAATATTATTGTTCGCTATCGTTCTCTAACGAAGCTCTGATACCAATTTTCACACAGGGTGCACAATCTGACACTATTTTCCTTCGCGTCTATGTCCTCCTTGTGATACACTGGTTCGCCCAACCAGTTAACAACTTGTCAATCACACAAGCCAACAGTGTTTACAGGACAACGTCCCAACCTTTTATTGCTCACTCAATAACAAAGATTACAATATTTGACTAGGGCTCGCAGGCTACACTTGATAAGTGATCTCTCTACCTAGCCAAGCCCTTGGCTGTACATATATCTACACATTAGGCTGCAGTTGACACCCCCAACTGCTAGGTCATTCAGAACAAATAGGAAACCAATATTTTGAATCAGCAACTGCCTGCCAACCGCCCACTAGTAGATGTGTGCGTCCCATGATGTGCAACTGCCCATCAACTACTCCTTAACTACCCACTAGCAGATGTGTGCGCCCCTTGATGTGCAACTGCCCATCAACTGCCCACCAGTAGGTGTTAGGCGCCCCATGATATGCAACTGGCTGGAGACATGCCAGTCATGTGCATGAAGGTTACTGCCCACAACTGCCAGTCAGTTGGGTCATGCTCCAGTCATCCAATCCAAACTGCTCATTGTGTCAGCCCACCTTTTTGATGTCCTTCACCCACTAGTGTCAGCCCACATTGTTGTTGTCTCAGCCCATCTTTTTGATCTCCTTCACCCACTAGTGTCAGCCCACATTGTTGTTGTCTCAGCCCACGAAGTTGCCCAATCATGTTGCTACAAGATGCAGTCCATTTGGCCCACGAATTTCCATCTAGCCCAACACTTGCCCGAGGTGCTGTCCAAGTTTGCTGTGCAAGTCCAGCCCATCCACATCCATTAGCTTTGTTGCATGCTGGGCTCCGCCCATGCCATGCCTTGACATGCTAGGCGCACGCCTTGACATGCTAGGCGCACGCCTATGCCATGCCCAACCGATGCCACGCTCAGCAACTTTCTTGCCCAGTCATGTTCCACCCATGACAAGGTCTTTGATTCGATCCAAGCAACCCAATTCGATGTTAGACATTGTTGTAGGGGGGCCCAACAATGTCCCAACGTCCAACACGCATCGCCCATGACACCTGCCCATGGTCCCAGGTGACCTTCACGGAGCACTCCCTTATAGTAGCACTTATGAAAATTTCCAAAGTGCCAGCACTAGACATCAGACTTGTCTGAGGAAGCATAATGCAAACTATGTAGATTTGCTAGTTTTCTGACATAGCCCATTTGCTGCACAATGACCCAACTTGCTGCCTAATGTTGCCCACTGCTGCACAACACTGCTCATTGCTGCTCAAATGACTAAGTGTCAAGCTCGTTTGCCAACCATGCGTGCCCAGTGCCCTTGGCTACCGATTGCTGCCTCACGCACACGCCTTGCCCCATAAATAAGTGCTAAAACTTGACTTGACATGCTATCTGGTCGTCTCGCATGCCAAACCTGTACCAACCCATTAAAAGGCTAACAGTAGACCAATATGCAGTATTTGCTGTGACAGTGATGCTGCTACTAGCAATGGCACCACCACTTTGTACCAAAATTAATTTAGATCTCATAAAAATGAAATAAAGAAAATTCTCCGACATTTAAATTAATTTAAGAGATTTATTGTCATTATACGGCTTCTCTATATTATTCCATGTTTCAATTTGTTTTAAAATTGAAGATATATTTTTATTTTATTTCACAAAAAAATTATTATTTGTCATTACGTTTTTATTACTCCCTCCGTCCCAAATTAATTGCTCAATTTTGACTTTTTAAAGTCAAATTGACCATTTTTAAAACTAATTTTTTTACTATTTTTGCTAAAATATAGATGAAGAGATTATAACCAAAAGAAAATATATACAATTTATTACTAATCCTAATTTTTATAATTTTTGAAATATAATTATATATGCTTAATTATTAATTCTAAAAATAGTCAATTTGACTTAAAAAAGTCAAAACTGAGCAGTTAATTTGGGACGGAGGGAGTAGTATATAAGGCGGCACCTGAATTTCTTTTATCAAGAACAATCAATAATTTTGTCATTCTCATTATATATATATATATATATATATATATATATATATATATATATATTGATTTTCTCTAATAAAGTGGAAGGAGCGATTTTTTTTTTATAAATAATGATTATGTTGAGGTAAAAATATAATCAACACCCGTGGAAAATTAAATTAAAGGAAGGTCCACTTATAAAATGCAGAGGTAGAGGGAGGTTGAGGGGATAAATCACATTATTAAATGTAGGGGATAAGCATGCATGCATTATGCATAGATATTTTGGGACAAATATTTACGTGTTGTTCTTGTTGTGAATTATTAAGTATTATTTGTGAGGCGTGTTCACATATGGTATTGTGTGAATTGCAACAATTTGGTACTCCAAAGAATTAGCGAACATACTCGTTACCTATTCATTGTCAATTAGGTATTGTGTGAATTTATTTATTTATTGAGCCGTATTTATATAATGATGATATTGATATTCATTGAACCGTTTTCATATATGATATTGTGTGAATTTATTTATTTATTTAATATATTTTTTCAATATATAATTTCAATTCACTTGACATATTTTATGTAACATAATTATCCGTAAGAGAAATATTTCTCAAACATAATTAATTATATATGATGTATAATTTCAATTCACTTGAGATATTTTAACACGATTATTAGTGGGAGAAGAGAAGATTGTGAATGATAAATTCTCAAACATAATTATGAACATGGAATATTTTGTGAGAGAAATTCATGGCTCTTGTGATGGCACGTTTGATAGTGCTTTCTGGACTATTATTATTATTATTATTATTATTATTTTCGGTCACTTTCTTTTAGTGCTTTGCTCAATCACCCAATACCTGGGGTCAAGCATCAAATTATATCAACTTTGAAAAAGAAATTTATGTATCATGTTTAATATAAGTCCGAACAGAAATGTCAGAACCCATAATATTTTTTCAAAAATAAAATAAAATAAAAGAAAAAGAATAAATAATATCACTATTCACTAGTGTGTGATGATCAAGAATTTAACTTTGCAAGAATATATTTCTACTATAAATTTCGTCTCTGAAACTTTTGTAAGTTTCATTCATAACCTTAGAAATAATAATAATTGCATGCATTCCATTAAACATTCAAAAAATGAGCCAATTGATTTAGACTTACTAATCTTTCATTGACCATACTTATATACTCCCTTCATTTCATATGATATGACGTAGAGTTATTAATTTTTTAAATTGAGCTTAAAATATTTTCAAATTAAAATTGGCGTATTCTTTTAAATTTAATTAATTTATTAATAATAAATATTATAAAATATTTAAAAAGTATTATTCTATGCAAGTTTTAGTGTTTCAAGTTTTTAAACCACATTTTAATTTGTACCTGTAAATCTACTTTATCCTAACAACATATACAATAATCTATATCAAGAACACATACAACGTAACTATACCAACAACAACATATATACATATCCCCAACAATAACAAATATAAACTAATTTATGATAAGTTAAACAAAAAATTGTTTAAAACTACGATGATTTACAAAACAAAACTAATTAAACTAAATAAAGATAAACTACAATGATTTACAAAAATCAAGTTAAACTAAACTAAATAGAGATAAATTAAACTACAATGATTTCAAAAATTAAATCAAGCTAGTACTACCACCGATGTGAGGAGGATTATCGGACGGAGAGTGACGGTGTTATTTTGTTGTCTGAAAATCATCACTATCATCCCCCCCCCCCCCCCCCCCCCGCAAGGCATCACCACCATGATGGCAATAATATAACTTATTAGTCCGTAATTGAGAATTAAAGAGACATCTAAAGGATAATTAAATAACAAGCAAAATATACAACTTAAAATGTAAGATCCCGACTTTTATGAAATAAAATTTAATTTTTTCTTATAATTATTATTCTAAACAGTAAGATGTTAAATTGATAAAATAATAAAATTAAGGATGATATGTGCAAATTATAATAAAAAGTATATCGAAAAATATTCGTTTTGTTGGGGAATATTTGGTAAAGTAAGACGTTGCCAAAATAACCAATCATCGGCAGCCCCCACGATGACGTAACTTTCGAATACCGAAAACGATAGAGATAGCCTTTTTAATAAAAAAAAATTGTCAATATATATGTGGTACTATCACTTTTAACAGTTTATATACCATGTGATAAAAGTATAGTAGCACGCGGTATTTTACAGTGGCACGCGACATTCCACAGCATAATACGGTATTACACAATATTTAATATTATTGCTTTAATAATTGTTACAATAGCAATTGCATAGTAGTCTAACTCAATAATTGTTACAATTGTACAATATTTCATATTATTGAATCAATAATTGTCATCGTAGTAAGAAAAGTAATGAAAAATGTGACACTCCCAAAATAGGCATACATCACCTATTCTGAGTCGCCAAATACATGGTACAAAATACAAATACAATCTTTAATATACAACAAGAAAGTTGTGGGTTTTAATACAAATATTGTCTTCTAGACAATATCAACTCTCAGAATAAGTCCCCATTACATTTATTATCACACTATTTAACAGAATAGTGAGGACTACTAATACTATCATTTGGACCGTCACTCCGTTTCCCAACTAGTCTCGGCAACGTTCTCATTTCCTGAAGAGAACAACGAAGGAAAGGGTGAGCTCAACTAGCCCAGTAAGAAATATTATGACTAAGATAATGCTGAATAAATTATCATTAGTCTTCAACAATGTTAAACTGATAAAATACAATAGACATCAAGTTTAACTGCAGCGGAACAAATAATCCATTAAAAGATTCAAATAGAGAATAAAATCTACTATCTTTTATGATTTAAAAAGGTTTTTCATCATTTTTATCACTAAGACTCAGCTTAATAAATAATCCACATCATCCCTGCACTACGGCCAAGGATATTCATTAGTATCACAATCATAAATTATCCATGCACTACGGGCCAAGGATATTCTTGTATTTATCAACGGTCCTGATCATGCCATAAAACAATTCATCTTTGCTCCCTTGGCCGAAGAGAATCCATAGCCATAATCATACCAAAAACTGTCCATCAATGCACTACGGGCCAATGAGGACTTTTTCCACATCATTTGTAACATTACGGTCATGATTATACCGAATAATCCCTGATCATAATCATACCAAGTCCATCTATGCACTACAGGCCATAAATGACTTTCAACATAATATAAACATGAGGATGATGACAATGGTAATAAGAATTCAATAAAACAAGTTCAAGAATTAATTTATCCAGGAACTAATAACGTCCAAATTATCAACATGATACTTCTTTGTAGAGTAAAATTCAAGAATGCTCAGAAGAATATTTCCATGAGAAGATACTGGATGAAGCGCAAATATCAAGGATATTCCACTAATTTCATGGAGTATAGAAGTCAAAACTTTAATCAACTGAGTATAATAAAAAATGAAATAACAAAAGAAATCACCATGCATGCAGTACTTCACATAGACAGGTTATTCTAACAGAATAATAAATAACGGAACCAGGTCAAGTGTAATATACACCGACAGGATATTCCAACAGAATAATAAAGAATGGAATAACAACAGAAATCACCATGCATACGGTACTTCACATAGACAGGTTATTCCAACATAATAATAAATAACGGAATCAGGTCAGGCGAAATTCGCACCGACAGGATGTTCCAGCAGAATAATAAAGAATGAAATAACAACAGAAATCACCATGCATGCGGTACTTCGCATAGACAGGTTATTCCAACAGAATAATAAATAACGGAACCAGGTCCGACGTAAAACGCACAGACAAGATATTCCAACAGAATAATAAAGACAGAACCAGGTCCGGCGTAAACGCACAAACAGGATATTCCAACAGAATAATAAAGAATGGAATAACAGAAGAATTTTACCAAGTATAGGGTAGACTGCATATACAGGTTATTCCAACAGAATAATAAATAATGGAATAACAGAAGTTCTCTTCATGAATACGAAAGAAATAATATTTGAAGGGGATATACTTGAAGAAACTTGCACTACGCTCAAAGCTTTCTTAAACGCTAAAGAAATACGCTTAAGATTATAGAAGAATAATTCTCTCTACAGCTTCTCTCTCTAGAGTTTCAGTGAATTCGTAAGAAATAATGAATGAATGAGCTTATATTTATAGAAGAATGGACTGAATAGTAACCAATCCATGAACGGTCCACATCGATTTACTTTAAACGGACGGTCCAGATTGGTTTACAATATAATATTATATATTCTATTTATAATCTAATTAAACGAATAACTTTTAAAAAGATTTTACTATGCAAATACTATGCATGCACTATGCAAACACTATGCATAATAAAATATAATATAATCTAATTATTGTCTAATAAAACAGATAACTTTATAAAAGTATTTTGTTTTATATAAAAAGATTTTACTATTAGCCTAATAAAACGAATAACTTAAAAGTATTCTGTTTTATATAAAAAGTTTTTCTATTTTATTACATTAATAATACTAATAAAACAAAACTTATATATAATATATATATATATATATATATATATATATATATATATATATATATATATATATATATATATATATATATATATATAACAATCAACAATAATTGAATCAAATAACGTGAGATACTATGCAATAACTACTGTAGCAATAATTGAATAAAACTGAGTGACTTCTCACATAAGCAATAATAATCAATACCGTGTGCTACTATGCAACCACGCGTATTACTGTACTTTTACTACCGAGTAGTTCAACAGTATTAACGGTAAAACTTCCTCCGTTATTTTCAAAAAAATATTTTTGTCGTTTTCTCAATCCGACAATAATATTGTTGTGGGGTCCACCAATGATTGTACTGTCGTACGAATATTCCCCGACACAAAGAATATTCCCCGACCAATCGAATAATATAACAACTTGCATACTTTGCAAAATTTATAAATATTACTCACAACTATAACATTATATTAAATCCACAACTTAATATTCAAAAAAAAAATTCGATAAATTTAAATCTTTATTCGTAAAATTTGGGATTTTACAAAAAATTTCAACATAAGTATTAAGTAATTAGACAGGCTGACTACAAGAAAAAGTCTCAATTCCGATGGAATATTCCGCCGGACATAGCTATTCCGTCTGAAATTGAGTAATTAGCAGACATAATTAATTATTTGAAATTGACTTTCAAAAATTAATAATGATCTTATAATTTGGAACATAGTACTTCTCTATTCTAACATATAAGATCATTATTGACTCTTTTTTTTGTCAACTTAAGACATTTTCAAATTTAAAATTAATGTGGATTCTTTTAATTTTTGTCAATACGGTAGTGAATATTGTAAATTACTTAAATGGTAGTACTACACATTTCATAATTTTTAATGAATCATCTCAATTTGTGATATATATTGATTTTCAAGTCAACAATAATTTTTTAATTTGAAACAGATGGAGTAGTATATATATATATATATATATATATATATATATATATATATATATATATATAATTGCATAAAGTAATCTCTTCTGAATCTTTCGCAGATGACAAGTAATTACTGTAAATGTAGGCCTATTTGCAGCATCTTCATCCCATGAAAGTTGTATGAGCTCATTCAGTTCTTCATCTTGCTGCTCTATAATTGCTGGCCTTAACTTATCCTCTGCAACTTCCAAAGCAATCTGTCCACAAAAATATTAATGCATGTAATTAAATATATTTATTAATTACAAAAACGTCGTATAATATATTAATTTAATTTTATACGTATTTTTGAAGGACCATAATTTGTCTGAATGCAAGGGATGTTCACCACTTACGAGCTCGTTAAGTATAATCCCAAAGCTATAGACATCACATTTTTCGTTGTAAGGCTCACATCTCATCACTTCCGAAGCCATATATACGTATGTTCCTGTAAAATTAGAGAAAAATAATGTTTAAATGTAGAAATTGATATATATTTTTACAAATAAAAATTTTAGTTCCACAAGTTATACCCTACTTGAATAGTCAGTAATTGATATAATGTTTAAAGTATAATGTTTAAATGTTAGTAATTGATATACAACATTTTTTTTATAATCGTGACATGTGACCCAACAATTTTTAACTTCACTGGATTAATTCTATAACTTTAGGGTTGTCACAATGTTGAAAAATGGTCAATCAATTAAGTGTTTGCCTGTTTCACCGGTGAGTGCCTTTTCACCATCAGTCAAAAACAGAGCATGTCCAAAATCCGCAACCCTAACATGGAATGCATCATCCAAGAAAACATTACTGGGATTCAAATCCCTATGAATGATCATAGGCTTGTTGTTAGAATATAGGATCACACACACGCACACAAACGATAAAGAATTAAGAATAACACAAGAGATTTACGTAGTTCCCTAATTTGGGTACTCCACAGGCGGCTTGTTGTTTATTGATGATTCCTTGATTACATAGGGCTTTACAATAGATAGTATTTATAACTACTAATCCTATTCCAACCATACATCACATTATGTCTCAATTATCCATAATGTCCCTATAATAAATAGCCCAGAAAAAAGTACTCCTACACCGTACCGCGACCTTCGCTACAACACTGATGGGCTAGTGCGTCGCTTCGCTCCGCTATGCTCTGCACTAGCCTTTTCCAGTGACTTCTATATTATGAGTCACTCCACCTCGATAAATAACCTCGTCCATTCCGAAGATAAGTCACTTGTCCTATCCGATCTTGGGAGGAATCCTCTAAACTAACATTCAGAGATATTGATAAAGTCCAAGCAATGCTTGAACTTATCCGCGGTCACAGTCATTATCAACATGTCAGCTGCATTTTCAGAAGTGTGCACTTTCTCCAATATCACATCCCCAATAGCTATCAGCTCCCTCACCTTGTGAAACCTTACGCTAATATACTTGGTCTTTGAATGATACACTTGATGCTTTGCCAAGTAAATGGCACTCTGACTATCACAATACAGCTGTACTCCACCTTGATCTATGCCCAACTCATTCACAAAACCCTTCAACCACAATGCTTCATTGCCAGCTTTAGCTAATGCCATATACTCAGATTCAGTAGTAGATAGAACTACTAGAGATTGAACCATGGATCTCCAACAAATCGGTCCACCTGCAAGTGTAAACACATATCCTGTTGTAGATCTCAAATTATCCAACCTTCCAGCATAATCCGCATCCACATACCCTACAACTGACATATGAGCTTGTTGCTTCGCAAACATAATCCCATGATTTGTCGTTCCTTTCAGATATCTGAACACCCACTTAACAACTTTCCAGTGCTCTCTACCTGGATTGGCCATGTATTTGCTCACTGTGCTGACTGCATATGCCAAATTAGGTCTTGTACACACCATCGCATACATCGAATAACCAACTGCGCTCGCACAGGGCACGTTCCACATATCTTGAATCTCTTCAGCCGACTTTGGACACTGTGCTGTAGATAACCTGAAGTGACTCGCCAATGAAGTGCTGATCTATTTAGCATTAGCCATACTAAACCTCTCCAACACTTTCTCCACATAATTCTTTTGTGTTAATCACAACTTTCCAGCTGTTCTATCCCTGCGAATCTCCATCCCTAGTATTTTCCTAGCGGCACCCAAGTCCTTCATGTCAAACTCCTTTCCCAACAAGTTCTTCAACCTGTTGACTTCAACCATGCTCTTTGCAGCAATAAGCATGCATGTCATCCACATACAGTAACAAAAAAAATACAAGAACCATCCTCAAGGCTTTTCACATAAACACAACAATCATACTCACATCGAGTAAACTCAATCCGGATCATGAAGGAATCAAACTTCTTGTACCATTGTCTTGGAGACTGTTTCAGCCCAAACAATGACTTCTTCAACCTCCATACCATGTAATCAGTCTCCGGCTGCTTGAACCCCTAAGGCTGATCCATGAATATTACTTCCTCCAAATCACCATGAAGAAAGCCTGTCTTCACATCTAGCTGATCTAACTCCAGGTCATAGCTAGCCACCAATGACAAAATAATCCTGATTAAGGTATGTCTCACCACCGGAGAAAATAGCTCATCATAGTCAATCCCCTTCCTCTGCGAGTATCCCTTTGCTACCAATCGAGCCTTAAAACCGTTCCTTTTCCTTTTCTGATACAACTTCTTTTTTCTTGTACACCCATTTGCACCCCACTGGTTTCTTTCACTTAGGAAATTCTGACAATTCTCAAGTTTTATTTTTCTTTAATGACTCCATATCCTCCACCATGGCCTCCATCCAACTGTCCCTTTCAGAACTGGCAATAGCTTCCTGAAACGTAGACGAATCCCCACTAGTAGTAGATAAAGCATATGCAATCATATCATCAAACCTGTACCTCTCCGGCGGTTTGATAGTGCGTCTGGGTCTCCTTGCGGTTATGCTTTCGTCCTGCTGCTGCTGATTTTCTTGTTCCACTGGTGGTGAATTTCCAGTGTCATAACTCTCTAGTTCAATTTGAACTTCCTGCTGCTGTTTGTCGATATCTCCATCAGCCTTGGTTTTCTGACCTTCCTGTTGCGTCCTAACCATGGAAGCCTCGTCAAAAACCACATCCCTACTGATCACTGCCTTCTTTACTTTTGGATCCCAAAGCTGATACCCCTTCACACCTTTCTTATACCCAAGAAAGATACACTGTTTGGACTTGGCATCAAGCTTAGATCTCTCATCACCTGGAATGTGTACGTAGGCTGGACATCTGAAGATCCTCATACCCGAGTAATCCACTTCTTTGCCTGTCCACACCTCTTGTGCCACTTTATTACCCAAAGCAGTACTCGGCGACCTATTTATTATGTAAACTACCATACTCACTGCTTCTACCCAGAAATCCTTCAAAAACCCTGCATTTAGCCTCATGCACCGTGCCCGCTATGCTATAGTTCTGTTCATTCTTTCTGCCACCCCATTCTGCTGTGGAGTCTTCCTAACGGTCCAGTGACGTTGTATCCTGTGGTTCTCACAAAACTTCAAAAATGGCTCGTACTTGTACTCAGTCCCATTATCTGACTTGAGGCACTTAATTTTTCTTCCTGTTTGATTTTCCACTTCAGCTTTCCACACCCTGAATTTTTCGAAGACCTCAGACTTGTGTCATATGAAGTACACCCAAACCTTTCTCGAAAAGTCATCGATGAAAGTCAAGAAATACAGCGATCCCGCTTTTGAAGCTACTCTCACTGGCCCCCATACATCAGAATGCACATAGTTAAGTTTTCCATTCGTTTTGTTCACCGCACTCTTAAACTGCACCTTACACTGTTTTCCCAAGACACAAACTTGCAGAAATCTAACTTACATGACTTTATCCCCTTCAACAAATTTTTCCTATGTAATTCCAGCATCCCACGTTCTCCCATATGCCCCAACCGCATATGCCATAGTGTAGTATCATCAATGTCCTCCACTTTAGTGGCAGTTGTAACGACCCCAAATTTCATACAATTTAATTACCAACTTCGGTCGTTAATAATATGTCTAACTTCTGATTTTACATCATTGTTCGATGTTAAACTTAATAATATGCGAAATAATTTAAACTTTTCTATCTTCTTACTTTAATTTCCTAAATCAAAACCTTTATCATCTATATGTCTTTGAATCATATAAAATCCATGATTCACTTCATCACAGTTATTATATAAAATTTTACATTTCAATTCGATAACCTTTGCATATCAGATAACTCAAACTTTAACTTTACAACTCAACATAAAACTATACATCATAAAACATTTAGTACAACTCATGAATCTTAATCATGGTTTAAAGAAATAACAACTTTAGCTAAAATATTAATCTTCGTGTATTATTTCTGATCCACGTCATTCAAGTAGCACATAATGTTACCTTTAATCCTTAACATGGAGCTCGACAACCCAGCAAATCTAACAGTTTTCTTGCATCACGTAACACATAATAACATGCTTATCATACATCTCATAAACATTAAACTAACATAACAAACATGCTGCAGTTCACATAACAAGTATAAAGATTGAGTTCCTTACTCAATTAGCATTCATTACTCAATCAACGTAGTCATAAATTGACTTTAATGTTTCATACATTCAACATATATATAACACATCATGCTCTTTGCAATAAAGATTTAAAACAGTTAATTATCAAGTTCACATAACAAATAGGAACTGAAAAACTTGTCTTGATCGTTGTTTATCAATAACATTTTAACAGCTTACAGATATTTGTACTTCACGTGCCCTACACAATTATATAATCATTCACATTAACTATTAATTATATAGCAACGCATAATAGTTGTAATGTAAACTTTAATCTACATCCTATAACCCTTCCTATTAATCAATACACAATGTTCAATTTGATTGTGTTAACTTTAGACTTATAACTCACTATATTTCTTCTTAGTCAAACTCGAAGTTCATTCAAGTGTTTAAGTCTTGCTAGGACTACTTATTGATTTTATATTAACCCTATTCAATATCTTATAATATTCATTTCATTTGATTTAAAACACTTTTTACGTTCATTAACACTTATTACGACGTTTCGACGTTTAATTATTCGTCACAAGCCCAATTTGCCTCTCTTGTGTGTGCTTAATATGCGTATACAACTTATCCAATATATCATTTATTAATGTTAAGCATCATTATACTTCATAATATTCATGTTCTATAACTTAGAACAACATCTATTATCGTCGACATCACTATACATGTGTATGTGCATGTCCGACGCCCTTCGATTGCCCCCGAATACGCATCGGTAACAAAGATGACTATTTTGACTATTGTTCCCGACCTCAAATTTAAAAACTTAAAGAATAAAAGTTGTAGGTCTATTCGTCCTCGTTCCGGATCATATTGAATCTCCTCAATCGGAGTTCGTATAAAAACGTTATGTCTATTTTACTAAAATAGGTCAAAATAGTCATACCTAACATAGTTTGGGCATAGCTGCGCCCAATTAAGCCTTGGGCACAGAGCAGCTACGCCCCAAATGACTTAGGGCACAGCGCAGCTACGCCCGTTAGCAGAAACGGGACCTGAAGTTACTGTTCATGCTATTTTTTGACCATTTTCTCCTACTAATCTTCATAACTTGAGTTATACACATCCAAATTAGTCCGTTTTTGATTATATGGATTCGTAATTCATAGAACTACAACATACTAGAATTATAATAATTTATAAAAATACTAACTAGCCTAAATTTTGACCCATAACTTATGTTCATATTAGTTTTATATGTTTTAACATATTTAGCATAATCATTCACCACATATTCGATTCCTAACCAAATCAATCCATTTAACCTTCGTTGTTTTTTTAATTCAATATACTAACAATATCTATAATCAATTTCAGATTAAATCATGATTTCATCATCAATTTTGATTCCAAAACAAGCCCTAACGTACATATATCTATAAAACTCAATTTCTTCTTGTTTAATCATACTTTCATAAATTTGTTCACCCTAAAACCACTTTTAGATTATATGAAATGAATTAAACATAACCATTAATATGTATAACCACTTCCTTAAAAAAACCATTCATCAAAACCATCTACAGATAACTAATTCTAGAAAATAAGAACTATAACTAGATTATTACCTTGATTCCTCTTTAAACATAGAGATTGGATGATTAAAAAGCTTTGATTGAATCATCTTCTTCCTTCACAACTTTCAGATTTCCCTCTTCAATTTATAGAGAACTCATACTGTTCTGCCTTACCTTATGAATACTCAGCCAAAAATAAGCGTATGTTTTATTTTTGCATTTGGTTTCCCAATACGTTACTAGAAATCTATAGTATCGATAGTTAGGAATAATAAGGGTTTCAAGGCCATGTTTGGCTAGAACTCAATTATTCTCTCCTAACTTATTTTTATAATTCCCTTTAACAAATGATTTATTCATGTCACAACCATTAACGAATTCTAATATTTTAAATTAAATTAAACCTTATTATTATAATTTTAATTTCTATTATTATAATTATAGTTTCTATTTAGCCAACCATAATTATAATTTTATTCAACAAATCAATCCATTAATTTAATTATTAGATTAAATTGAAATATTTCCATCAAATATTTTTTTTACTCAATAAATATTCCAATTAAAATATTTATTTTATTTAATAAATATTTTAACTATTTACAAAATTCACAATCATATTACATTAACGTACCACATTTATATATATATATATATATATATATATATATATATATATATATATATATATATACACACACACTCTGTCATTTTATTAAAATAAATATATTCACATTAATTCATTATTTTTACTAAGTGAATTACTCACATTATTTATGAAATTTAATTCATAACAATTCCATCGCCAATCAAGGCATACCAATTAAATTATATTATTCAACAATATAATTTCCATCTTAATCAACTAATATTATTCAGTTAATTTCTTTTGCCGCCATTTTCCTATTTCATAACTAATTTGCTTCACTTTCTTCAATAGTTTAATCAACTATTAAATCTCATAAAAATTTAATTTTTCACACTAAAACACATAATTCAAAATATATACATCTCATAATAAGAGTTTTAATTATTAAATTCTTTTTTTAATAATTTATAAAATTCGGGTTGTCACAGCAGCAACTCCACCTACAACTGTACTCCCTATCATCCGATAGATATTTTCGTTGACCTTAGAACCTTTCATTATTACCGGTGCACCCTTCGTCACTCTCATGGCTCCACCACCAGTTTTGAACTCACAGCCATTAGAGTCCATGGTTCCTAATGAAATCAAATTCTTTCTTAAACCTAGGATATGTCTCACCTCAGCCAGAGTTCTCACAACACCATCGAACATCCTTATCTTCACTGTGCATATTCCAATGACATTGCACGAAGCATCGTTACCCATTAGAATTGTCCCACAGTTCACCAATTTACAGGTGTCAAACCACTCCCTCTTAGGTGTCATGTGAAACGAACATGCTTCCAAAATCCACGAGTCTGTCACGTCCGTGTTTGTTGAAACTGACAACATATCCCCATCATCCCATGATTCCTCCACGACGTTTGCCGATTTTGTAGATTCTAATTGATTCCCTGTTCCTTCACCCTTATTCTTGTATGGACAGTCCTTTTTGAAGAGTCTTGTCTCGCGACATCTGTAACACTTGTACTCCTTAGGCTTAGGAGTCCTACCCATCGACTTCGATTTCCCCTGCATTATTGGTTTACCTCTATCCGATTTTCTGCCACGTTGCTCTCCACCTTTTACCACTAGCCCTTCACCCGAAATACCCTCGGATTGTTGCTTCTGTTGGTTAAACATTAGTAGAGCAGAAGTGACTTCTTCCAATTTCAAAGTTACTTTTCCCCATAGGAGAGTTTTCACATGATTCTCCATGGAGCCCGGTAGAGAACACAGTAACATCAACGCCTGTTCTTCTTCCTCGAATTTCACTTCAATCCTTAGCAAGTCGCTAATTATTTGATTGAACGTGTGAATGTGTTGAATAAGCTCGGAACCTTCAATCATCTTTAACCCAAACAGTTTTTGCTTCAGAAACAGTTTATTTGTCAATAACTTTGACATATACCTAGATTCCAATTTACTCCATACACTCGATGGCGATTCATCACCGATCATGTGATACATTAGCGAATTGTACTCATTTCCTTCACTTGGAGTTCATCCTAGTCATCAATCATCATGGACTCCGGTTTCTTCATTAACGCCTTCATCAATCCCTGCTGCACCAACAGATCCTTTACCCTCTTTTGCCATAGCCCAAAATTCCCAGTCCCATCAAACTTCATCACATCAAACTTTGTCACCGATGAATTTGATGTCATCGTTCTTCATGTGTTAAACCCAAGCTTTGATACCAATTTGTTAGAATATAGGATCACACACGCGCACACAAACGATAGAGAATTAAGAATAACAAAAGAGATTTACGTGATTCCCCAATTTGGGTACTCCACATGCGGCTTGTTGTTTATTGATGATTCCTTGATTACATAGAGCTTTACAATAGATATATAGTATTTATACCTACTAATCATATTCCAACCCAACTTCACATTATGTCTCAATTACCCATAATGTCCCTCTAATAAACAATCCAGAAAAAACTCATGTACCGTACCAGGGGGGCGAAGCCCCCCTGCACCCCCTGCAACCCTGATGGGCTAGTGCGTTGCCGCTATTGTAAGACCCTGAATTTTATGAAATGAAGGTATTCAATTTTCTTATAATTATTAAGTTATTTAGCAAATGGTTAAATTGATAAAGGTTAAAGTTAAGGGTGATATTTGAAAATTTTGCAAAGTATGCAAGTTGTTGTAAAATATTCGTTGTGTCGGGGAATATTCGATTGGTCGGGGAATATTCGTTTTAACAGGGAATATTTGTACGACGACATAATTATTGGTGGACCCCATAACGGAAGTATTATCGTAAAACGACAAAATTATCTTTTTATAAAAATAACGGCGAAAGTATTACCATTAAAACTGTTGAACTACCCGGTAGTAGAAGTACAGTAATACGCGTGGTTGCATAATAGCACACGGTATTGATTATTGATGCTTACGTAAGAAGTCACTCAGTTATACTCAATTATTGCAACAGTAATTGCTGCATCATATCTCTCATATTAGTGATTCAATTATTGTCACAGTATCATCTGCATAATATTTTATATTATTAAATCATAATTGAGACGACAAAGTTATTCATATTATTATTTGCAATATTGACAATGTCTAGAAGTTCTGTCAAGGAGAGGTTTGGTCATCTAATTGCGCGCCAATAGGGAGAAATCCTTATTGAAAAGCCGCCTCTTTCCTTGGAACGACATGGTTGTTAAATATTGTGAGTTATAATATTAATGATGAATAAGTTTATGTTGATTAAAGATGAAATTGATAGTTCCATTGTGTGGGAATTATTAGTGTTAGTGGAAATCGACATTTATTTCGATAATAATTGATGTCTGGAGGTTATATTGACCAATCGGGTAATTCACCGGATAAATGAGCAATTAATTGCTATTAATTCTCATGCTTATAACTATGTGTTCACATGTGTGTACTATTGATTCACATAATTTACTATTAGGGGAGTTGATGCAAGATTGATAATACTTGCATGACTAAATTAAAAATGAAGGTATAGATGAAGGTACTATACCATAAATAATTTTTTTCACATGTTTAGAACTATTTAGTCACATGATTTATGTGACGCCCCCAAAATAGGTATACATCACCCATTGAGTCGCCAAATACATGGTACAAAATTCGTATACAACTTAAGTATACAACAGTCGTGTAAGATACGACAAAACATAATATAATAGTTTTAATAAGAATATTGTCATCTAGACAATATCCACACTTAATGGAGTCCTCATTACATTTATTATCACATTATTTAACAGAATAGTGAGGACTACTAATGCTATCATCTGGACCGTCACTCCGTTCCTCGACTAGTCCCATCTATATTCTCATTTCCTGAAGAGAACAATGAAAGCAAAGGGTGAGCTCAACTAGCCCAATAAGAAATATTATGACTAAGATAATGCAGAATAAATTATCCTTAACCTTCAACAGTATAACAACTGATAGAATATAATAGACAACAAGTTTTAACTACAGTGGAATAAGTAATCCATTAGAAGAGTTAAGTAGAGCATAAAATCTACTATCTTCTATGATTTAAAAAGATTTTCATCAACTTTATTGCTGAGACTCAGCTTAATAAATAAACCACAACATCCCTACACCACGGCCAAGGATATTCATGTAATCATCATGGGTCATGATTATACCGAATAATCCCTGGTTATAATCATACCTACAACTGTCCATCAATGAACTACAGGCCAATGAGGACTTTTACCACATCATTCGTCACATCACGGTCATGATTATACCGAATAATCCCTGGTCATAATCATACCAAGTCCATTTATACACGTAAGCCTAAGATGACTTTAATCACAATATAAGCATGAGGATGATGACAATGACATACTAATTCAATAAAACAAGTTCAAGGATGTAAGACCCCAAATTTTATGAAATAAAAGTATTCAATTTTTCTTATAATTACAATTCAGTAAATGGTTAAATTGATAGAAGGTTAAAGTTAAGGGTGATATATGAATTTTTTTTCAAAATAAGCAAGTGGTTATAAAATACTCATTGTTGTCGGGGAATATTCGTTTGGTCGTAGAATATTCTTTCTGTCGGGGAATATTCGTACGACGGCGCAGCCTTTTGTGGGCCCCGTAACAGAATAACTGTCGGATGAAGAAAACGACAAATTAAAGTTTTTAAAAATAACGGCGTAGTTGTTACCGTTAATACTGTTAAAATACTCGGTGGTTAAAACACAGTAGCACACGCTATTGCACCAATTACTGATTCTTACGTAAGAAGGCACTACTCAATAATGGTTACAGTAATTACTGTTCAGTATTTTATTTTATTGATTCAATAATTGCTGCGTTGAAATTTTATATTGCTGTTGTTGTCATTACACAGTATTTTTCATTATCGAAGCAATAATTCATATTATCTGAATAATATTATTTGATAACATTATTGGCAATGTCAAGAAAGTTCTGTCTAAGGAGAGGTTTGGTCACCTAATTGCGCACCAGTAAGGAGAAATTCTTATTGGAAAGCTCCCTCTTTCCTGGGAACTGCCTGGTTGTCAATAATGTGTTTCTGTAATATTATTTGTGAATAATTAATTATTAATTTATATGATGAGGAAAATATTGATTTTATGAGGATATAGATGGAGAAAATTTTTAATATGACAATTGTTGAAAATTAATATTTTATCTTTTTCTGATAAAATAATTCAATTAAATATATTATTTTAATAATATATTAATGATGATATTTTTACGATGAATGTGGGATATATAAGTATATGTGGAGGAGTATTTTGTTACCAAAAATATTTAAAGCATGTTTTATGTGTCGGTGGACCCCATTTCTTGACTGAAATTTGATTATAGCTTGTAAAATCGCCCGTTTGTGGATTTCAGTCAATTTTTATTTGGAATTTGGAAAAACTTTCTTCTGCAAAGTTGTAGAGAATTGAATTTCCTTTGGAAAGTCGTGAGTTTTGAATTTTTCTGATGAAAGGGCTATTTATTATGAATTATTGAAGTTCCGAAGCTCCAAAATAATTGATTTTTGGAAGTTTAAAATATTTTTAATATGAAAAACGTTTTTTACATTTTGTTTCCCTTATTTAACATGTGTTAGGGGCTGAGTTCTGATGTTGAGAGCATACGTATGAAGTCTTGAAAAAAAAATATAATATTATTAATTTAATAAATTTTCTGCTTTGGTGTTCTAAGCATTTTCCTATAAATAGGGTGCTTAGGTTAGAATTGAAAATCACACCAGAAACTGAAGTTTTTTTTTCTCTCTCTCTATAATATCGAGCGTATTCTTGTGAGTATTTTGAGTATACTTTGAGTATTGCTATACGGTGCAAGTTCAAGTCATAGCCTATATCCTGTGTTTCAACTAGAAGTACTGTCTTTCGAGGTAAGCGATAGTAAGGGAGGTTATTTTCTTCTAAAATGATATTATTTCTTCAATATCATTATGGAAAAATATTGGTTAGAACTTTTTATCAAATTTAGAACTTTTTTATGTCGGGGTTACTATTCATGAGTTACTATTCACGAAGCGTGAAGATGTTTTTTTGTGAAATTTCTATCTTTTGGTGTCGGAGTTACTATTCATGTATACGACACTATTCACGAATACGATATTATTCATCGAAAAATGAAAATTTTCCCTTTTCGTCTAAAATATCTATTGTGGATACTAGCTTTGATTGTATCCATGTTTTGATCATTCTTGAATTTTACACCACTATAATTATTTTTGAGGTATTTTTTGATATGGATAAAATAAAGTACGAATCCTTAATCCTTAATCCTTGTCATTTTGTTTCACTGGATTCGTTTCTTTAAAAATATTTTTTCATCATCCTCAGTCCTAAATGATGATATAATTGAATATCTTTGGCCTGTAGTGCAAAAATGAATGATTTCTGATGAATATCTTTGGCCTGTAGTGCAAAGATGAACAGGTGTTTAGATGAACATGACCAACTGATGAATATCTTTGGCCTGTAGTGCAAAGATGACTTGTTGATGAATATCTTTGGCCTGTAGTGCAAAGATGACTTATTGATGTATATCTTTGGCCGTAGTGCAAATATGAATTTATTAGTATGATTATGAACATGAACTGTGATTTGGTATAACCATGATCTTTGATGTTTCAGGTGATAAAAATTATCTTTGTCCTGGATGAGAAAAGGAATTTATAACAACAATTACGATTATGAGTTATACATGTGATTGTGGACAGGAATTGTTGATTGATGTTATAGGGATAAAACATTGTTGATGGACTTTTAACATGGAGAAGATAATAGACTTTATAGTATATTTGACTCTTCTAATGGATTGCTCGTTCCGCTGCAACTATGGTTGAATTTTTTTTATCATATACCATATGTTCTAAATCTCTGATTTATTACTGTTGAAGGCTATTGATAATTTATTTATCTTTAGTCATGCCATTCTTTACTGAGCTAGTTGTGCTCACCCTTTTGCTTCACAGTTCCTTTCAGGTAATACGAGTGTAGCTGGGTCGAGCGGGGGATAACAGGGGAATAGAACGGTGGTCATCATTTAGTAGTTATATTTGACGACTAAGAATGGGATGGATGGAATGGACCTATTTTGGGGTTGTTACAAAGGATAAATTTTAAAGATTTATAAATTAATTTATCCAGAAATCAATAACGTCCAAATTGTCAACATGATACTTCTTTGTGGAGTAAAATTCAAGAATGCTCAGAAGAATATTTTCATGAGAAGATACTGGATGAAGCGCAAATATTAAGGATATTCCACTAATTTCATGGAGTATAGAAGCTAAAACTTTAACCAATTGAGTATAATAGAATATATGAAACTGCAAATGGATTTTCGACCACCATGCGGTAATCCGCGTAGACAGATCATTTCCACAATTTAATAAGGAATGAATACAAAGGATCATTCACCCTGCATGTGGTAAATCCACATAGACAGGTTATTCCAACAAAATAAAAAGAATGGAATAACAGAAGAATTCACCATGCATGCGATAGATCGTACGCGCGGCTGCTGCATGCCCGCGTCAAGAGGCTGCGCGCCCGCGCTACGCACCAATTCCAGTTCTTACAGAACGCGAACTTAGACTCTGTTATAGGCCAAAAATCCCAATTCTACAGAAATTCACCCAACCTCAACATCTAAAACTTTGTAACATCATAGTTACACATGCTAAACATCATTCTATATACAAAAACATTACATATACGTCATTTTGAGGAATCAAAACCATAGTTTTCCAAATTTCTTCAATTTTGACACTTTTAATGAATTCGATCACCACAAATTCATTTCTTAACCAATTGACACGATTCGAACTACACCGCTTTTGTTTCTTAATATATTAACATAATCCAATAACAAATTACAGATTATAACTGTGACGCCCCCAAAACAGGTATTCATCACCCATCTTGAGTCGCCATATACATGGTACATAATACAACTATAAACTTCTTTAATACAACAGTCGTGTAAAATACGACAAAACATAGTTGAGAGTTTAAACACGAATATTGTCTTCTAGACAATATCCACACTCAATGGAGTCCTCATTAAATTTATTATCACACTATTTAACAGAATAGTGAGGACTTCTAATGCTATCATCTGGACCGTCACTCCGTTCCCCGACTAGTCCCACCTATATTCTCATTTCCTGAAGAGAACAATGAAAACAAAGGGTGAGCTCAACTAGCCCAGTAAGAAATATTATGACTAAGATAATGCAGAATAAATAATCCTCAGCTTTCAACAGTATAACAACTGATAGAATACAATAGACAACAAGTTTTAGATCAACAACTGCAGCAGAATAAGCAATCCATTAGAAGAGTCAAGTAGAGCATAAAATCTACTATCTTCTATAATTTAAAAAGTTTTTCATCAACTTTATCGCTGAGACTCAGCTTAATAAATAAAATTGAATCATCCCTGCATCACAGCCAAGGATTTTCATGTAATCATCAATGGTCATAATTATACTGAATAATCCCTGGTTATAATCATACCAAAAACTGTCCATCAATGTATTACGGGCCAATGAGGACTTTTTCCAAATCATTTGTAACATTACTGTCATGATTATACCGAATAATCCCTGATCATAATCATACCAAGTCCATCTATGCAATACAGGCCACAGATGACTTTCAACATAATATAAACATGAGGATGATGACAATGACATAATAATTCAATAAAACAAGTTCAAGGATAAATTTTAAAGATTTATAATTTAATTTATCCAGAAATCAATAACTTCCAAATTGTCAACATGATACTGCTTTATAGAGGTAAATTCAAGAATAATATTCATGTATCAAAAATAATTTTGACACAAAAGAAATATATTTTTTCTGATGAATAGTACCCCGTAAATAGTACTTCAAAAATAGTACCCTATGAATAGTATCCCAACACGAAAAGTGTCCCGAATACCCGAGTGAATGATACTAGAATGAATAGTAACTCGTGAATAGTACTTCGGCACGAAAAGTGTCCCGAATACCTGAGTAAATAATAATAGAGTGAATAGTCACTGGGTGAATAGTAACCCATAAATAGTAACTCGTAAAAGAAAAATACCAAATAAAATGATATTTCATGACGAGTTCAAAAGAAATGATATCTCATACGAGTACAATAGAATATACGAAACTGCAAATGGATTTTCACCCGCTATGCGGTAATCCACGTAGACAGATCATTTCCACAATTTAATAAGGAATGAATACGAAGGATCATTCACTATGCATGCGGTAATCCACATAGACAGGTTATTCCAACAGAATAATAAAGAATGGAATATAAGAAGAATTTACCATACATGCGGTAGTCCGCGTAGACTGGTTATTCCAACAGAACAATAAAGAATGGAATAACAGAAGAATTCACCATGCATGCGGTAGTCCGCGTAGACAGGTTATTCCAACAGAACAATAAAGAATGGAATAACAGAAGAATTTACCATGCATGCAGTAGTCCGCGTAGACAGGTTATTCCTACAAAATAATAAAGAATGGAATAACAAAAGAATTCACCATGCATGCGGTAGTCCGCGTAGACAGGTTATTCTAACAGAATAATAAAGAATGGAATAACAGAAGAATTCACCATGCATGTGGTAGTCCGCGTAGACAAGTTATTTCAACAGAATAATAAAGAATGGAATAACAGAAGAATTCACCAGGCATGCGGTAGTCTGCACAGACAGGTTATTCCAACATAATAACAAAGAATGGAATAACAACAAAATTCACCAGGCATGCGGTAGTCCTCACAGACAGGTTATTCCAACAGAATAATAAAGAATGGAATAACAACTCTTACGAGTATTGAAAGAAAATAACTTCTCTTCATGAATACGAAATAAATAATACCCCTTACCATAGAAAAAGACTGGATACTAGAATAGTGAGGTAGTAGACTTCTCTTCTTCTTTCTTTCTATAATTTTTCTCTATAATAATTGCTCTATAGCTTTAGTGAATTGGTGAAAAATAATGAAGGAATGAGCTTCTATTTATAGGAAAATATAGTTTCAATAATTGCACGTTTTGGGTCTCAAAATATTATAGTATAATACCTTCCTCTTTTTCTTCATTTTTAATTTAGTCCTGCAAGTACTATCAAACTTGCACCACCTCCCATAATAGTAAATCATGCGAATTAATAGTTCATTCATGTGACTTAATAGTATAATCATGTGAAAAAACTAATTATAGTATAGTACCTTCATCTATACCTCCATTTTTAATTTAGTCATGCAAGTATTATCAATCTTTCACTAACTCCCCTAATAGTAAATCATGTGAATCAATAGTACACACATGTGAACATATAGTTATAAACATGTGAATTAATCGCAATTAATTGCTCATTTATCCGGTGAATTACCCGATTGGTCAATATAAGCTCCAGAGATCAATTATTATCGAAATAAATATCGATTTCCACTAACACTAATAATTCCCACACAATGGAACTATCAATTTCATCTTTAATCAACACGAACTTATTCATCATTAATATTATAACTCTTAATATTTAACAACTAGGTCGTTCTCAGGAAAGAGGGGGCTTTCCGATAAGAATTTATTTTTATTGGCGCACAATTAGGTGACCAAACCTCTCATTGACAGAATTTCTAGACATTGTCAATATTGCAAATAATAATATGAATAACTTTGTCGTCTCAATTATTGATTTAATAATATAACATATTATGCGGATGATACTGTGACAATAATTGAATCAATAATATGAGAGATATGATGCAACAATTACTGTAGCAATAATTGAGTATAACTGAGTGACTTCTTACGTAAGCATCAATAATCAATATCGTGTACTATTATGCAACCACGCGTATTACTGTACTTTTACCATCGATTATTTTTATGACAACTTGCTTACTTTGAAAAATTTCAAATATCACCCTTAACTTTAATCTTTTGTCAATTTAACCACTTACTAAATAAATAATAATTATATGGAAATTGAATAATTTAATTTCATTAAATTTGGGATCTCACAATCTCCCCTCCTTATGAAATTTTGCCCTCGAAATTTATGTACGTACCTGATATTCGAAGAGATGAGAATACCTTGCTTTCTTTTCGAATTGTACCTTCCCGGCTATTTCTTCTCTATAATGATTTTTCTATTTCTCATCTCTTATATTTTAGATATCCTTCTAGAATATAGTTTCAAAATAAGGATTAATTGACATGCCACATATTATCCCTATACTCTGATCGACCAATTAAATACCAAATAAACTTAGGTAGGTCATACTAGCGAAGGAATTCCCCATCTCTCCCCTCCTAGTTCTTGTCTCACATCTCAGCCAGGGATCATATCCCTAAGCTTTGATACCAACTGTGACCCGCATCCAAGACAGGTATACATCACCCATCTTGAGTTGCCAAATACATGGTACATAATACAACTATAAACTTCTTTAATACAACTGTCGTGTAAAATACGACAAAACATAGCTGAGAGTTTAAACACGAATATTGCCTTCTAGACAATATCCACACTCAATGGAGTCCTCATTATATTTATTGCCACACTATTAAACATAATAGTGAGGACTTCTAATGCTATCATCTGGACCGTCACTCCGTTCCCCGACTAGTCCCAGCTATATTCTCATTTTCTGAAGAGAACAATGAAAGCAAAGGGTGAGCTCAACTAGTCCAGTAAGAAATATTATGACTAAGATAATGCAGAATAAATAATCCTTAGCCTTCAACAGTATAACAACTGATAGAATACAATAGACAACAAGTTTTAGATCAACAACTGTAGCGGAATAAGCAATCCATTAGAAGAGTCAAGTAGAGCATAAAATCTACTATCTTCTATGATTTAAAAAAAATTTCATCAACTTTATCGCTGAGACTATGCTTAATAAATAAAATTGAATCATCCCTGCATCACGGCCAAGGATATTCATGTAATCATCAATGGTCATGATTATACCGAATAATCCCTGGTCATAATCATACCAACAACTGTCCATCAATGAACTACAGGCCAATGAGGATTTTTACCACATCATTCGTCACATTACGGTCATAATTATACTGAAAAATCCCTAGTCATAATCATATCAAGTCCATCTATGCACGTAAACCAAAGATGACTTTCATCACAATATAAGCATGAGGATAATAACAATGACATAATAATTCAATAAAACAAGTTCAAGGATAAATTTTAAAGATTTATAATTTAATTTATCCAGAAATCAATAACGTCCAAATTGTCAACATGATACTGTTTTGTAGAGTAAAATTCAAGAATAATATTCATGTGCCAAAAATAATTTGGACAGAAAAGAAATATATTTTTCGGGTGAATTGTACCCTGTGAATAGTACTTTGGAAATAGTACCCCGTGAATACTCTAACACAAAAAGTGTCCCGAATACTCGAGTGAATAATACTTGAGTGAATAGTAACTGGGTGAATAGTAACCCATGAATAGTAACTAGTAAAAGAAAAATACCAAAGAAAATGATATTCCATGACGAGTTCAAAAGAAATGATGTCTCATACGAGTATAATAGAATATACGAAACTGCAAATGGATTTTCACTCGCTATGCGGTAATCCACGTAGACAGATCATTTCCATAATTTAATAAGGAATGAATACGAATGATCATTCACTATGCCTGCGGTAATCCACATAGACAAGTTATTCTAACAGAATAATAAATAATGGAATAACAAAAAAATTCACCATGCATGCGGTAGTCTGCGTAGACAGGTTATTCTAACAGAATAATAAAGAATGGAATAACAGAAGAATTAACCATGCATGCGGTAGTCCGCGTAGACAGGTTATTCCAACAGAATAATAAAGAATGGAATAACAGAAGAATTCACCATGCATGCGGTAGTCCGCGTAGACAGGTTATTACAACAAAATAATAAAGAATAGAATAACAGAAAAATTCGCCATAGATGCGATAATCCACGTAGACATGTTATTCTAACATAATAATAAAGAATGAAATAAAAGAAGAATTCACCATGCATGCAGTAATCCGCGTAGGCAGGTTATTCCAACAGAATAATAAACAATGGAATAAACTAAGAATTCACCATACATGCGGTAGTCCGCACAAACAGGTTATTCCAACAGAATAATAAAGAATGGAATAACAGCAGAATTCACCAGGCATGCGGTAGTCCGCACAGACAGGTTATTCCAACAGAATAATAAAGAATAGAATAACAACTCTTACGAGTATTGAAAGAAAATAACTTCTCTTCATGAATACGAAAGAAATAATACCCCTTACCTTAGAAGAAGACTGGATACTAGAATAGTGAGGTAGCAGACTTCTCTTCTTCTTTCTTTCTATAATTTCTCTCTATAATAATTGCTCTATAGATTTAGTGAATTGGTGAAAAATAATGAATGAATGAGCTTCTATTTATAGGAAAATATAGTTTCGATAATTGCACGTTTTGGGGCCCGAAATATTATAGTATAATACATTCCTCTTTTTCTTCATTTTTAATTTAGTCCTGCAAGTACTATCAAACTTGCACCACCTCCCATAATAGTAAATCATGCGAATTAATAGTTCATTCATGTGACTTAATAGTATAATCATGTGAAAAAACTAATTATAGTATAGTACCTTCATCTATACCTCCATTTTTAATTTAGTCATGCAAGTATTATCAATCTTGCATTAACTCTCCTAATAGTAAATCATGTGAATCAATAGTACACACATGTGAACATATAGTTATAAACATGTGAATTAATCGCAATTAATTGCTCATTTATCCGGTGAATTACCCGATTGGTCAATATAAGCTCCAGAGATCAATTATTATCGAAATAAATATCGATTTCCACTAACACTAATAATTCCCACACAATGGAACTATCAATTTCATCTTTAATCAACACGAACTTATTCATCATTAATATTATAACTCTCAATATTTAACAACCAGGTCATTCCCAGGAAAGAGGGGGATTTTCGATAAGGATTTATCCTTATTGGCGCGCAATTAGGTGATCAAACCTCTCCTTGATAGAACTTCTAGACATTGTCAATATTACAAATAATAATATGAATAACTTTGCCATCTCAATTATTGATTTAATAATATAACATATTATGCGGATGATACTGTGACAATAATTGAATCAATAATATGAGAGATATGATGCAGCAATTACTGTAGCAATACTTAAGTATAACTGAGTGACTTCTTACGTAAGCATCAATAATCAATATCGTGTGCTACTATGCAACCACACGTATTACTGTACTTTTACCATCAATTATTTTTATGACAAATTGCTTACTTTGAAAAATTTTCAAATATCACCCTTAACTTTAACCTTTTATCAATATAACCACTTACTAAATAAATAATAATTGTAAGGAAATTAAATACTTTTATTTCATAAAATTTGGGATCTCACAATAACACATATAGAGCATCAACTTTTGTACTTTCTAAAGCCATTTTTCAAACATATAACTGTTATTTTACTTTCTTCTTACACACCAATTTTTCACGAATTTGATACTCAACCCACACTAATATATGATAACAACTTATTCTACAATATAACCCAAATCATATAATCAACGTTTGTAACAACAAATCCACAAAATCAATTACAGAGATGTTAAATAAAAAAAACTAAAACTTAGAAATTTCAGAATGAATTATACCTTAATCCTCTTGATTATATGCTTGCACAAGATGATGATTAGGTTTAGCAATTCCCCTCCAATCACAGCGATTCCTCTCTTTCTCTCTCTCCAAACTCTCTGCGTTTCACTGTGTTCCTCTCTTCCAAACTCTCTGACTATAACCTTAGGAAGAAAAGAATGTGTAGAAAAATAAACTGGCTTCCACTAACTCACGTATGCTTCAGTTATAAAGCCCAAACAGACGTCAGTTGAATAAGTCAAAGGCCACAAGGCCTTGTTTGGCTACCACTTAAACCCCCAACTAGATTATTTTAATAATATTTATATTATATAGTTACTACATGTCACACTTTAATTTGATTAATTTAAATAACTTTAGTTTAGTTAATTTAAATAACTTATAATAATAATAATAATCTTATTATTATTATACTTATAATTAATAAATAATTATATATCTAATTTAATTAATAAATTAGAAACATCACTTTATTTAATTATTTATTTCCTTTAAACTAAACAATTTATTTAATTTAATTATTTTCTTAAATATTAAGCAATTGATTTAATTTAATTATTTCCTTAAATTAAATCATTCAAATAAAATTATCATTACTCAATTTAATTAACATTAATCAATTTAGTTACTAAATTAATTCATCACAATTCATCAATTATTTATTTTCTCAATAAATAAATTATTTAAAATATTTATTTAATTTAAATAAATATTAAATTAAATTAAATTACAAATTTCTCGATCGTTACAGCCTCGGTCGTGTAACAGACGTTATCATCTTAAACTACATATGGAACCACATCGATAGTAACACAGTCAGCAACTATGACTTGTTTTTCCTATTGAACCTATAAACTAGGGGTAACCTAGCAATAGGTTGGGTTCCCATCTCCCCTGACTTAAAGCGGTTCAAGTTCCATCACAAGTAGTTAAACTTACTAAGATCTCGTCAAAGTCTTAGTAAAAAAATAAGTCAAGTCGTCACTTGATTTTCTCGTAGAAATTATCTAACAAAAATTATGTCCATGACCAACATGTCAACATCATAATGAACTAAGCAATGGAAGTGGCCACA
Source organism: Panax japonicus (assembly GCA_020205505.1). Lineage (NCBI taxonomy): Eukaryota > Viridiplantae > Streptophyta > Magnoliopsida > Apiales > Araliaceae > Panax > Panax japonicus. Next base: position 69,781,840 of record CM035110.1, read on the forward strand.
ATTTGATGTTGTAAAAATAAATTTTGATTCCATTTGCTTTCTTCATCATATAAAGCAATAGTATTACTTGTTACTCAAAGTAAATTATTCCCTCACTAAGGGTAATAATATATCCACCTACTTGTAAAAATATAATTATATATTCACCTACTTGTGAATATTTTCATATTAATTCAAGATCACAACCAGTTATGAATCCAAGATTAATAATTTGTACTACATAAAAAAATGAATTATAATGGAACTAGGCTTGACATGTATCTACGAGCATAATTCTATTATGCATACAAGCCTTGAAGTTGTTTGATAGAAAAGTGTTTGGAAGAAAATTAGTTTTTCCAAACAAGTGGGGGATTGTTATATATTGCACCTTATTTTATACTTTTGAGACTTATTATTTGTCATATTTGAGTTAGATAAAACTAATTTGTGGGTGTAATTTAAGTAAGTATAAAATGTGTAACTTAATGTACTAGAGAATGAAAGTAATTCATTTGGTTCAAGTTGGAATTATATGACTTGTGTTTATCAATGACTTAAGTGAAACATTTGATAAGGTGCAAGTTATTTGTAAAAACTAGTTTTTCTTAGTTCTATTATAATTAATAAATGATTACTAGTTGCTTTATAAGCATAAGAGGTGTAATCTTATTTAATTATCTGAAACAAAAGAAACTCTCTATTTTTTTATTTAAATTAAATTATTATTAATAATTTATAACTTACACCATTATGATTAATGTGTAACTTACAACATTATATCTATAATAATGTGTAATTAAAATAGATATATATATATATATATATATATATATATATATAATATACTATTATATATGTATACATATATATATATATATATATATATATCTATATGTGTAGATATATGAAGAGATATACATATATGAGGAATGGAGTATACTTACATGAGAAGAAAGCTTACACGTGAAATTCTCTCTTCTTTCAGTTATTTTTTTCTATAAACATATAACTATCACAAAGAAATATTCTACTGTAATTTTCTGTGAATTGCTATCACGGATTATTCACCAAGGCTTGACATATATCCTGGAGGTATATCGTCTGTAACTCATAGAAAACTGATCGCGGTGGGGGCGATAAAGACCTTAAGGACAGGGACCACTCGTGTCACGTCTTCTACAACAATCTTGACTCTATGGAGCTACGGTTCTAACAATCTTAAGGTCTTTATATATTTGTTAGAGTCATGATTTTGGTGAGATGGAAGACAACACAGTTTTCAAAGATAAGTGCCATTTTTCTTGTATCTATTTTATCAATGAAATTTTTATGATAATTAGTAATATATTGAGATATTAAGCTAATTATTTTTATTGATAATTCTTGTTAGAAGAGGATTGTGGAGAAAAATGAAACTGAAAAGATTTGCAATTTACAAGTTTATAAATTGATATGGAGAAGATGAAGAGTCATCATGGAAAACACCAAATTTTGATGCCTAAAATTTTGTCTAAAGAGATTGCGATGTTCTTCGGATTTAATTCCAAAAGGTGTGTTTTTTAACGATTGCCTTTATTTTTATAAATGATAACTCTGTATCATTTTGTATGTGTTTATACTTGAAAATATATGTTTTATTTATTATATATCATGTGTAGATGATATTATATGTTTGAGTATTATTTTACCTACATTTTGTTGTAATAAATTAATTAATTAATTTTGTGGGATAAGAAAAGTAATTAAATTGTTGTTCATGATGGAATAAATTTAATTTTGTACATATGTATTTTGTTTATAATATTTTATGTGTAGATAAAATATTATGATGTGTATATGTATGTATGAAATTGGAGACAATTATTTTTCTTATACACTAATTGAGATTATTTTATTATGAGAAAGTTGTAGTAAAATTTGAGAAGTTTACTTGTCTCTATGTATAACAAATTAGTTGTAAATTAATTTATTTTGAGAATAAAGTAAATTTATGTTCTTCTTGAACAAAATTATGCATAGAAAGTTTGAGGTAATATTTAGTGTGTAATATTACTTGGTATTTGTATGCATGAATTTTGAGATAAATTACTTTGTTTGTGGATAATAAATTAATTATCAACTAATAGTTAGAAGAGATATTGTAGAAGTAGATTTGGTTGAGTAAATCTTATATACAATATGATTTTGATGTTGAGAAAACACTTAGAAATGATATTCGTAGTGTTTTTGGGATAATCATAATTGATATATATTGATTCATTTTTATGTTTACTTCTTGTCTAAGAAGTAGTAAATTTTAATGTGATCATATGAATTTTGTATATTCTAATTGAGATAAACATTTTATTTTTTGAATTTTTATAAATATAGTGAAGTTCAAGTATTTCATATTATTATGAAGAGATTGTCTTGAATTATATATTGTAAATGTCAAAAGATATATTGTTTATGATATTTCCTATCCAAGTTGGGACAAAAAAATACTTGAGGATATACTAATTCATGTGTGTGAATTATATTTTCTTTCTACATAAATTAATTTTGTGTGATAAATTAATTTCTTAGAAAGTAAATATAAATTTTTATATTTTATTATTTATATACAAATAAATTTGTGCAATATAATGAGTTGTGCTATAATTTGTATATAATGAATTTTATACTATTTACATAGAGTCAAGTGTTACGTGTTGGTATACTTGAAAAATGTACATGTATAATTTTAAGTTCTCATGTTAAATAATTTTTGGATTTGAGATTTTATGTAATTCAGAAAATAAGAGCTTGTTTTCTTATATGGGGGTATTCTAAAAGATTCTTATGTTGAAGCAATCTATATATGAATAACTAATACATAAAATATACAAGAACTTATTTTTATTTTGAGAAATGTTCCTTAATATATATTCTCATGTGGAAGTAATATTTATAGGAACATTGTCACATAAAATGTCAATTAATCTAAAATTTATTTTAAGTGGTGAGCATAATATTGTGAAGTGAAATTATTCAATGAGATTTCAATTATTTAAAAGTGTGGGGGTGATTCTTTAAGATTTTTATTTATAGACTAAATTTGGCCTTTGAACTATTTGGAGCATAATTTTATTTATGTAAGAAATAGTAAGGCTTATGAATTTCTTGTTGCAAAATTCAATTTGATTGTGTAGTTCTGTGAAATGAAAGTCTTTGAAATACAAACTTTTGAATAATATTGAAATATGAACTTATTTTACTTAATTAATTCTCTAAGGTCCTAGAAAGTTATAAGTTGAACCTATAGCTAGAAGGAACAATATTAAATTGGTGAAGGAAATCAATATAATAATTTGGTAAATAAAATATCTATTTTATTAGCCTAAATATGATCTAAAATATTTATTGTGATTTAGTTCAATAGTGAGATTGAAACTAAGTTATAAATATTCAAGTGGATATATATTAGGTGATAATATGTGCATTTTAACCTTGAGATTCTATCAGATATATAATTATTTATATGTTTACACTAACAATATAATTATATAAACTATAATGTGATAGTTTTTGTGTATATTAATGATATGTTGATCATTTTACATAGTATTGTTAACGTAAACGAGTTTAAGAAACATCTAATTTTGTTTTATTTGAAAGACTTGTAAAATAGATATTATCTTATATCATGTGAAAACATAGTGAGGATTCCAACTAAACCAATTAAATTGTATTGAGAGCCTATACTAAACTAAGTTTGATATACCTTGAGATTGAAGAATTTAATAATTCTGGTACACTGAAAGTTAATTATGTTATAGCTATTGTAAATCTGAAGTACACATTCGCTAGTGGGAGCCTTGTGTTTGATATGCAATGCACGAGATCAGATATTACATACAGTTTTAAACTTAGTATACTAATGATTTACATTGGTTTTTGTTAGATCTCTCAATGTTTTAATAGATCACATAAGTGTCACTTATATTTTAGTGAGTTAAATTATAAATTTACAAGTAGGTGAATTTTCACTCAATCTTGGGTTTTGTTTCTTAGATGAGTAAGAAACAAATGAGTATTTCCCATTTCACAATATGAATCTAATGTTATTATTTTATGAGGGAAGTTTAATGGATTATGATGTTTGTTAAAACATTGATTGTAGCCTAGTCTAAAGCCTCCTATTTCACAATATTGTGTTAGTGAAATTTTTTATGTAGTACAAATTATTAATCTTGGATTCATAGTTGGTTGTGAATATATAATTATATTTTTACAAGTAGGTGGATATATTATTATATACCCTTAGTGAGGTAATAATTTACTTGGAGTAGCAAGTAATACTATTGCTTTATATGATGGAGAAAGCAAATGGAATCAAAATTTGTTGTTAAAACATCAAATTGTGGCCACTTCCATTACTTAGTTCATTATGATGTGATAATGAAATTGTTTTATATAGAGCATATGAGATTACCTTTAATGGTAAGCCTTGACATGTTGGTCATAGACATAATTTTTGTTAGATAATTAATACAAGAAGGTATTATAATATTTATCTATGAGAAAGTCAAGTGACGACTTGACTTATCTTTTTAGTAAGACTTTGACTAGATCTTAGTAAGTTTAACTACTTGTGATACGGAACTTAAACCACTTTGTGTCAGGGGTGATGGGAACCCAACCTATTCCTAGGTTACCCCTAGTTTATAGGTTCAATGGAAAAAACAAGTCACAGTTGCTGACTGTGTTACTATCGATGTGGTTCCATATGTAGTTTAAGATAATAATGTCTGTTGCACGCTCGAGGTTGAGTTATACTCTTAACAAAGTTGTTGTGTTCTTAGCAACAGAAACACATGTGAAACACTTTGCCTATATGTACAAGAAGTGAAACCGCTTCTTATAGAGGGTTGTGGTTTACTCTCTTAGAGGTTCATGAAATAGGGTATTGCGCATGGCCATATTAGTGCAAAGAAATTGAGAATACTCACCGTGGTAGGAGAATTTTGTGTGTGTGTGTGACAATTCCGGTCATATCATATATATAGAAGTAGAGGTTCAATCTTCGGACACCTTCAACTTCGATGTGACTTTGAGTTGTTTACACTAAGGAAATGTTCAATTTTCGTCACACATTCTTTTATGCACACATGCCTTGGAGTTGTATGATAGAAAGTTGTTTGGATGAAAAGTAGTTTTTCTAAATAAGTGGGGGATTGATAGAAGATTGTTTGATAAAACTATTTTTCTTTAGTTTCATTTAATAGAAATTTATTTTATTTTGGAACAAAAGGAAAATAGTCAGACTATTCAAATTCTATTTAACTCCTAATTATTACTAATATGTAACTTACATAATTAGTACTAATAAGTATAGTTAAATATATAATTGAATAGTTATAATGTAACTTATATATATATGTGTGTGTTTATATATATATATATATATATATATATATATATATATATATATATATATATATATATATATATATATATATACGGTCCGGATCAAGAGCATACCCCTTATCCAACTCACCCGAGCTCACCCTCCTTTTAGTGACGGACCCGGCGACGGTTCGGTCATATAATCGTCGTCTATACTTTTAGCGACGCTATATGTTGTCCGTCGCTAAAAGTATAGACGACGGTTGTATGATCGAACCATCGCCGGGTCCGTCGCTAAAGAGGGGTGAGCTCGGGTGAGTTAAATAAGGGGTAAGCTCTTGATCCTTGCTCTATATATATATATATATATATATATATATATATATATATATATATATATATATATATATATATATATATATATATAAGAGATATGAATATGGTATATAAAGAAGTTACATGGAAGATTTTCACAAGTGAACTTTTCTTCTATCTTCTCCATTCTTCTTACAAACAAATACCTACTACAAAGTAGTGTTCAATTGGAATTTTCTGTGAATTGCTATCACAGATTATTCACCAAGGCTTGACATATATCCTGGAGGTATTATAATATTTTCTTGTATCTATTTTATCAATGGAATTTTTATGACAATTAGTAATATATTGAGATACTAAGCTAATTATTTTTATTGATAATTCTTGTTAGAAGATGGATTGTGGAGAAAAATAAAAGTGAAAAGATTTGCAATTTACAAGTTTGTAAATTGATATGGAAAAGATGGAGAGTCGTCATGGAAAACACCAAATGTTGATGCCTAAAATTTTTTCTAAAGAGATTGCGGTGTTCTTCAGATTTAATTCCAAAAGGTATGTTTTTTAACGATTGCCTTAATTTTTATAAATGATATTTGTTTATCATTTTATAAGTATATATACATGAATGGTATATATGTGATGTATTATATCATGTTTTGATGATATTTGCATGTGTAAGTATTATTTTGCTAATGATCATATATAATAAATTAATTTGATTAGTTTTATATGATTTGGAGATAATTTGATAATTGTTCATGGTGGAACAAACTCTAACTTGTGCATATATATTGACTAGTAATATTTTGAGTAGATAATATTGCTAAATGTGTATATGCATGAGTTTTAAGAAAATTATTATTCTTATAAACTAATTGAAATTAATTTATTATTAGTGTTTGTAGTAAAAGTTGTGAAATTTACTTTTCTCTATGTATAACAAATTAGTTGTAAATTAATTTATTTTAAGAATAAAGTAAATTTATGTTCTTCTTGAACAAAATTATGTATATAAATTTGAGGTAATATTTAGTATGTAATATTACTTGGTATTTGTATGTATGAATTTTGAATAGATTACTTTGTTTGTGGATAATAAATTAATTATCAACTAATAGTTGGAAGAGATATTGTAGAAGTAGACTTGGTTGAGTAAATCTTGTATACAATATGATTTTGATGTTGAGAAAATACTTATAAATGATATTCGTAGTGTTTTTGGGATAATCATAATTGATATATATTGATTTATTTTTATGTGTACTTTTTGTCCAAGAAGTAGTAAATTTTAATTTGATTATATGAATTTTGTATATTCTAATTGAGATAAACATTTTATTTTTTGAATTTTTATAAATATAGTGAAGTTCAAGTATTTCATATTATTATGAAGATTGTCTTGAATTCTATATTGTAAATGTCAAAAGATGTATTGTTTATGATATTTTCTATCTAAGTTGGGACAAGATACTTGAGGATATACTAATTCATGTGTGTGAATTATATTTTCTTTCTACATAAATTAATTTTGTGTGATAAATTAATTTCTTAGAAAGTAAATATAAATTTTTTATTTTTTATATGAAAATAAATTTGTGCAATATGATGAGTTGTGCTATAATTTGTATATAATACAGTTTATACTATTTACACAGAGTCGAGTGTTAAGTGTTGGTATACTTGAAAAATGTTCATGTATAATTTATTAAGTGCTTATGTTAAATAATTTTTGGATTTGAGATTTTATGTAATTTTAGAAAATAAGAGGTTGTTTTCTTATGTGGGGGTGTTCTAAAAGATTCTTAAGTTGAAGCAATCTTTATATGAATAGCTAATACATAAAATGTACAAGAACTTATTTTTTATTTTGAGAAGTGTTCCTTAATATTCTCACGTAGAAGTAATATTTATAGGAACATTGTCACATAAAATGTCAATTAATCTAAAATTTATTTTAAGTAGTGAGCATAATATTGTGAAGTGAAATTATTCAATGAGATTTCAATTACTTAAAAGTGTGGGGGTGATTCTTTAAGATTTTTATTTTGGTCTTTGAACTATTTAGAGCATAAATTTATTTATGTAAGAAATAGTAAGGCTTATGAATTTCTTGTTGCAAAATTCGATTTGATAGTGTAGTTCTGTGAAATTAAAGTCTTTGAAACACAAACTTTTGAATAATATTGAAGTGTGAACTTATTTCACTTAATTAATTATCTAAAGTTCAACAAAGTTATAAACTGAACCTAGAAAGAGCAATATTGATTTGGTGAAGGAAATCAATATAATAATTTGGTAAATAAATGCCTATTTTATTAGCCTAAATATGATCCAAAATATTTATAGTGATTTAGTTCAATAATGAGTTTGAAACTAAGTTATAAATATTAAAGTGGATACATATTAGGTGATAATATGTGCACATTTACCTTGGAATTCTATCGGATATAGAATTGTTTATAGGTTTACACTAACAATATAATTGTATAAACTATAATGTGATAGTTTTTGTTTATATTAATGATATGTTGATCATTTTACATAGTATTGTTAACGTAAATGAGTAGTTTAAGAAATATCTATTTTTATCTTTATGTTGAAAGAGTTGTAAAATAGATGTTATCTTAGTATTATGTGAAAACATAGTGAAAATTTCATCTGTATTGAAACTCACAGCGTATGTTTTGACGTATTTTACACGACAATTAATATTGTTATTAATGAAGTTGTATTTGATTTCTGTACCATGTATTTAGTGACTTAGAATGGGTTGTACGGACCTATATTTTGGGGGCGTCACAAAATACTTTATAAAAATCCTCTCTATTTATCTCAACTCACTTGGCTTCACTAAACACATTTTTAATAATATTTATTCATCATTATTATAACTCGCAATATTAACAACTAGATCATTTTCAAGAAAGAGAGGGATTTTCGATAACGATTTTTTCTTATTGGCGCGCAATTAGGTGACCAAACCCCTTTCATCAATAGAATTTTCTAGACATTGTTAATAATGCAAATAATAATATGAATATATTTGTCATCTTAATTATTGATTTAATAATATAAAATAGCGTGACAATAATTGAATCAATAATGTGAGACACTATACAACAATTATTGTGGCAATAATTGAATAAAACTGAGTGACTTGTCACGTAAGCATCAATAATCAAAGATACTGTACAATACCGTGTGCTACTATACAATCACGCGTATTACTGTACTTTTATCACCGGTTATTTCAATAGTTAACGGTAAAATTTTTGCCGTTTTTTTTATAAAAAGTTATTTCTGTCGTTTTCTAACTCCGACAGTAATTTCGTTGTGGGGTCCACCAATAATTGTGCCGTCGTACGAATATTCCGTGATAAAAACGAATATTCCCCGACCAAACGAATATTTTATAAAAACTTGCATACTTTGTAAAATTTGTAAATATTACCCACAACTATAACTTTATATCAAAACCACACCTTATTATTCAAAAAGATATTTAGAGAAAAATTAAATCTTTATTCATAAAAGTTGGGGTCTTACATACGTGGTATATGAAGAAATTAAACAAGGATCCATATATTATTATAGAAAATATTTATTGTGAATATTTATGAATTTTTTAATTATCAGTTACGTAGATAAATATTAGTTATAATCCTTTTAAAGAGATGTATACTAAGTGAGACTATTTTATAATTTTATCTAATCTCATATATTGATATGTTCTTAATTATAATTATTTGACATAAATTTATCACAATACAAAACTCTATTATTATTATATTGTTTAAGATGAATTTTAATCATTAATTATAGAGGAGAGGCACAAAGAAAGAGCATGAACTCTCAGATATCCCAAAAAATTGACTTACGGGGAAAGTTAATAATGATTGAACTAATAGGAACCCTCAAGTGGAAAGAAGTTAATTATTGAATTAATAGGAACCATTAACTTTTAAAATATATTATAGTTCAGCATAAATTTATCTTATTACATAATAAAATTTTATTTTTATTCTATTTTATCGCTTAAAATATTTTAGATATTGTGTCTTCCCTCGTTTGTTGAGAAGTAATAAATGACTAATATTTTTAATTTGAAACACTTGTGGTGGATAAAGTAAAATAAACTTTTATAAACAAATTTACATTCATAATTTACAAAACTACAATATTTGTTATTTATAATTCTCAAAACACAAATGATGAACATGTTTTCCATATTTTTAGGCTATGTTTGTTTGCAAGAATTATACTTAGGATAAGATTATTAATTTCAAGTATCTTGTTTGTTTTCAAATTTAGACTTAGGACTATTAGTCTAGAAATTATAAAATGACTTAATAGTATTTAAATTGTAATTATAATCTCAGGATTATAATCCTAGAATTAATAATCTTGGGCTTATAATCCAATAGATTATAATTCTGGAATTATAATCCTTATAAACATATATAGCCTTAAAGTATCGATCTCACGCTCTAAAATTCAATTACAACATTAATTAAATTACTAAAAATGGTCTTGCATATATGTAATATGGGGATTGATATTTTTATTAGAAAAAAATGTTATTTTTATAAAGTCTTTTTTTTTTATATTTTACAATAAATCAGTTCTACACGTATATTATGAGAAAGAATTCATCATTATATTAGATGATGATATTTCATGATGAATATATCAGTTTTTCAAGATTACTCTCTCCGTTTTTAAATATGTGACGTTTAAGATTTTTGGACATGAATTAAGGAAGTTATAACTCTTAAAATTATTCCATTAAAATTATAATGTATTACCAAAAATACCCTTACATAAATAAATAAAAAGTTAAACTGTAGCTGATAAAGATAAGAGAGATATATTGTTAGAGGATAGAGAAAATATAGAAATTAAAAAGATTATACAAATAAGATATTAGAAGAGAGAAAAAGTAGCTTTGAAAAAATAGGAGAGAATTAAAGAAAGTATTAAATGTTTAGAGGTAATTAAGAAAATAATATAATCAATTCTCTTATAAATCTTAGAACGTCATATATATTTAGGAACAAAAGAACTATCCTAAAACACCAATTATCAAGGAATGGAAGGAGTAACAAGTAACAACTATATTCTTTTCTTTGACTTTCTAAGTTCAAACTTTGTGGCTAGCATTTAGGGGAAAATCTCTTGAATGCATCAGGTTGATGTGGGGGTGCACCTTTAACATCGTCCGAAGAGAGAATTAGTCTCGATTGATGAGTAAAATGGTACGGAAATACCCTTAATGTTTCAACAAAAATAAATAAATAAATTAAATAACAAATATATCCGCTGCGTACTACTTTCTTCGCCTCATAATATATGATGTTTTAGAGTGTAGATATGTACAACCATTAAAGAAATAATTGTATAACATTAAATATAGTATCATTTGTCTATGGAAGTACCTTTTATGTTGATAAGGAGAGAGAAAGAGTTAAAAGCATCTGGGTATTGAAGGAGGATTAATATCGGGGTAGTTTTGAAAAGATTGTAATTAATACTATTAGATTTTCTAAAACATCAAATAATTTGGGACAAATAAAATCACTTAAAACATCATATATTATGGGACGGAGGGAGTACTAACTTGTTAAATTTGTTTTGACACATACAACTTGCAAATTAAATAAAGAATTGATATTTTAACAAGTGAAAATATTAGTTTCACAAGATCTCTCTTACATAAGAGTGGATTCCACTCCCTATTCTTGTGAGGAGGTCCTTGTGAAACTAACATTTATTTTTACTTGTGGAAATATCAATTCTCAATAAATACTGATAAAGTTTATTTTCAAAAACATTTTTACTTATCAATAATCAACAAAAATCTTATCTAATTTAATGTTTTTAGTCGATACAATTAAATGCACTATGAATCAGATTTATTAATTTCACAAATGAAATGCTTCCCATTTGTTCTCCTATATAAAGAAGAACTGTTTTAAGGCAGAGAGAACCAACAATAAGACTCTATATTCCATATAGTGAGGCGAGCTTATCTACAAAACAATGGCATCTTCAAGGTTCCTTTTCTGCTACATTTTCTTGATTTTGTTCTCTATTTCTTCTTATCATCAGTCGGAGGCAGCAGTTAAACGGATTCCCGCCCTTTACGAGGTTGCTATTTCTGAAAAAGATTTCATATATGGTAAGCTAACAGTAAAATTTAGTATGTTTGTCCAAATGCACAACACCAATTGCATTTGAGCCCCAACAATCGTGTTTGTAAGTCAAATTATTTCCTTCCCTTTCTCAATTATTCTAGTTTTTTATAGAAAAAAATTAATTTTTTAAAACGACAAAATACCCTTTGGTTTATGCGAGGATTTTTATAATAATTATTTTATATTAATGAATCTAATTAGTTTAAATGTGTGGTGCAGGGTGCGACCATTGTCCGAGTGGAAAGTGTTGCCTTTGCTCCTTTTACCGGACTAGACCAGTATGCAATATTTGCTGTGATAGTGATGCTACTACTACCGGCAACGTCACCACCACTTTGTACCAAAATTAATTTAGATCTCATAAAAATGAAATAAAGAAAATTCTCCGATATATTTAAATGAATTTAAGAGATCTATTGTCAACAATGGTTGTATACGGCTTCTCTATATTATTATTCCATGTTTCAATTTGTTCTAAAATTTAAGATATATTTTTATTTTATTTCACAAAAATTTTATTATTTGTTATTAATATCTTTTTTATAAATGATGATTATGGTGAGGTAAAAATGCAATCAACACCCGTGGAAAATTAAATTAAAGGCAGGTCCACTTATAAAATGCCAAAACTGAATTTGGATAGTATATCTTTTCATTATCATATCTCAAGAATGTTGTTGTTAAAATATTCATCTCTTCTGTCAAATTGCAGAAAGGTTTTCTAGCTAGTTATTTTTTATAGCTATAAATAAAGTTTCTTGGTAATCATGCTAGACGCTTGAATAAAATCAAGCCTTCTTTATGACAAGACAATGTTACCTATCATACCATAGCCCTGCCATAGGACTAGAAAAACTATATTTAGTAATGCACAACTTGATGGTCATAGCATATGCACAAGGAACATCACAATTACGTCTTCATATGGTTGTCAAAAAGATGTAAACGACGTGTATAAGTGGCATTACACAACAATAATTCTATCTAGAAAAAAATCTCAATTTTAAAACTCAGTGTTCTCGTCTCGTCCGATTAATAATCAAAAGAATAAACATTCTAAACAAGTTATACTAGTGTTGGTCAATCTTAATTTAAACCGAGAATCCAGAAAAAAATTTCAAAACCTATTCAGGAACTACAAAAGTAAATGAGAAATTTCGACAACAATTCTATCATCCGAGAAAAGGAATAAAAGTTTTACCACCCACTCCGTCAAAGCTTTCCTGTCTATCTGTCCCATCTCAGCAACATCGATCAGAGGAAACACGAGATCGACCTCCTCCTTAATCATGAATCTGCTTAGGTCTAATTCATCAATGTACCTATGCATTTTAGAATGGGAAAATTAGAAATTTTTTTTTTGGGGGGTGAGGCCATAAACGTGAACGAAATATAACATCTTCTTTCTCAACAAAAAGTTCAATTCGATCAACAAAACTACAACATGCATAAACCAGTTTGTAAACAACATACCAGAAAAAGTCACAATTACAAGCAAACACCATTTCCAAACCTCCAAACTCCAGAACGTTGTATGCTTCAACGTATCAATGGTCAAGCTCGCAATCAAATTCCCCAAAATCAATAGAAAGACTAACCACTCGATCAAAGCCTTAATTTTCACCCTTTTATACTTCAATTTATTTCGAATACTCACTTTTTTGTAAATCTCTTCATCCTCGTCCACTCCTCCTGGTGATGCCATAAACGGCGTCCTTGGAGTAGTAATCGACACAGTGCTAACTGTTTCTTTCAATGAAGTATGAGGGGAAACCGCTCTACTATTGGGTGAGGCCCAAGCAGACATATTTTTAATAGATGAATTACTACCACTTGAGTTTATATAATCTTGTATCAATGGGCTACTTTCTTGGAAAATATTTGAATCAACAGGAACGGGTTGTTCTCCAAATCTTGACTTGGGTTTTGAGTACACTGACCTGGCAAGTGATTTTCGTCGACTTAGAGTTTCGTTTGTGGGGATTTTGGGAGGCCTGTTAGGGCTTGGACTGAACCTAGCTGTCTCAGGAGAAGGACACCTCAATGGTGCAAACTGCACAGCTCCAATGTGGGAATCACCCGAAACTAGGTGGAGTGAACTCTTCTCATCTTCTTCTTGACCATAAATCATTACAACGACTTCACCGCTTTTATTTCCCTCGGTCATGCTAATTTCCCCACTATTTGAACTCATAACATTTGCATCCATTAAACCCTAGCAAATTAAACAAAACAAAAAATTGTAAATTTATTCATTCATCATGCAAATTAAAGCTAGAAGGCAGGCAGAAAGAATGAGCCTGAACTCTCAAATATCCTAAAAACTGTGACATTATGGGGGAAAGTTAATGATTAAACTAATTGGGACCCGTGTGTAAGTTGAAAGTAACTTATTTGCACCATATTACTAAATCACAAATTGAATCATCACTTGCTGGAATTTTCTGGTTGGCCATTAATATTATATTATATGGGACATGAATTAGGGCCCCCAATGTTTAGAACCAACCCATTTACCACCGCTAAGTCATGAGTGAAGGTTCATGATTTAAATTTTTATTAAATATCCGCAACTAATTTTTGTAAGAAGTTAAAAAATACCCGAAAATTCAGATCACTTTTGTCTCTCTTAAAACAAAACTCTGTTTCTCCAATCAAACTTCAAAATTCAACGTCTTTTTCATTACAAATTCAAAATTGTAAATCTACATATCAGACAAAAAAAGGTTATTGAATTTTAAAATTTGATTGATAAAAAAGTAAGGAGGTTTGAAATTAGCGTACGTGTGGGACTTGTTCATTTGAAAACAACCGGTTTCTCCATTGCTCTGATTTCATGTCTTCGTTATCTTTTAGGTAATATGAACCTCAGCGAGTCTGGGTTGCATACTAGCACTGATGAAACTCCAGTCTTCGGTAGTTACGGATAATTCAAACCATCCGCAGCAACATTCCTTGGCTGATAGTTTCATAAAATTTTAAATTTGAACCCTTTATCAAACGGAGGGTAGACTTTAAACGGTGCCAGGCAGGACTGTCGCTGGCCCCCATATTATATAGTTCATATATCCAAACACAAACATTTCATACACAATATCAGTGGGTAAGTAAAACAAATCCATTTATATATATATACTAGCTGGGTCCCGTGACTCCGACACTGTATAGGCAGTGAAATTTATCTCAAACTTAGAACGGTCCAGATGATTTATTAAGTGAGTGGAAAATTTAAAATCATTATTAGATAGATTAGATAGATAGATGTATGAACGGTGGGATTTATCTCAAACTTTGGACGACCCAGATGATTTATTGAGTGAGCGGGAAATTCAAAATCATTTGTATTTTATTATATATATATATATATATATATATATATATATATATATATGGGAGCCCTTCCATAGCAACCGGTTGCTGTGAGAACTGTGCAACAACCCCTTTTTGAACCGTTGATAAATTGATCGCATGACTGAGATGAGTCTTAATATTTGATAAGCCGGCACAGCTTGTACCGGCTTTTATTTTAATATAAACACCCTACATGGTCAACATCTTGTCAGTACATTTAAAAGAAACGAATATTTTATTATTAAAAAAACACCAGCCGGCACAGCTTGTACCGGCTGTGTCTTTTTTTTTTTAACGCATAACAGTAACTCCTATATATATATTACTGTGTTTTACGGCTGTTAAAAAAAAAAAAATATCCAAACCGGCACAACCTCTTACGGCTTGTACAAAAAAAAAAAAAAAAAAAATACAAACCGGCACAGCTTGTACCGGCTTGTCTGCAAAATAAAAATTATGTGCAACTTGATTGTTTGGGCAAATATTTGTTTGGACAAATAAAGAATATAAAATATTTTATAACAAATAAAGAATAAAAAATAAAGAATATAAAATATTTTATAACAAATAAAGAATATAAAATATTTTATAACAAATAAAGAATATAAAATATTTGCTATTTTTATTTGCTATTTGTTATAAAAATATTTTATAACAAATAAAGAATATAAAATATTTTATAACAAATAAAGAATATAAAATATTTGCTATTTTTATTTGCTATTTGTTATAAAATATAAAATATTTTATATATATAAATAAAATAAAATATTTGCTATTTGTTATAAAATATAAAATATTTTATATATATATATATATATATATACAAAGGAAATAACAAATATTTTATAAAGAATATAAAATATTTGCTATTTTTATTTGCTATTTGTTATAAAATATAAAATATTTTTATTTGCTATTTTTATTTGCTATTTGTTATAAAATATTTTATAACAAATAAAGAATATAAAATATTTTATAACAAATAGCAAATAAAAATAGCAAATATTTTATATTCTTTATTTGTTATAAAATATTTTATATTCTTTATTTGTTATAAAATATTTTTATAACAAATAGCAAATAAAAATAGCAAATATTTTATATTCTTTATTTGTTATAAAATATTTTATATTCTTTATTTGTTATAAAATATTTTATATTCTTTATTTTATATTCTTTATTTGTTATAAAATATTTTATATTCTTTATTTGTCCAAACAAATATTTGCCCAAACAATCAAGTTGCACATAATTTTCATTTTGCAGACAAGCCGGTACAAGCTGTGCCGGTTTGTATTTTTTTTTTTTGTACAAGCCGTAAGAGGTTGTGCCGGTTTGGATTCTTTTTTTTTTAACAGCCGTAAAACACAGTAATATATATATAGGAGTTACTGTTATGCGTTAAAAAAAAAGACACAGCCGGTACAAGCTGTGCCGGCTGGTGTTTTTTTAATAATAAAATATTCGTTTCTTTTAAATGTACTGACAAGATGTTGACCATGTAGGGTGTTTATATTAAAATAAAAGCCGGTACAAGCTGTGCCGGCTTATCAAATATTAAGACTCATCTCAGTCATGCGATCAATTTATCAACGGTTCAAAAAGGGGTTGTTGCACAGTTCTCACAGCAACCGGTTGCTGTGGAAGGGCTCCCTATATATATATATATATATATATATATATATATATATATATATATATATATATATATGGTCAGGATCAGGTCTAGAAATCCGAACCTTATTAAAATGCGGACCATTTTTTTTTAAACTAAAAAAACTCTACAAATAACACCCAAAACACTGTATTATGAAAAAAAATTCAATTCCATAAAATATTAAACTTTTTTTTAGTTGTTTTTTTTTGTAAAAAAAAATTGGTTCCCGGACCTGATCCTCACACTATATGGGTCAAGACCAGGTCCGGAGTCTGGACCTTGTTAAAATGCGGACCAATTTTTTTTTTTTTTTTTAAAACAACTAATTATATTGGTTCCACATTTTAACAAGGTCCGGACTCCCAGACCTGATCGTCACACTATATATATATATATATATATATATATATATATATATATATATATATACCCGTTGGTTGGGCTTGGGAGAAAGTTGGCGTGGTTGTTTAACAACACAAGGCTCCAATATTTTGCAGTCAGTGAACCCTCGGCAACATGACGATGAGCTGCTTGAATGGTTTGGCGAGGCTGATAAAATGCTACTACTCTTCTCCTGCTTATTATTACCGGCCACCGGCGAACGCCCCGGACTGAACAGAGAGGTCTTCTTCCGCTGGGTGGTGCCACAAACATTCATTATGGTTGTATAAACGTTAATAGCTTCTTCTTGGGGGAAGATTAATCCGGAAACTAAAGCTTAATATTGTTGTTAACGCCAAGATCCGCGGTCACGTCCCAATCACGTAAGACGTCCTGATCCTGCACAGTAAACACGATAAGACACCAAAAGCTTGACGGCGGGTCCGTCGGGGGATAGCTCAGGCGTGAGAGTCAGTATACGTGTTTACAAGGTTAACAATGGAGGATGATAATTATCTAGTGTATTGAGAGAGAGAATAATTCTCAGTCGTGTGTGTATATGAACGTGAATGTTAATACCTCTTTGTGAAGACCGCTTTGCTATGATATACTACAGGACCTAATTTACCGTGCCACTGACCCTCCTGACACCTGTTAATCTCATCCACTCTGTCCACTGCTGGCCAACTGTCCAATTCTTATTAATGCCATGTAAGATATCAGTCAGCCATATCTTTGTCATCATCACCGGCTCAGAACCCAAGTAAAGATATTTAAATATATGATGGGTCGACCCACTGATTTGGTCCGATACTATAAGGACATAACAAAGATAATAAAGTGACTAGGCCCAATAATGTCAACACCCAATAGTGAAGACCCAATGGACTAACTGAATAAGTAGGCCCAATCCATTCGGCCCAATAGGAGAAATATCACGACCCAACATTGCCCCCTAGTTTTTTTATTTAACAGGAGGTTTAATAGGAAACTATAAATGGCATCAGTTCAGGACAAAAGGAATTATAATAAGACCAATAAAGGCCCAAAATACGATTTACCGAAGTCCATCTGATGAACATCAAATAGCAACATAAAGGGTTCATCTTCGCTGACCTCTACAGAAGTACCAATTGAAGAGCTTTCAACTATCGAAGCTCAAGCCATAGAATGAAATTCCTGTTCGGTAATAATTCCATCACGGACCTGATGGACAAAGGAATGAAATACCAGACTAAAGGAATTCGACAGTTTTGATTTATTCATTCACTTCGCTGCCCATCAATTTGAAATGATTGACTAATAATGGTCATCTGCAGGCAAACGCTAATTCGTGTGTCTCCGTCTCAAATACAAAGAAGCCGAAAAGGATACCGAAGAGAATGCCGAAGAGAATGTCGAAGAGAATACTGAAGAGAATGCTGAAGCCGAAGGGAGAAAGCCATTCTGAAGTCTGTGTTAGCAAAAGAAAGAAGCAACCTTGCCATTGTTCTTCTCAACAATGAATGACTTCGGAAGGATCTCGACAAGGTCAAAAAAGAGTTGGAGACGATCAAGGCCACACATCGGGTCATCACAGATATAAATGTCGACCTACTTCCGAAGAATGAAATTTTGACGAAGAAGAATGAAGATCTGGCCGAGACTAATCAGAGCCTGGCGAAGCAAAATAACAATATCCATGCTAAAGAGGCAAGATACCTAACATATCGTCAAAAGCTTGAAAAGGAACTCCGAGAACTTCGGGCCCTTAGGAACTTGGGTCCGCCATTGACCGAAGATCTTCGTAAGGAGATCCAGGCAGAATACTGAAAATCCGCCGATCTGAACGATGAGATCGTCCATATGTAATGTCGAAGTAGATGAAATCTGCTGAAGTAAAGGCAAGAAAAAGCTCGGGCCAAGGTAGATCCATCTCTTCTAGACTCTTCAGATGGTGACGATGACAAGGAAGAAGCCTGAAGATGACCTCTCCTTATCTTTAGCTGTAGAACTTTCTGTAAAAATTCTAACTTGTTGTGAACAGTTAATATTAAAATATCAACTTCATGCCTTATTACTTCTGAGTGAACATTTTTTGTCAATAATTGATCATCAATCAACTTGAAAACTGTGCAAGTGCCTCTTATCTTAAACCGTTAGTCAATAATCAAGCAAATTATATAACAGTTAAGAACAATGATAATATAATCCGAACTCAACACTTGAACAAAATAAAGTAATGCATACTTATCGTTACCGAAGTATGAGACAGGTCATGTATAAGGTGAATTCGACTGATCCTCTTTGCAACAACAAGATCTTACTTACCGCTCGAGGTAGAACAAGTATATAAGGACCTTTGTTTACCACTCGGGGTAGAACAATTATATAAGGACCAAGATATAAGGACCATGGAATTTGTCTACCACACTGGGTCACAAATTCATAAGGACACTCCTGACAATAAGGCTGCCATCGAATGGCCAGCAAGTCCTGTACATGGTGGATTCAAGTTGAACGCGAAAATGATTTGAAGGTGAACTTGTACCTGAGAAAGCTCGAATCTTCAAGAGTATAATTCTTGTTTTTCATCTTTTCGTTTAATTAATAATTGTGCATAAAGGATGATCCGGATATATGGTTTGTAAAATTTTAAAATTATGTTTTTCCATGCTTCCACTTATTTTGTGCAATTTGAATATGTTCATGAATCTTACAAACCTAATAGTATTTGGCCATGAATTTATTGAAGCCAAGATATAATACATCCAGTTGATTTTGAAATTGCAAGAAATGTGGAATCTCGCTTAAGTTGCAAAAAGACAAACCTAAAATATGAAGTTGTGGAATAGTGAAATTTATGTGACGATTGGTAAGAGATGTGTTCGGAGAAGTAGAATGTAGTCGGCCGTTTCATGGAACTTGTCGGCGTTTACTTCGTCGTTGTTTTGGAAGGGTATGCGGCTATTCCGAGCCTCCAACTTGTCGGAAATCCAAGAAGAAGATCCGCCATTAAAGACTTTTGTTGTTGAGCTCATCGTCATCTTTTGGCGTCTATAAATTTGTCCCATTATCGCGGCTGAATCTCAAAGATTGGGCCAAAGTTTTGTAAACCTGATGATGCATGTGTCAGATTAAGATTTTAGAGATGTGGATAGTTGGACTTGGATGTTCTGGTCGTTGGATGTGAAGATCAACATTTGGTACTTTTTTGTTTTGTTTTCTTATTTTGTTGTGGTTTGGGTATCTAAAGATGATGAACAAGGATTTGTGTTTTTTTCTTTTTAGTCAAAGAGGAACAACAATCTGGGTTTCAAAGAAGCACGATGGTTTTGATGAACAAGAGTTTGGGTATTTCTTCGATTGATTCTAATAGCTTTGAGGGTTTTGATGTTTTTTATTTAGTCTGAGTGTATTAATGTTAGGGGTATGGCTATTCTACCATTCAATATATCAATAATGTTTAATCTCAAAATAAAAAATAATTTTTTTACACACATCAGCTCATTTATGGCCCACCTAAATAGTTACGTCGGCAATTTCTAACGTGACAGTTTTAATTGGATGAAATTAAAAAAAATCAATAGTTCAATCATTTAATTGAAAAAATTAAAAGGTGAATCACTAAAATGAATTATGTAGGTTTAGGGTAGTAAAACATATTTAAGCCTATAATTTAAGTCTCCTTTATCTCACTCTTTTATACTCGCATTTGTTGTTGGGGTCCTGTCATTAATTAATTTATTTTATCTTTATTAAAATTGTTGAGTCATGTTATATATATGATAATATTAAATTTATATCAAAATGTGGTATATAAAAAAATTAAAAAAGATCCATATATTATTATAGAAAATATATATTGTGAATATTTATGAATTTGTTAATTGTCAGTTACGTAGATAAATATTAGTTGTAATTTTTTTAAAGAGATGTATATTAAGTGAGACTGTTTTATAATTTTATCTAATCTCATATTGATATGTTCTTAATTATAATTATTTGACATAAATTTATCACAATACAAAACTCTATTATCATTCTATTGTTTAAGATGAATTTTAATCATTAATAGTTCACCATAAATTTATCATAATACATAATAAAAAAAATTTTATTCTATTTTATCGCTTAAAGTATTTTAGATATTGTATCTTTCCTCGTTTGTTGAGAAGTAATAAATGATTAATATTTTTAATTTGAAATACTTGTAGTAGATAAAGTAACTTTTATAATCAATATTACATTCATAATTTACAAAACTACAATATTTGTTATTTATAATTCGCAAAACACAAATGATGAACATGTTTTAGTCCGAAAAACCATTAATCTTAGGCTATGTTTTTTTGTAAAAATTATACTTGGGATATAACTATTAATCTCAAGTGTCTTGTTTGTTTTTAAATTTAGACTTGAGACTATTAGTTTAGAAACTATAAAATGACTTAATAGTCTTTAGATTGTAATTATGATCCCGAGATTATAATCCTAGAATTAATATATAGTCTTGAGATTACAATCTCATAGATTATAATCTCGGAATTATAATCCTTATAAATAAATATAGCCTTATAGTATCAGTCGCTCTCAAATTCGATTATAACATTAATTAAATTACTAAAAATGGTCTTGCATATACGTAATATGGGGATTGATATTTTTATTAGAAAAAAAATGTTATTTTTATAGTTTTTTTTTATATTTAGAGTAAATCAATTCTACACGTATATTATGGGAAAGAATTCATCATTATATTAGATCATGATATTTTCATGATGAATATATCAGTTTTTCAATAATACTCTCTCCGTTTTTAAATGTGACGTTTAAGGGATGAAGTTATAACTCCTAAAATTATTCCATTAAAATTATGATGTATTATCAAAACCACCCTTGAATAGATAAATGAAAAGTTAAACCGTAAGTAATAAAGACAAGAGACTTATCCTAAAACATCAATTAAGAAATGGAGGGAGTAACAAGTAACAACTATATTCTTTCTTTGACTTCCAAGTTCAAACTTTTTGGCTAGCATTTAGGGGAAAATCTCTTGAATGTATCAGGTTGATGAGTAAAATGGCATGGAAATACCCTTACATTTTCAACAAAAGTAAAATAATAATAATAATAATAATAATAACAACGTACTGCTCCCTTCGTTCCATAATATATGATATTTTAGAGTTGAGTACAATCATTACTATTAAAGAAATGATTGTATAACATTAAATATAATATCATTTGTCTATAATACCTTTTATATTGATAAGGAGAGAGAAAGAGTTGAAAACATCGGGGTATTGAAGGAGGAGTAATATGGGGTAATTTTGAAAGGATTGTAATTATTGCTTCTAGATTTTTTAAAATATCAAATAATTTATGACAAATAAAATTACTTAAAACATCATATATTATATTATGGGACGGAGGAAATACTAACTTGTCTAATCTACAAAAATCTTATCTAATTTAATGTTTTTAATCAATACAATTATGCACTATGAATCAAATTTATTAATTGCATAAATGCTTCCAAATTGTTCTCCTATATAAAGAAGAACTATTTTAAGGCAGAGACCAGAGAGAACCAACAATAAGGCTCTATATTCCGTATAGTGTGGCGAGCTTATCTACAAAACAATGGCACCTTTAAGGCTTCTTCTCTGCTACATTTTCTTGATTTTGTTCTTTAATTCTTATCATCAGTCGGAGGCAGCAGTAAAACGAATTCCCGCCCTTTACGATGTTGCTATTTCCGAAAACGATTTCATATCTGGTAAGCTAATGGTAAAATTTAGTATGTTTCAAGGTCCAAATGCACAACACTAATTTTGTTGCGGTGCATTTGAGCTCCAACAATCGAGTTTGTGAGACAAATAAGTTCCTCCCCTCTCTCAATTATTCTATTTTTTAGAGATAAAATAAAAAATAATTAATTTTTTCTCATAAATATATGTAAAACGTAAAAAAAAAAATTCTAAAACGACAAAATACCCTTTGGTTTATGCGAGGATTTTTATAATAATTATTTTGTATTAATGAATCTAATTAGTTAAAATGTGTGGTGCAGGGTGCGACAATTCATGTTCGAGTGGAAGGTGTTGCCTTTGCTCCTTTTACCAGAGTAGACCAGTATGCAATGGTTGCTGTAATAGTGATGCTACTACTAGCAATGTCACCACCTCTTTGTACTAAAATTAATTTAGATCTCATAAAAATGAAATAAAGAAAATTCTCCGACATTTAAATTAATTTAAGAGATCTATTGTCAACAATGGTTGTATACGGCTTCTCTGAATTATTCCATGTTTCAATTTGTTCTAAAATTTAAGATATATTTTTATTTTATTACTATAAAGTCACAAATTTTTTATTATTTGTCATTATGTTTTTACTATCATATCATGCAGCCTATTTCACCTGAATTTCTTTCATCAAGAACAATCAATAATTTTGTCATTCTCATTATATATATATATATATATATATATATATATATATATATATAGCTAACTAGTTGCATAAATTAATCTCTTCTGAATCTTTTGCAGACAACAAGTAATTACAGCAAATGTAGGCCTATTTGCAGCATCTTCATCCCATGAAAGTTGTATGAGCTCATTCAGTTCTTCATCTTGCTGCTCTATAATTGCTGGCCTTAACTTACCCTCTGCAACTTCCAAAGCTATCTGTCCACAAAAATATTAATGCATGAAATAAAATATATTTATTAATTACAAAAACACCTTATAATATACTAATTTAATTTTATACATACTCTGTCTCAATGTAGGGATGTTCACCACTTACGAGCTCGTTAAGTATAATCCCAAAGCTATAGACATCACATTTTTCGTTGTAAGGCTCACATCTGATCACCTCTGGAGCCATGTATACGTATGTTCCTGTAAAATTAGAGAAAAATAAATATATAACTTTAAAATACACAAATAAAAATATTAGTTCCACAAGTTATACCCTACTTGAATAGTCAGTAGCCACATCTCTCAAACATAATTTGGCAAAATTAACATTGTTACTCTTGAAAATATCTATTCCTTAAAGTTTTTCAC
The DNA here is from genome assembly GCA_020205505.1 of Panax japonicus. Lineage (NCBI taxonomy): Eukaryota > Viridiplantae > Streptophyta > Magnoliopsida > Apiales > Araliaceae > Panax > Panax japonicus. The sequence goes on from CM035110.1 coordinate 69,806,151, forward strand.
TAGAATGTTTTTTTTATATCAAAAGTACATTATTTCAAGATAACACTCAAATTGGGATCCATTGTGGGGGCACCGAAATTCTAACAATTTTTAACTTCACCGGATTAATTCTATAACTTTAGGGTTGTCACAAAGTTGAAAAATGGTCAATCAATTAAGTACTTGCCTGTTTCACCGGTGAGTGCCTTTTCACCATCAGTCAAAAACCGAGCATGTCCAAAATCTGCAACCCTAACATGGAATGCATCATCCAAGAAAACATTACTGGGCTTCAAATCCCTATGAATGATCATAGGCTTGTGTTCATGAAGATACTACATGGCCTGAGAAATCTCAAGTGCCTTTGTAACTCTCTCCCCTAAAGGTGGCAGCGCCACCGTTCTTTCTTTCCTCCGGTTACCCGGTCCGTGCATCCATTCCTTCAATGTAGTGCTCAAGAACTCGGTGACGACCCAGCCGTGGAAAGGAGGGTCTAGGCACGCGCCCATTAGATGGAGCACGAACCGGTGGCGTTGTCTTGATAGAGTTTCGACTTCTTGAGCGAAGAAGCTAATGCCATGCTCGTTTGATTCGAAGAAATCGGGGTTTATGCATTTTACTGCTACGTCAAGTCCTCTCCATATGCCTTTGTATATGTCTGCAGTGCTCCCTTGACCAACTTTTTCGTGCAATTCAATCTGCACAAGCCACAAGTTAATGCATGTTTTTGCACAATTCATTCCTATTTAATTCCAGAGTGTACATATATGACAATTATATATATATATATAAAGATTATCTTGTTCTCTTTTAAAGTCTTTTAAAAAGATTATCTTGTTCTCTTTTGGCCGGTCCGACCAATTTCTGGACTGAAATACAGGTTTATATTTACGGATAATGTATGTAAATCATATTTTAACCATGTAAATTCTAAAAAATACTTTAATTTTCTGATAAAGACTATTATTTTGAGGGCAACAAATACATGTGTTTCTAAATTGCTTAATTTCTTAGATGTGATGTGGAAAAACCCATACGTACCTCGTTTGGTTCAATGTACCACCCGTTCATCTTGGCTTGTTCTGTGACGGCTGAAAGATCGGAATGGTGATGCGCCGATGGTGGTGGCGTTGGAAGATTCGTGGTAGCGCCATCGATGTTAATGTCTTTGTTGTTGTTGTTGTTGTTGTTGTTGTTGTTGTTGTTGAGTATAATATCCAAGAAACCTTTGTCTTGAGCTATTTGAAGACAATACCTTAAATAATCTTGTGTTCTTTCCATCCTCATCTTGTACATGGCCCTCAGTTCCTTCTGCTTTCCCAGCTCACTTTCTAGATCTACCATCTTAATTCACATTTTCAGTTAAATATTAAATTGTTATTACAACAAATATGCTATCTATGTTCAACACTTCAACGCATGTTCATTCAATAATTATATATTATATAAATGAGAACATGCATATATGCATGTTCATTCAGAATTATTATATATGCTTTGATTCATGAGTACTCCAAGAAGCACTTGCAAACATGCGTATATAAATCATACATGATATATACACGTCCCAAAGCGAGTCTCATTTTAATTTTTGAATTTAAATTTTTATTACTTTCATTACTAGAAAAACAAGAATATGTGACGGAAATTTTGTGACAGTTTTTAAAAATAATCACAAATGATAATAATTTGTGATAGACTTTTTAAACAATCACAAAATAATAGTATATATGATGGCTCTTAGTGATGACTAATATTACCATCAATGTATTATAATTGTGATGGTCATGTCAATCACACCAAATTTTTCACGCAAAATAAATTTTCTTTTTGTGACGCACTAAGTCATTACTTATAGATATACTCTTTTCGTGATTGCATTTAAGCTATCACTAATATTTTAATGTAAGAAATAACCAAAACAATATTTTTTGTTGGCCATGACGACAATCATTAAAAAAGATAGATTTTTGTAACGACTTTTATTTGTAATTACAAAAAGAATGTATTTTGTAATAGAATTTTTAAGTCATCACAAAATAATAAAATATATGATGGCTTTCAATGATGACTAATTTTGCCATCATTATAGAATATTTGTAACTGACATTGCAATCGCCAAATCATATGTGGAAGTAATTTTGTTTAGCAAGTCAACTCACATATGTTCCCTTTTACATTTTGCATTATAGAATATTTGTAACTGACATTACAATCACCAAATCTTATGTGGAAGTAATTTTGTTTAGCAAGTCAACTCACATATGTTCCCTTTTACATTTTGTTTTAAAATTATAATCATAATTTGGATTTTGGTGTAATGGTAATACTCATTATTTAGTTTGCAAATGCAGGGAGAGTTCGAATACTACAAGTATCATTTGATACAATTAATACAGTGATATATATTATACGTAAATAGATATTCACGTTCTTACCTTTGATCTCTAATTCTTGTTTTTTTGTGTGACGATTATGACACAATAGATTACGTGTTAATGTGATTTTATTAATTATCACAAAAGCACTAATCGTTTGCGTGATTGTCAAAACCATCACGTAAAATTTTTCATGATGAGCATATACAATACAACATTGTGATGCTTAAATTCATCACATAAACTTTTGGTAATGGTTTTTTTTACCTGAATTTCTTTCATCAAGAACAATCAATATTTTTGTCATTCTCATTATATATATATATATATATATATATATATATATATATAGCTAACTAGTTGCATAAATTAATCTCTTCTGAATCTTTTGTAGACGACAAGTAATTACTGCAAATGTAGGCCTATTTGCAACATCTTCATCCCATGAAAGTTGTATGAGCTCATTCAGTTCTTCATCTTGCTACTCTATAATTGCTGGCCTTAACTTACCCTCTGCAACTTCCAAAGCTATATGTCCACAAAAATATTAATGCATGAAATAAAATATATTTATTAATTACAAAAACACCTTATAATATACTAATTTAATTTTATACATACTCTTGAAGGACCATAATCTGTCTCAATGTAGGGATGTTCACCCACTTACGAGCTCGTTAAGTATAATCCCAAAGCTATAGACATCACATTTTTCGTTGTAAGGCTCACATCTGATCACCTCCGGAGCCATGTATACGTATGTTCCTGTAAAATTAGAGAAAAATAAATATATAACTTTAAAATACACAAATAAAAATATTAGTTCCACAAGTTATACCCTACTTGAATAGTCAGTAGCCACATCTCTTAAACATAATTTGGCAAAATTAACATTGTTACTCTTGAAAATATCTATTCCTTAAAGTTTTTCACTAGAATGTTTTTTTTATATCAGGAGTACATTATTTCAAGATAACACTCAAATTGGGATCCATTGTGAGGGCATCGAAATTTATGGATCCCTGTTGATTGATGAATATCTTTGGCCCGTAGAGTAAAGATGAACTGTTGATTGATATCTTTGGCCCGTAGTGCAAAGATGGACATGTGTTTGGCATGATCATGACCACCAGTGATATAAACGATTATCTTTGGCTCGTAGTGCATAGATAATTCGTTGATTGGAAATAAATATTAATTGATGTTATAGGGATAAAATATTGATGATGAACTTTTAAATCATGAAAGATAGTAGACATCATGCTCTACTTGACTCTTCTAATGGATTGTTGCTTCCGCTGCAGTTGATATAAAACTTGTTTTCAATTGTATTCTATCCGATTTTTTCTTGTTGAGGACTAAGGATAATTCATTCTGCATTACCTTAATCATAATATTCTTTACTGGGCTAATTGAGCTCATTCTTTTCCTTTTTGTTCAACTTTTCTTCTCAAGAGAAGAGAATATAGCGGGAACTAGTCAGGATGTAGAGTGATAGTGCTAGACAGTTATTTTAGCAGTCCTCGCTATTTTGTAAAATAGTGTATCAATAATTATAATGAGAACTTATTTGAGTGTGGATATTATCTAGAAGATAATATTTGTATTTAAACTCACAGTATATGTATTGTCGTATTTTGCACGATAATTGTTATAATAAAGTTGTAGTTAATTCTGTACCATGTATTTGGCGACTCAGAATGGGTTGTGTGGACCAATTTTGGGGGCGTCACACCAACTCCATTGTTATATCTAATGCTAAACTTTGAAGCTCAATTCAATGTTTTGGGTATTCAGATCTAGGAATTTTCATATATTTTAGATAGAGAAAATCGCAAATCTATTTGATTTGGAAGAAGTGGGAGATGAGAGAAATGAGAGGAAGGAAGAGAGAGAATAAATCAAATTTATTTATTTTTTTTATTCTTTTTCACGTCCACCTAGGATAAAATTGAAATGATTTAACACTCGTGAGGTCTGTAACATAATGACTCAATTTCAAAATATTAATTAATTTAATGGGGTAATTTAAAAAAAATAAAAGTTCAATTGTGTAATCAATAAAACGTGCCATTCAGTGGTAATTCATTAGTTTTTTTGATACAAATTTAACGTCCGTTTTTTTTATGGAATGACCCAATTTCAAAATAATAATTAGTTTAGTGGGATAATTTAAAAAAATTAAAAGTTTAATAATGTAATCAATGAAACGTGTCAACTTACAGTAAGTATTTCATTATAATTGCCCACGAAATTTTATACTAATCTGCTACTTCCGTATTATATTATTTAAGGGTAAAATACAAAGTCGACCACTGAACTTTGAGAGTTTTTGGGTATTGAGTCCTTTTTTTTTTGTCAACACAAATTGAGCCCTTTTTTATCAAAAAATTTGGACTTTGAGCCCCAGGCGCCACATGTGCGTTGACCTGCCTACATGGCAGATCTGACGTGAGCATTTTTCATTTTATTTTACACGTGGACAATCTGACGTGGCCATTTTTGAAATTTTTCCCAAAAATATGTTGTTGCACAGATTCGAACTCAGAACCTTCAGTTTGAAACTTTGGTCCAATGACTACCCAAGCACCCAAGCTTAGCTGTTATTATTTTACAAGGATTAATCTTTATAACTAAACAATTAGATCCTAAAATTAAAAGACAGATCCACAAATTACATAATTTTTGGTAAATAAGTTTTGTATTAAATCAATTTTTTATTTTTTTTATTATTATTATTAATTATTATTATTATTATTATTATTATTATTATTATTATTATTATTATTATTATTATTATTATTATTATTATTACTCATGTGTGACCCAAATCAGTACCATAAGTGACCTAAAACAACAACCTAGATCAGGAAGAACACGAAAATAGGGGGTAATACCCATATCCTTATTAAAGCAAATTTGAAAAAAAAATCAAAACCAATCAATTAGATCCGAAGGAAAATAACAAAACATCTGATAAATTAGAACCAAAACTCCATATTTGAAGCCAAAGATAGTAAGAAATAGGAGGAAGAACAAACCAACACCATAACAGACCCAAAATAATACACAGTGACACAACCCATTTTAACCCAAACCACCATCCAAATCAGATCCAACCTCTCCAAACCAGAATTTGAATATAAACTCCTCTACTCATAGAACACTGAAGGATCCTTGAGCCTAAGTCACATGACTAAACATCAAAGACCACCAAATGATTTCAAAAAAGCTCACGTTAGAGCTGCCGGAGGGGCTCTAACAGAGCCAAGCTTATGAATAGAATTAGGGAAGGAGAGAATGGGTGGGCTGCAAGAACGAGAGGTTAAGAATAATATACCTTTTATTTTCCTTCTCTCACCTTCCTTTCTAGCAGAGAAGGACACTTGCCATTTGTAAACAGACAATCTCCAAGGTCTTCAAAATATCCTCGAAGTTCAGTAGGAGGGATTCCAGAAGATGGTCTCTTTTTAACACAAATTTAATAATAAAAAATTAAATCAGATTAATTCCAGGGGGTATTGTTGTTGTTGTTGTTATTATTATTATTAGTAGTTGAAAGTCCAATAATAATCTAGAAGGGGGGGTTGAATAGATTATTACAGGTTAAAAAAATTTATTTTAGGCCTTTTTGAATTTTTAGTAATTAATTTGCAGTTTTAGAAATTAGCATGCAAGATAATAAAAATTTAATCACACAATGCACAGAGATTTATCTGGTTCACAACATACACCCCTTGGTATGTTGCTACGTCCAGTCTCAAGTCCATACTTGGAACTTGAGATCTTATTACTATCAGTAATAAAAACTCCTTCAACAGGCGGAGAAGCCTTTACAAAGTTTTATAGACAAACTTTCAACTTTTTCAACTATTTTATCTTGGACAGCAAGCTCTCCGCTCCCTCCTCAAGCTTAGTTGTACTTCTTTTGAGTTCAGTTATATTCTATGATCTGGTCTTGAAACAATAGTTTCTTCCTCATCTCACAAGTACACTAGAGACCCAATTTCTCAGTGACCTCTCTAAGACTCTGGTTTTAGTAGAAGAATTACTTGTCTTTCTCACAGGTACATAAAATAAACTAACTCTGGCCTTTTCTCTTTTTACAAATTTTTTTACAACAATATGCTTCTTAAATAAGCATATAAGAATTTAGTACAGATGGATGCTTCTTAAATAAGCAAATATTAATTTAAGAACAAATATTTATGTATAAAAGTTCAAAGACTTTTATATTCAACAATAAGCTTCTGATTAAACAAATATGTAAAGTATGCACAGTTATAAAAGTTCAAGTAACTTTTATGTTTTTTTAAACAAGCAAATAAGTCAATTTTGGCTTTAGCTCAATAATGCTTCGGTTTAAGCAGATATATAATTTTAATGCACTTTATAAAGAATTATTAACTCTTTAAAATAAAGAGTATTTTTCTACGAATTAAATAAAATTATTTCTCAGATTATCTTTAACAAGTATTATATGAAAGATGTTTATGTATCAATACTTGTATATAAAGAATTAATCAATTCAAGCAATATTTATAAAGTATAATATTTAAATCAGTTAAGCACAAAATGATATAGCAAATATTATTGTTTAACTCAGATAATTTATAATAATATTTTATCTATTATACGAACTTTTATAAATAATGTCACTTAGTACTAGATATAAGGAATCGTACGGTTCGAATTCCTCTTGGTATATGTGTATCTCCGTAGCCTTGCGGCGTCTAAAGTATGACAAAATTTATAACTTTCACAATTGATATTTATATAAATATTTTCAATAGATCACTACGATTCTCAAATTCAGTTCGGATGACTACTCTTTTTGAAGTAGTATCTCAGTGTCGTTTTGAGCTATCAAGTGGCGTATCTATTTTACGATATATATTTATATAAATAATGTCGATAAAAGGTTTCCGAAGACTATAAGGAATCGTACGGATCGAATTCCTCTCCGTAGAGGTGTATCTCCGTAGCCTTAACTAATAAACTTTATTGGGCCAAAGTGTTGTAAACCTGATGATGCATGTGTCAGATTAAGATTTTAGAGATGTGGATAGTTGTACTTGGATGTTCTGGTCGTTGGATGTGAAGATCAACATTTGGTACTTTTTTGTTTTGTTTTCTTATTTTGTTGTGGTTTGGGTATCTAAAGATGATGATCAAGGATTTGTGTTATTTTCTTTTTAGTCAAAGAGGAACAACAGTCTGGGTTTCAAATGTGACGACCCCAAAATAGGTCCATTCCATCCAACCCATTCTGAGTTGTCAAAATACATGGTACAGAAAATAACTACAACTTAATTTATTACAACAATTGTCGTGCAAAATACAACAACACATATGCTGTGAGTTTGTATACAAATACATATCAACTGTGACTCATGTCCCAACCGTGGACAACACCTCATAATGACACCTTACATAAAGGTATAGTCGAAAACTGTTTTAGAAATTAGAATATTTGGGAAGTGCTCAAGGAAACCTTCGTACATGGGAGGTCACGCGTCTAGGTTATTATAGATATCATATGGCCACAGAATTATCCTTGGTTGACCCAATAGACCCCAAAGAAAAACAAGAAGATTACTATCATATTCTTCCCAATGACAAGTCTTCTCCTGACATATCATTATCTCCACTGTCTTTAATTGAGAGTTCTATTTCAAATAGACTCCAAGATCATATAGATAGTGCTGGTAGATATACTCAGCAAGTGGATGAGCACATCCATGTCTTATGATGACACGAGGTGGTATGTCATTAGACATCTTGTATGACAGTGGCAAAACACCCTTCCAACGTTGGGTTCGCTTCACCCTAGTTGATTTGCCAAATATAACTATTAAATGACCACCGTTCTATTCCCCTGTTATCCCCCGCTCGACCCAGCTACACTCGTATTACCTGAAAGGAATTGTGAAGCAAAAGGGTGAGCAAAACTAGCTCAGTAAAGAATGTCATGACTAAAGATAATTAAATTATCAATAGCCTTCATCAATAATAAATCAGAGATTTAGAACATATGGTAGATGATAAAAAAATTTCAACCATAGTTGCAGCGGAACGAGCAATCCATTAGAAGAGTCAAATAGACTATAAAGTCTATTATCTTCTTCATGTTAAAAGTCCACCAACAATGTTTTATCCCTATAACATCAATCAACAATTCCTGTCCACAATCACATATATAACTCATAATCGTAATTGTTGTTCTAAATTCCTTTTCTCATCCAGGACAAAGATAATTTTTATCACCTGAAACATCAAAGATCATGGTTATACCAAATCACAGTTCATGTTCATAATCATACTAATAAATTTATCTTTGCACTACGGCCAAAGATATACATCAATAAGTCATCTTTGCACTACAGGCCAAAGATATTCATCAACAAGTCATCTTTGCACTACAGGCCAAAGATATTCATCAACAATTCATCTTTGCACTACAGGCCAAAGATATTCAATTATAAATTCAATGGTCATGATCATACCAGTCACAATTCAACTTTTGACTACTGGCCAAAGAGAACCCTAGTCATGATCATACCAATAATCTACCCATCTTTACACTCCAGTGAAAGAGAATTTCAACATCAGGGTTATAAAAATGTTATATATGATAATAAAATCAATATAATCAATATATAGTTTTAATCTCCAGAGTAATATTCATAAATCAACTATAATTTGGTTAGAAAAAGAAACCAATTTTGTCATGAATAGTAACTTGTGAATAGTAACTCATGAATAGTAACTCGTGATTAGTAACTCATGAATAGTAAACCCGACTTAAAAAGGTAGAAATCCCACAATAAAATTTATACCAATATTTCGGTATAATGATATTGAAAGAATAATATTTTTTTAAGCTTATAAACAATTTATTTTAATTGTTTACACTTTACTAAATAATGCATTTAATCATTCTAAAATGCCAAACTCATAAGATTTCATCACCAATAACCAAAACCCTCATCAAAAATCTGCATATACCTCATATATGATTCTCAAGACATAAAATCATATTTAACAATTTTCTTACTTCACATAACATATTTAATTCATTTACTCATAACTAGAATATTTTCATGAAAAATACTAAATCAGTTCCAAAAATATTTCTTTTCTGGGATTTAGCAGAATATAGTCCTATATTGAACATATATTTTTCTCAGAATTTTTAAAAAGTCATTTACTATTTTTCACAAGGCCAAAACCACCGAATATTTAAACATTTATCATAAATTGTACTTTTATCCAAAAATTCCGAAATTCACAGGGTATAATGATATTATATAGATGTACTCCCAATAAAAATTTCATCAATTTTGGAGTTAACCACAAGTAGTTATAAGCGATTACTTTTAAAATAGTCTTTCCTCATAAAATTCATAACTCTTAATCTATACATCCAAAAATCGCCATTTTTGGACACAATCTACAAAACTCATCAAAATATCATTTCAAATTTTTCCAAAATTTTTGAAGGTTCAGAAGAGTTTCGAAATAATAACCCTTAAAATCCCTTATTATCCCTTACCTCAAAAAAGCAGTACCTCTGACTGGAATAACGCTGAATGAACTTGCACCGTATAGCAATACTCAAAGTATACTCAAAATACTCACAAGAATACGCTCGATAATATAGAGAGAGAAAACTTCAGTTTCTGGTGTGATTTTCAATTATAACCTAAACACCCTATTTATAGGAAATTGCTTAGAACACCAAAGCAAAAAATTTATTAAAAACATAATATTATAAAAAAAAATTTCCAATACTTCATACGTATGCTCTCAACATCAGAACTCAGCCCCTAACACATGTTACATGAGGGAAACAAATTGTAAAAAACGTTTTTCATATTAAAAATATTTTAAACTTCCAAAAATTAATTATTTCGGGGCTTTGAAACTTCAATAATTCATAATAAATAGCCCTTTTATTAGAAAATTCAAATCACACGAGTTTTTATAGGAAATTCAATTCTCTACAACTTTGCAGAAGAAAGTTTTTCCAAATTCTAAACAAAAATTGACCGAAATCCACAAACGGGCAATTTTACAAGCTATAATCAAATTTCAGTCAAGAAATGGGGTCCACCGACACATAAAACATGCTTTAAATATTTTTGGTAATAAAAATACTCCTCTTCCACATATACTCATATATCCCACATTCATCGTAAAAATATCATCATTATTATATTATTAAAATATAATAATATATTTAAATGAATTATTTTATCAGAAAAAGATAAAATATTAATTTTCAACAATTGTCACATTAAAAATTTTCTCCATCTATATCCACATAAAATCAATATTTTCCTCATCATATAAATCAATAAATAATTATTCACAAATAATATTACAGAATCACAATATTGACAACCAGACAGTTCCCAGGAAAGAGGGGGCTTTCCAATAAGAATTTCTCCTTACTGGCGCGCAATTAGATGACCAGACCTCTACTTAGACAGAACTTTCTAGACATTGCCAATAATGTTATCTAATAATATTATTCAGATAATATGAATTATTGCTTCGATAATGAAAAATATTGTGTAATGACAATTATTGAAACAAAAGCAATATAAAATATCAACGCAACAATTATTGAACCAATAAAATAAAATACTGAACAATAATTACTGTAACCATTATTGAGTAGTGCCTTCTTACGTAAGAGTCAATAATTGGTGCAATACCGTGTGCTACTGTGCAACAACGCGTATTACTTTACTTTACTCACCGGGTATTCCAACAGTGTTAACAGTAACGATTACGCCGTTATTTATAAAAAAACTTTAATTTGTCGTTTTCTTCATCCGACAGTTATTTTGTTACGGGGCCCACAAAAGGCTGCGCCGTCGTACGAATATTCCCCGACAGAAAGAATATTCCACGACCAAACGAATATTCCCCGACAACAATGAGTATTTTATAATCACTTGCTTATTTTGAAAAAAAATTCATATATTACCCTTAACTTTAACCTTCTATCAATTTAACCATTTACTGAATTGTAATTATAAGAAAAATTGAATACATTTATTTCATAAAATTCGGGGTCTTACATCAAAGAAGCACGATGGTTTTGATGAACAAAAGTTTGGGTATTTCTTCGATTGATTCTAATAGTTTTGAGGGTTTTGATGTTTTTTATTTAGTCTGAGTGTATTAATGTTAGGGGTATGGCTATTCTACCATTCAATATATCAATAATGTTTAATCTCAAAATAAAAAATAATTTTTTTACACACATCAGCTCATTTATGGCCCACCTAAATAGCCACGTCGGCAATTTTTAACGTGCAGTTTTAATTGGATGAAATTAAAAAAAAATCAATAGTTCAATCATTTAATTGAAAAAAATTAAAAGGTGAATCACTAAAGTGGAATATGTAGATTTAGGGTAGTAAAACATATTTAAGCCTATAATTTAAGTCTCCTTTATCTCACTCTTTTATACTCGCATTTGTTGTTGGGATCCTGTCATTAATTTATTTATTTATTTTATCTTTATTAAAATTGTTGAGTCATGTTATATATATGATAATATTAAATTTATATCAAAATGTGGATGTATGTGAATACATGGTATATGAAAAAATTAAAAAAGGATCCATATATTATTATAGAAAATATATATTGTGAATATTTATGAATTTGTTAATTGTCAGTTACGTAGATAAATATTAGTTGTAATCTTTTTAAAGAGATGTATATTAAGTGAGACTGTTTTATAATTTTATCTAATCTCATATATTGATATGTTCTTAATTATAATTATTTGACATAAATTTATCACGATACAAAACTCTATTATCATTCTATTGTTTAAGATGAATTTTAATCATTAATTATAGAGGACAGGCACAAAGAAAGAGCATGAACTCTCAAATATCCCAAAAAATTGACTTATGGGGAAAGCTAATAATGATTGAACTAATAGGAATCCTTAAGTGGAAAGTTAATTATTGAATTAATAGGAACCATTAACTTTCAAAATATATTATAGTTCACCATAAATTTATCATAATACATAATAATTTTTTTCTTTTTATTCTATTTTATCGCTTAAAGTATTTTAGATATTGTATCTTTCCTCGTTTGTTGAGAAGTAATAAATGATTAATAATTTTAATTTGAAATACTTGTAGTAGATAAAGTAAAATAAACTTTTATAATCAATATTACATTCATAATTTACAAAACTACAATATTTGTTATTTATAATTCGCAAAACACAAATGATGAACATGTTTTAGTCCGAAAAACCATTATTCTTAGGCTATGTTTTTTTGTAAAAATTATACTTGGGATATAACTATTAATCTCAAGTGTCTTGTTTGTTTTTAAATTTAGACTTGAGACTATTAGTTTAGAAACTATAAAATGACTTAATAGTCTTTAGCTTGTAATTATGATCTCGAGATTATAATCCTAGAATTAATATATAGTCTTGAGATTATAATCTAATAGATTATAATCTCGGAATTATAATCCTTATAAATAAATATAGCCTTATAGTATCAGTCGATCTCAAATTCAATTATAACATTAATTAAATTACTAAAAAATGGTCTTGCATATACGTAATATGGGGATTGATATTTTTATTAGAAAAAAAATGTTATTTTTATAGTTTTTTTATATTTAGAGTAAATCAATTCTACACGTATATTATGGGAAAGAATTCATCATTATATTAGATCATGATATTTTCATGATGAATATATCAGTTTTTCAATAGTACTCTCTCCGTTGTTAAATATGTGACGTTTAAGGGATGAAGTTATAACTCCTAAAATTATTCCATTAAAATTATGATGTATTATCAAAACCACCCTTGAATAGATAAATGAAAAGTTAAACCGTAAATAATAAAGACAAGAGATATATTGTTAGAGGATAGAGAAAATATAGGAATTAAAGAGAGTATAATAAGATATTAGAAGAGAGAGAAAAAGTAGCTTTGAAAAAATAGGAGAGAATTAAAGAGAGTATTAAATATTTATGGGTAATTAAGAAAATAATATAATTAATTCTCCTATAAATCTTAGAACGTCATATATTTAAGAACAAAAGACTTATCCTAAAACATCAATTAAGAAATGGAGGGAGTAACAAGTAACAACTATATTCTTTCTTTGACTTCCAAGTTCAAACTTTTTGGCTAGCATTTAGGGGAAAATCTCTTGAATGTATCAGGTTGATGAGTAAAATGGCATGGAAATACCCTTACATTTTCAACAAAAGTAAAATAATAATAATAATAATAATAATAACAACGTACTGCTCCCTTCGTTCCATAATATATGATATTTTAGAGTTGGGTACAATCATTACCATTAAAGAAATGATTGTATAACATTAAATATAATATCATTTGTCTATAATACCTTTTATATTGATAAGGAGAGAGAAAGAGTTGAAAACATCGGGGTATTGAAGGAGGAGTAATATGGGGTAATTTTGAAAGGATTGTAATTATTGCTTCTAGATTTTTTAAAATATCAAATAATTTATGACAAATAAAATTACTTAAAACATCATATATTATATTATGGGACGGAGGAAATACTAACTTGTCTAATCTACAAAATCTTATCTAATTTAATGTTTTAATCAATACAATTATGCACTATGAATCAAATTTATTAATTGCATAAATGCTTCCAAATTGTTCTCCTATATAAAGAAGAACTATTTTAAGGCAGAGACCAGAGAGAACCAACAATAAGGCTCTATATTCCGTATAGTGTGGCGAGCTTATCTACAAAACAATGGCACCTTTAAGGCTTCTTCTCTGCTACATTTTCTTGATTTTGTTCTTTAATTCTTATCATCAGTCGGAGGCAGCAGTTAAACGAATTCCCGCCCTTTACGATGTTGCTATTTCCGAAAACGATTTCATATCTGGTAAGCTAATGGTAAAATTTAGTATGTTTTAAGGTCCAAATGCACAACACTAATTTTGTTGCGGTGCATTTGAGCTCCAACAATCGAGTTTGTGAGACAAATAAGTTCCTCCCCTCTCTCAATTATTCTATTTTTTAGAGATAAAATAAAAAATAATTAATTTTTTCTCATAAATATATGTAAAACGTAAAAAATAATAATTCTAAAACGACAAAATACCCTTTGGTTTATGCGAGGATTTTTATAATAATTATTTTGTATTAATGAATCTAATTAGTTAAAATGTGTGGTGCAGGGTGCGACAATTCATGTTCGAGTGGAAGGTGTTGCCTTTGCTCCTTTTACCGGAGTAGACCAGTATGCAATGGTTGCTGTAATAGTGATGCTACTACTAGCAATGTCACCACCTCTTTGTACTAAAATTAATTTAGATCTCATAAAAATGAAATAAAGAAAATTCTCCGACATATTTAAATTAATTTAAGAGATCTATTGTCAACAATGGTTGTATACGGCTTCTCTGAATTATTCCATGTTTCAATTTGTTCTAAAATTTAAGACATATTTTTATTTTATTACTATAAAGTCACAAATTTTTTATTATTTGTCATTATATTTTTACTATCATATCACGCAGCCTATTTCACCTGAATTTCTTTCATCAAGAACAATCAATATTTTTGTCATTCTCATTATATATATATATATAGCTAACTAGTTGTATAAATTAATCTCTTCTGAATCTTTTGCAGACGACAAGTAATTACTGCAAATGTAGGCCTATTTGCAGCATCTTCATCCCATGAAAGTTGTATGAGCTCATTCAGTTCTTCATCTTGCTGCTCTATAATTGCTGGCCTTAACTTACCCTCTGCAACTTCCAAAGCTATCTGTCCACAAAAATATTAATGCATGAAATAAAATATATTTATTAATTACAAAAACACCTTATAATATACTAATTTAATTTTATACATACTCTTGAAGGACCATAATCTGTCTCAATGTAGGGATGTTCACCACTTACGAGCTCGTTAAGTATAATCCCAAAGCTATAGACATCACATTTTTCGTTGTAAGGCTCACATCTGATCACCTCAGGAGCCATATATACGTATGTTCCTGTAAAATTAGAGAAAAATAAATATATAACTTTAAAATACACAAATAAAAATATTAGTTCCACAAGTTATACCCTACTTGAATAGTCAGTAGCCACATCTCTCAAACATAATTTGGCAAAATTAACATTGTTACTCTTGAAAATATCTATTGCTTAAAGTTTTTCACTAGAATGTTTTTTTTATATCAAAAGTACATTATTTCAAGATAACACTCAAATTGGGATCCATTGTGGGGGCACCGAAATTCTAACAATTTTTAACTTCACCGGATTAATTCTATAACTTTAGGGTTGTCACAAAGTTGAAAAATGGTCAATCAATTAAGTACTTGCCTGTTTCACCGGTGAGTGCCGTTTCACCATCAGTCAAAAACCGAGCATGTCCAAAATCTGCAACCCTAACATGGAATGCATCATCCAAGAAAACATTACTGGGCTTCAAATCCCTATGAATGATCATAGGCTTGTGTTCATGAAGATACTGCATGGCCTGAGAAATCTCAAGTGCCTTTGTAACTCTCTCCCCTAAAGGTGGCAGCGCCACCGTTCTTTCTTTCCTCCGGTTACCCGGTCCGTGCATCCATTCCTTCAATGTAGTGCTCAAGAACTCGGTGACGACCCAGCCGTGGAAAGGAGGGTCTAGGCACGCGCCCATTAGATGGAGCACGAACCGGTGGCATTGTCTTGATAGAGTTTCGACTTCTTGAGCGAAGAAGCTAATGCCATGCTCGTTTGATTCGAAGAAATCGGGGTTTATGCATTTTACTGCTACGTCAAGTCCTCTCCACATGCCTTTGTATATGTCTGCAGTGCTCCCTTGACCAACTTTTTCGTGCAATTCAATCTGCACAAGCCACAAGTTAATGCATGTTTTTGCACAATTCATTCCTATTTAATTCCAGAGTGTAACAATTATATATATGGGGTTCCATCCACAGCAATCGGTTGTTGGGGAACAAACCCTTTTATCCAGCCGTAACAGCTTGTACCGGCCTTAGAATTTTTTATTTTTTTTATAAGCCGGTACAAGGTGTTACGGCTGGATAAAAGGGGTTGCTCCCCAACAACCGGTTGCTGTGGATAGAACCCCTATATATATATATATATATATATATATATATATATATATATATATATATAAAGATTATCTTGTTCTCTTTTAAAATCTTTTAAAAAGATTATCTTGTTCTCTTTTGGCCGGTCCGACCAATTTCTGGACTGAAATACAGGTTTATATTTACGGATAATGTATGTAAATCATATTTTAACCATGTAAATTCTAAAAAATACTTTAATTTTCTGATAAATACTATTATTTTGAGGGCAACAAATACATGTGATTCTAAATAGCTTAATTTCTTAGATGTGATGTGGAAAAATACGTACCTCGTTTGGTTCAATGTACCACCCGTTCATCTTGGCTTGTTCTGTGACGGCTGAAAGATCGGAATGGTGATGCACCGATGGTGGTGGCGTTGGAAGATTCGTGGTAGCGCCATCGATGTTAATGTCTTTGTTGTTGTTGTTGTTGTTGTTGTTGTTGAGTATAATATCCAAGAAACCTTTGTCTTGAGCTATTTGAAGACAATACCTTAAATAATCTTGTGTTCTTTCCATCCTCATCTTGTACATGGCCCTCAGTTCCTTCTGCTTTCCCAGCTGACTTTCTAGTTCTACCATCTTAATTCACATTTTCAGTTAAATATTAAATTGTTATTACAACAAATATGCTATCTATGTTCAACACTTCAACGCATGTTCATTCAATAATTATATATTATATAAATGAGAACATGCATATATGCATGTTCATTCAGAATTATTATATATGCTTTGATTCATGAGTACTCCAAGAAGTACTTGCAAACATGCGTATATAAATCATACATGATATATACACGTCCCAAAGCGAGTCTCATTTTAATTTTTGAATTTAAATTTTTATTACTTTCATTACTAGAAAAACAAGAATATGTGACGGAAATTTTGTGACAGTTTTTAAAAATAATCACAAATGATAATAATTTGTGAGACTTTTTAAACAATCACAAAATAATAGTATATATGATGGCTCTTAGTGATGACTAATATTACCATCAATGTATTATAATTGTGATGGTCATGTCAATCACACCAAATTTTTCACGCAAAATAAATTTTCTTTTTGTGACGCACTAAGTCATTACTTATAGATATACCCTTTTCGTGATTGCATTTAAGCTATCACTAATATTTTAATGTAAGAAATAACCAAAACAATATTTTATGATGGCCATGACGACAATCATTAAAAAAGATAGATTTTTGTAACGACTTTTATTTGTAATTACAAAAAGAATGTATTTTGTAATAGAATTTTCAAGTCATCACAAAATAATAAAATATATGAAGGCTTTCAATGATGACTAATTTTACCATCATTATAGAATATTTGTAACTGACATTGCAATCGCCAAATCTTATGTGGAAGTAATTTTGTTTAGCAAGTCAACTCACATATGTTCCCTTTTACATTTTGCATTATAGAATATTTGTAACTGACATTACAATCACCAAATCTTATGTGAAAGTAATTTTGTTTAGCAAGTCAACTCACATATGTTCCCTTTTACATTTTGTTTTAAAATTATAATCATAATTTGGGTTTTGGTGTAATGGTAATTAATACTCATTATTTAGTTTGCAAATGCAGGGAGAGTTCGAATACTACAAGTATTATTTGATACAATTAATACAGTGATATATATTATACGTAAATAGATATTCACGTTCTTACCTTTGATCTCTAAAGTCTTGTTTTTTTGTGTGACAATTATGACACAATAGATTACGTGTTAATGTGATTTTATTAATTATCACAAAAGCACTAATCATTTGCGTGATTGTCAAAATCATCACGTAAAATTTTTCATGATGAGCATATACAATACAACATTGTGATGCTTAAATTCATCACATAAACTTTTGGTAATGGTTTTTTTTACCTGAATTTCTTTCATCAAGAACAATCAATATTTTTGTCATTCTCATTATATATATATATATATATATATATATATATATATATATATATATATATATAGCTAACTAGTTGCATAAATTAATCTCTTCTGAATCTTTTGCAGACGACAAGTAATTACTGCAAATGTAGGCCTATTTGCAACATCTTCGTCCCATGAAAGTTGTATGAGCTCATTCAGTTCTTCATCTTGCTGCTCTATAATTGCTGGCCTTAACTTACCCTCTGCAACTTCCAAAGCTATCTGTCCACAAAAATATTAATGCATGAAATAAAATATATTTATTAATTACAAAAACACCTTATAATATACTAATTTAATTTTATACATACTCTTGAAGGACCATAATCTGTCTCAATGTAGGGATGTTCACCACTTACGAGCTCGTTAAGTATAATCCCAAAGCTATAGACATCACATTTTTCGTTGTAAGGCTCACATCTGATCACCTCCGGAGCCATGTATACGTATGTTCCTGTAAAATTAGAGAAAAATAAATATATAACTTTAAAATACACAAATAAAAATATTAGTTCCACAAGTTATACCCTACTTGAATAGTCAGTAGCCACATCTCTCAAACATAATTTGGCAAAATTAACATTGTTACTCTTGAAAATATCTATTCCTTAAAGTTTTTCACTAGAATGTTTTTTTTATATCAGAAGTACATTATTTCAAGATAACACTCAAATTGGAATCCATTGTGGGGGCACCGAAATTTATGGATCCCTGTTGATTGATGAATATCTTTGGCCCGTAGAGCAAAGATGAACTGTTGATTGATATCTTTGGCCCGTAGTGCAAAGATGGACATGTGTTTGGCATGATCATGACCACCGGTGATATAAACGATTATCTTTGGCCCGTAGTGCATAGATAATTCGTTGATTGGAAATAAATATTAATTGATGTTATAGAGATAAAATATTGATGATGAACTTTTAAATCATGAAAGATAGTAGACATCATGCTCTACTTGACTCTTCTAATGGATTGTTGTTTCCGCTGCAGTTGTTGATATAAAACTTGTTTTCAATTGTATTCTATCAGATTTTTTCTTGTTGAGGACTAAGGATAATTCATTCTGCATTACCTTAATCATATATTCTTTACTGGGCTCATTCTTTTCCTTTTTGTTCCATTTTTCTTCTCAGAGAGAGAATATAGCGGGAACTAGTCAGGGGTGTAGAGTGATAGTGCGAGACAGTTGTTTCGCAGTCCTCGCTATTTTGTAAAATAGTGTATCAATAATTATAATGAGAACTTATTTGAGTGTGGGATATTATCTAGTAGATAATATTTGTATTTAAACTCACAGTATATGTGTTGTCGTATTTGCACGCTAATTGTTATAATAAAGTTATAGTTAATTCTGTACCATGTATTTGGCGACTCAGAATGGGTTGTGTGGACCTATTTTGGGGCGTCACACAAAATCCATTGTTATATCTAATGCTAAACTTTGAAGCTCAATTCAATGTTTTGGGTATTCAGATCTAGGAAT
>CM035110.1:69826197-69925255 GCA_020205505.1 Panax japonicus
GCCAAAGATATTCATCAACAAGTCATCTTTGCACTACAGGCCAAAGATATTCATCAGTTGGTCATGTTTATCTAAACACCTGTTCATCTTTGCACTACGGGCCAAAGATATTCATCAGAAATCATTCATCTTTGCACTACAGGCCAAAGATATTCCGTTATATCATCATTTAAGACTGAGGATGATGAAAAGTATTTTAAAAAAACTAATCCAGTGAAGCAAAAGAACAAATATTAAGGATTCGTACTTTAAACAATTCTCATTCAAAAATACTTCATAAATAATCAGAGTGGGGTAAAATTTCAGAATGATCAAAACATGGATACAATCAAAGCTAGTATCCAGAATAGATATTTTGGACAAAAAGAAGAAATTTCATTTTTTTGGTGAATAGTGCTGTATTCGTGAATAGTGTTGTATACGTGAATAGTGCCGTATACGCGAATAGTAACTCCGACACCAAAAGATAGAAATTTCACAAAAAATATCATCACGCTTCGTGAATAGTACTCATGAATAGTAACTCATGAATAATAACTCGTGAATAGCAACTCGTGAATAGTAACTCATGAATAGTAACCCCGACATGAAAAAGTTTTAAATTTGATAAAAAGTTCAAACTAATATTTCAGCATAATGATATTGAAGAAATAATATTATTTATGAAGAAAATAATCTCCCTTACAATCCCTTACCTAAGAAAGAATAGTACTTCTGACTGGAATACTGGATATAGTGCTGAAAGAACTTGCACCGTATAGCAATACTCAAAGTACTAAAATACTCAAAAAATACGCTAGATATAATAGAGAGAGAGAGAAATCTTTAGTTTCTGGTGTGATTTTCAATTCTAACCTAAGCACCCTATTTATAGAAAAATGCTTAGAACACCAAAGCAGAAAATTTAATAAATTAATAATATTATTTTTTTTAATTTAAATAATTAAAACTTTTAAAAATTAATTATTTCGGAACTACGAAACTTCAATAATTCGTAATAAATAGCCCTTTTATCAGAAAACTCGAATCTCGCGATTTTTTATAGGAAATTCAATTCTCTACAACTTTACAGAAGAAACTTTTTCCATAAACGGGCGATTTTACAGGTTATAATCAAATTTCAGTCGAGAAATGGGCCCACAAACATGTTTAACATGTTTTAAACAATTTTTACAACAAAAATACTCTTCCTCCTCATATACTCATATATCCACATTCATTGTAAAAAATATCATCATTATTATATTATAATAATATAATAAAATATTATTTTATCATAAAAGATAAAATATCGATTTTCAATATTTGTCACTTTAAAAATTTTCTCCATCTATATCCACATAAAATGAATATTTTTCTCATCATATAAATCAATAATTAATTATTCACAAATAATATTACAGAATCACAATAATGACAACTAGGCAGTTCTCAGGAAAGAGGGGTCTTTCCAATAAGAATTTCTCCTTACTGGCGCGCAATTAGGTGACCAAACATCTCCTTAGACAAAATTTTCTAGACATTGCCAATAATGTTGTCTAATAATATTATTCAGATAATATGAATTATTGCTTCAATAATGAAAAATACGGTGTAAAATATCAACGCAGCAATTATTGAATCAATAAAATAAAATACTGAACAGTAATTACTATAACAATTATTGAGTAGTGCCTTCTTACGTAAGAGTCAATAATTCAAAAATACTGTGCAATACCGTATGCTCCTGTGCAACAACGCGTATTACTTTACTTTACCCACCGGGTATTCCAACAGTGTTAACGGTAACCACTACGCCGTTATTTATAAAAACTTTAATTTGTTGTTTTCTTCATCCGACAGCAATTCTGTTATGGGGCCCACAAATGGTTGTGCCGTGGTACGAATATTCCCCGACAGAAATAATATTCCACGACCAAACAAATATTCTCCGACAACAATGAATATTTTATAACCACTTGCGTATTTTTGAAAAAAATCATATATCACCCTTAATTTTTTTTAATCAATTTAACCATTTATTGAATAGTAATTATAAGAAAAATTGAATATTTTTTATTCATAAAATTCGGGGTCTTACAATATTTATTTTTTAAATAACTTGAACGAAATTATATTAATTTTGAGTTTTAAAATCCCACAAATTGATTCTAAAAAATTAAAATATATCTTTAATTTCAAAATGGGGTAGTACTTCGTTGGCGCCAAAATAAATAAAATTCTTAAAAAAAAGTATATTAAATTTTAGTTAATTAACATTTTGATACCGAGTTTGCGTATTTTCTTACCCCATCCTGCCATCCATACAAAATTTATGGGTAGCCGAAACCAATTTACCCCAAAATAATTCCTCTTTTATTTGTCGTGTTTCATTTATATTCATATTTGTCACTTATCATAATATTCATTAATCGTTGCTACGATTGATTATATATTTTCTATTTAAAATTAATTATTTATTTGAAAATATTACTCCATTTGTTCTGAGATTAAAATTCTGATGAATTTTTCACGCATATTAAGAAGATGAATGAAATGACAAAATTGTCCATAATAATATGTCATTAATTATTTTTAATATAGGTGAGAGAGTGACTTTCTAGTTATTCAATTCAAAATATTCTCTCTCGATACTTATTAAATATGGAGAGAGAATTAAATAAAAAAAGTATGAGATATTTAATGCTACGGGCATAATAAAAAAAAATATGTAAAAATTTGGTTATTAAAAGAAAGTGGATATCTAATATGGGATTATTCGAAATAGTAATAACGAATTTTATCATGGGACGTAAGAAATATTATTTATAACTTTTCTATTATTGTTTGTAACGTTTGATCATCTATTATAAGAAACTCCAGTCATAATATACTCCACTAGTATTTCAATATGAAATTATTAAAAATAAAAATTAAGTTGTTATCCAGCTGGCCGTGAACTGTGACCACCTTTTGATGACTTACGTGCAATGCCTTTAGACAATGGAGAAGATAGGAGGATACGTCGCCGTAACAGAATCCGCGCCCATTTCCTGGACTTTGGTGTTGTGATTATTAATTCTTCACGTTTTTAGTGGTCAAAAAATGCTCCCACAATCTTGGATGAGTCTAATTCTTCATTTCCTTTCTATTTCTAAAGAATTGGTTGGAGCTTGCAAAGTTTGCAAAGCGGTTACTTTAGAATATTTAAATAGGCGAGTCACATTTGAAAAATTATCTTTAACAACTTCTTCAGACGATCACGTAAAACATTTTTCTCAATTTTTAAATCTGCAACCTCCTTCTCACTCTTCAAACCTACAATTAAAGGCTAAAATAATTTATTACGATCAATGAGTTTGATGTATAACTCATTAATTGAAGACACCGGTGAGCCACAAAATATAAAAATAGCAAATAATGCTCTTCAAATTACCACGTAGGTCAACAAACATCAATTTGAAGAGTTTTTTTACTACTACTCTTGAAAATGTTCTTAGATACTCATACTTTGGTGAGTTGGTGGGTTAATCAATGACGGGCTCTGTATTTTCGGACATCAGTAGAAAATTGATAAATCCGCAATAAAAACGTATATTTCCACGAGAAAACTGTCGCAATAAATCGTTTCACCATCGTTAGACATCTATAGCGACACTTTTGTTCACTAAAGTATTAACTCACTAAGAGCATGTTCGACAAATTTATACAAATTGGTCAAATTAATTTATAAGTTATTTTTTTTACTGTTGAAATGTTTGGGAATAACTTATTAAAATGTGACTTATAACTCATCTTAAAATAAGTAAGTTCGACCAAATATAAAGACTGTTCAGCCCTTATTTTAATAATTTTTACATCTTATTTTAACGTATAAGTTATTGTAGTCAAACATTTTCATATTTTATTTTAACTTCATTTATGACTTATAAGTCAAAAGATTGTCAAACTTTTTTATTTATAAGTTATTACTTAATATAAAAGTTATTTTAAATTTTAACTTATAAATCATTTTAAAAAGGGAACATGCCCTTAATATTGGTTGCTTCCTTCCTTTGAAAAGAAAATGGACCAAATTGTAGTTATACTTGTACCATTAATTCAAAATCTTATATTTTGTACTTCTAACATTACATTAAAAAAAAAAAGAAAGAATAAATTCTTATGCACCAACCAATAGTCCGAGTTAGCGAAAACAATACATATTCCATCCTGCAATTGGATTGAACTATTTATTTTTATATTTTTGCCGTGCACTTGTTTGACTTTTTAGTATATTGACTATAAATACATACTCCTATTTTTATGTATTTTTTAAAATTTCAAGATCCAAAACAATTACTAAGGTGCTGTTGGTTTATATTTGATTGTCTTTTAATGGATTGTCTCTTATTCGCTAAGAGGCATGTTGTTGTTTGTTTTTTTTTTTGTTACCTCTGAATGCCTCTTAATCGACAAGACAGAAAATGAAATCTTAATAATTAAGAGGGACCTCTTAATGAAATTTTTTTGATAAATTTTTTATATATAAATATATTCAACAATATTATACATTCATTTTTATTAAATTGAATATTTAAAATTATTAAAAAAAAATTACTCTTTAAAATGGTAAAATAGTGTCATTAAGATGCAACTTACTTTTTAGTTATCAAATAATTTTTTAGATTCAGACTTCATAACTATTTAGATGATCTAATTTATTAAGACATCATAATCATTCAAATTTTAATTCTTAGATTTATCAAACACAACCTAAGTTACTGATTCTCATTTCTCACCATTTTCACTTTCCCCCTTCACTATCCTCTATTGGGATGCAGGTCATGATTTTTGAGTCTATAGACCAAGCCCAAGCCCAAGACAAAAGTCTAGATTTGAATCTTCAACAAGTAAAAGGTTCCTTTACATAAGTATACAACAAATAAAAAGTAATTACTAGAAAAGTGCATCAACTAAATAATTACAAAAAAAAAGGTAATTATTACAAAAATAGTACAATTCACACTAATAAGGAAACCTAAAATCAAGGACAAATAAATGCTATAATTCAAATTCAAATATTTAGATCTAACAACAAAAATAAATTCAAACTCAAAATAATAATTCAAATTTAAATATTCAAATTCAAATCTTCATCTCCCTAACATACACTTTGAACGCTACACCGCCGATACTCCGTCGCGAATCTCCATTGTCCAAAACACCAATGAGAATAAGAAGAAGATTTGCCCTACAAAAAGTTTAAAAATAAATAGATGTAACTATTAATGTTCTGAATTTTTTTTATAACTATTTTGTTACTCATAAATAATAAAATAGTTACCTTTGTATGAATGGTTGGCTACCAACTGCATCACATTCAAACGAAATTGGTAACTTATCAAATGGTTTGGTAACCAACTATATGAAATTTGGTTACCAATTGCACACATCCAAAATAAATTAGTAACCTAATAAAACTAAATTGGTTACCTTATCGGAAGGTTTAGTAACCAACTGCATAAATTTTGGTTACCAACTGCATCACATTTAAAATATATCAGTAAGCTAATAAAACTGAATTAGTTACCTTATCAAATGATTTTGTAACCAACTACATGAAGTTTGATTACCAACTGCATCACATCCAAAATAAATTAGTAACCTAATAAAATTGAATTGGTTACCTTACCGAAAGATTTTGTTACAGGTGAAAATAAAGAATAGACCGGTGACGGTGGGAGGCGGAGGGATCGAGGAGAGGGAGGGGCGAGAGGAGGAGGGGGTGGGGGGTGGGGCGTGGGGTGTGGGGGGAGAGAAGGGCGGAGGAGAAAGGGGGCGAGAAGAGGGGGAGGAGAAAAGGAGGCGTGAGGAGGGGGATACGAAAGGAAGGGGAGGAGGGGAGGAGGGGAGGAGGGGAGGCGGGAGGCGGAAGGAGGGGGTGGGGTGGGGTGGGGTGGGGTGGCGTGGGGTGGGATGGGGTGGGGTGGGGAGGATGGGAGGAGGGGAGGCGTGAAGAGGGGAGGGGGGGAGGCGTGAAGAGGGGAGGGAGGGAGGCGGGGACGAGGGGGAGGCGTGAGGGTGGGGAGGGGTTGGACAGGAGGAGGGGGAGGATGTGAGGCGGGGAGGCGGAAGGCGGGAGGAGAGGGAGGCGTGAGGGTAGGGTGTGGTGGGGTGGGGTGAGGTGGGGTGGGGTGAGGGGAGGCGGGAGGGGGGAGGCGGGGGAGGCGTGAGGGGGGAGAGGGGAGAGGGGAGGGGGGGGAGGGGGGAGGTGGGAGGGGGGAGGGGGAGGCGGGAGGAGGGGAGGAGGGGAGGCGTGAGGGTGGGGAGGGGTTGGACAGGAGGACGAGGCGGAGGGAGGGAGGAGAAGAAGGGAAACAGAAATGGAGTTGGAGAAAATCGTGGGAGAGATGAGGAGAAAATTATAGGAGAGATGAGGGAGAAAATCGTGTGCATAATTAAATGGATAAGATTACACTTATTTGGTAATTATGTATTGCACTAGTATTGTAAATAAATATGGAAGTGTATTAGTTGTATAAATTTTTTATGAAGACACTATTGTTATAATTATTTTTAAAAATGTAATAAAATATATAAATTATCCTAAGTAAAATACAAAGAAGCCAAAACCCATTGTCCGTTGGGGTCCTAAACCTTTTCCATAAGGATCCAAAGCTCTAACTATTGGGACACATAGGGTCCAAATCTTAAATTTTCAATTAATATTAGACATAAATCCTAAATTATTATTGCCTATTTAAAGACATAAAAATATTCTTAAAAGAATCACTGTTTTAGATATTATCACTAATTATATCCTATTTTTAGTTAATACTTTAGAGATGTGCTGTTTATAAAAAACTAAAATTGTAGTTTTAAAAATTTATCGGAAATGAATTTAATTAATATGGGATATTAGCTCAAACAGACAAAATGATCAAGTAAAAGGATCATTTTCTCACTCCTTCTCTGGAGACTGGAACTGAGACGGACAGAAAGATGAAGGCAATTGTAATCACAAGTCCAGGGGAGGCGGAAGGGTTGAAATTGCAGGAAGTGGAGGACCCCCAGATCGGAGAAAATGAAGTTCTGATCAAAGTTGAAGCCACTGCTATCAACAGAGCAGATACCCTTCAGCGGAAAGGGGCTCACCCACCTCCAAAGGGTGCCAGTCCCTATCTGGGTCTGGAGTGTTCTGGGACTATTGAAGCGGTTGGCCAAAACATCACCCGCTGGAAAATTGGCGACCAGGTAATTTAGAGAATTTTCAGTTTAGTCTTTGTAGATTATGGATTCCTGAGCAAATTATCAGTTTCTTTCAAGAACTGCAATTTGGGAACATTATATTTGATGGGTTTTGTTGTTTTAATTTGTTTTGGGAATCTGAGAAAATTTGTTTGATTGTTTTTGTTTATTATTTCTTGAATATACTCCTATAGTTCCTTAAAGAAAATAGTAAAATACTCATCTGAATGTCAAGCTTTCAGTTATAGTAGTGTACTATTGCATGTTCATGATGGAGTTTAGTTTAGATGGTCGGTATTTGAATTATCATACTCCTATTGTCCCATAATGAGAGTCCACTTGTGAAAGTTGAAGTTTTTAAGCAAAGTTTGAGTTGAATGCAACTAAATATAGATGTTAGTTTCTTCTTACTATAAACTG
Organism: Panax japonicus; assembly: GCA_020205505.1. Taxonomy (NCBI): domain Eukaryota; kingdom Viridiplantae; phylum Streptophyta; class Magnoliopsida; order Apiales; family Araliaceae; genus Panax; species Panax japonicus. The sequence continues at coordinate 69,833,827 of CM035110.1, forward strand.
TTGGAGTGAAACTGCACCAAGTTTGAAATAGTAACTCTCTAAGAAAGTAGAGGGATGGAAAGGAGACTAATTTTTTTCTTGTGTTTCTAAAAAATAGTTCAGTTGAAAACATAGTGTTTTCAAACCAACTTAATGAGAGAATTAGTATTCAGCTGTTGTATTGGAATTTATCGTGCTAGTGGTTTTTTACTTTGTCCTGGATGCTGGGAAGTGGAGAAGTTAAAAGATGATGAAAAGTGGATCTTATGCTTTATTCCTTATCATTCTTATGATGTTTGTAGCACCTAATCTGCTGAAACATAGTACTTCCAGTTTTTCGTTCTTCCATTTCAATAGGGTACTAAACAAACCTTTTTTCTTTTTTTTTTTGTAAAAGGTCGAGTAATTATGCAAATTCTGTTAATCAGGTATGTGCTCTTCTTAGTGGAGGAGGGTATGCCGAAAAGGTAGCTGTACCAGCTGGACAAATTCTTCCTGTTCCACATGGTGTTTCTTTGAAAGATGCTGCAAGTTTTCCTGAGGTAGCTTGCACTGTTTGGTCAACTGTGTTTATGATGAGCAAGCTATCTTCAGGGGAGACATTCCTGGTAACTTAGGCCCCTTTCTGATGTTATTTTGTTAATTGCATTGGAGAAATATTTAAAGCTACCCAATTTTGCAAGCTACTAATGCCAATGCTGATATTTGACAAAAAATTTACATGTGTTATATAATCTTAGCAAAGCCAACTGCAATCTTTCTGATATAAAAGCACACATAACTTTTAAAGATTTTTCTCTTTAGTTGTTTTTGAATTTATAAAAGTCATGTGAAATGGGTAAGATCTTGCTCAAGGAGTTAAAACATTCCTGCCTCTCACGTTAAGTATTTGGATCACAATTAGTCATCTTCCACTTTTAAAAGTTGCATTAGGGAAGAAAACTGTAGAACGAGATAATCATGTTAAATTTTTAGATTGGTGACACTGATAGTTGTGAGGTGATGTAACAATTTAGATTTTCTAAACTGGGAACCTTATCTTCCTGGTTGTATATGGTTTTGTCTCTCAGCTGGTATCATTTTGTTGTCAATCCACTAATGGAGGCTTCACCTGAATACTTCTAAATTTCAGGTACATGGAGGCTCTAGTGGAATTGGTACATTTGCAATTCAAATTGCTAAGCACCTAGGAGTTAAAGTATTCGTCACTGCAGGTCTAATAGGAAATTTACTCTCATGAGAAGTTATTTAGGTCAGCTTTACACTAGTTTCCATGTTCTCACATTATTTAAACAATCTTGTTCATCAGGAAATGAGGAAAAATTAGCAGTTTGCAAGGATCTTGGGGCTGATGTTTGCATCAATTACAAGACTGAAGACTTTGTTGCACGAGTGAAGGAAGAAACAGGAGGGAAGGGTGAACTCTCTTGAACATTACACTTTATATAGAGCTTGATTGATTAAAGTTGTTGCTCTTGTTGCAACCTGAAAAAGATTTATCTAACAGGAATTTAATGTATTCTCTATATCACATTTTAGGTAGAGTAAATCTAACCCATAATGTTCATAACAGGTGTTGATGTTATATTAGATAATATTGGCGCATCCTACTTTCAGAGAAACCTTGACAGCCTAAATATTGATGGGAGACTTTTCATTATTGGCTTTATGGGTGGTGCAGTAACACAAGCAAATCTTGCTAGTTTGTTGGTAAAACGCCTGACAGTGCAGGGTATGTACAAAAACCCTTTGTTTATCATGGCTTTATTGTTTTTAAGTTACAAAATATGTACAATACAATCCACTTCAAAGGTGAATCCAATTAGTTTTGTGATCCTATTTAATAATGTTTTCAGTTGAAAATAATAATGTTCTTAGTGATTAGAGAATTAGTTTTGTAAACATGTCTGCAGATGTAAATGCAACCTAACATTAGCGTTAGGTATATCTACAAATTAAAGCTATCTTGAACCCAACACTAGAACAATACAACTGGAACATACGGAGAGGCTGTGATTGACGAATCTGAATCTATGTAAAACTTCATGCAAGTATAGTAGTACTTAATTCCAAAGCAAAAAACCACAGTAGCAGACACTTTATTTTCAGGAAAAAATAGCGGTATTACTTTTGAATTCTTCAGAAAGATGGTTTCTTGTTCTTCAAGAACAATTTCATTTCACAAAAAACTGAAGAGCTCTAATGTTTATCTGTTGTTTAATTAATTGGATATATAATCTCTATCTCTATATTCTTTAGTTTCTTATATTTCATATGGAAAATTATATAAGCTCTAATATTAAATTATGACTTAAGCAGCTGCTGGTTTGCGAAACCGAAGCCTAGAAAACAAAGCTCTGATTGTGAGTGAAGTGGAGAAGAACGTTTGGCCAGCAATCATAGCAGGCCAAGTGAAACCTGTGGTCTATAAATATTTACAATTATCTGATGCAGCCGAGGCTCACCGCCTCATGGAAAGCAGCATACATATTGGAAAGATACTTCTTATTCCATGATGGCATGGATGATCTCACTGTGGATGAAATGACTTTGTTTGTTATTATTGGTGAAGTTTCATCACAGATGAATCTCGATATTCGTTTAAATAGGGTGTGTCAATTAATATTAAAACTCTTTCTATGGCATCTCGGAAACATGTAGTAGCTATTTTATCTGTGTTTTTATTATATAACAATAAAAATTTGTTTACTGAATTTTATGTTTCTGATGTTCTACTATAACCATGCTAACCTCTTTGGATATTTTTGAGCTCTTCAACGTGGACTGGAAAATTAGACAGAAGTGTATTTGAATTTTACCTATTTGTATTTTTACCTTCCATTGAGGTCAAAACACAAATAAGTGAAATTTAAATACATTCATATCCAATTTTTCTGTCTACAGTGTTTTTGGAATTTTTTTATATACAATATACGTACATGATTTATGTACATATCTAAGTCCCATTTTAGTGTTGGAAGAAACTAATTTGCCCTCTAATTTGTGATTTCAATGTTTTGTTTGTAGAAATATTCTTGAATTTGCTTGCTATCAAGTTGCTTATAAATGTGAACTTCAAACTGAGGGTCATCTAGAAGGATTCTGAAATGGTATTTTTTTTTAATTGCATCAAGTAGCTAGCTTACCATTGAATTCACAAAGTGCGAAATTTCATACACTGTAAATTCAATTGGATATTAGATGGATCAAAGAAAAAGGAAAATTAAGTGATCCATCTGAATTTTCAGTACTCTGGTTGACTAAGATTTAGTTGAGCTCCAAAAAAAGTTGTCTTTTTATAATTCTAGGCTGTAAACTGTAATTGATTTCCTATCCTTTTCCTTTGTTGATGAATCCATGATAAAATATGTGTTGTGCGAGTGTGATGCATATTGTATAGAACATATGAATTATTCAACGGTGCACAATTATGTTGAGTAGTGCACATGCACATGCACATGCACATGCACTACAGAACAGAACATCTTTATTTCTACTTACAATGTTTGAGCAGGTTGGCCACACTTGTTTAGACATTTCGATTGATCATAGGTTCCCCTGTAATTACATTTCTCGGAGCAGCCAGTTGAAGGTGAGAAATAGGCAGACCAATATCGACCTATATATGCCATGTCCATTAATCCATGCTTGACCCTTTCCCATGCTAGAAAGATCCATGGATAAGGGACCCTTACCTCCAGGAGCAAGGATTGTAGCCTGATGATGAGCATAAATTTTCAAACTGATCCAGCATTCTGACTAAGAACCCTCAGAATGTGAACTGAGTCTCATGTTCAGAAAACAATAGCAAGGATTTTGATTAAGAATTTAAAAACAGCAAACATACGTTCCACTTAGACCAAGTCTAATAACTAAAATCTTCAGGAGTTTGATTTTAGAGTTGGTACTTTTTTGTGATAAATAATTTAATAGTTAGATCATTCAACTAACTCCTCAAGACTTGAACTGTCCGTTACTGGACATGCTCCACACAATGTTTTTAGTTGTTCCATGTATTCATTCATACGCAGGAGCTGTAAGGCCACATGTCACTATTACTACATTATATTATGGGGTAAAATTCTTTTGACTTAATGAAAATTGATCACGCTGCTGGACAATCAAATTATGACATCGATCAATATAATCATTAGGCCTCTAAACCTATAATTTTGTACAAACCTCACTCAAGTTAGCAGGATAAAAGTTTAATATATATCTGAAAATAGAAGTTGATCACTACCAGAACTGCAGGCCCTCTGTTACGTACTAACAAACTAGAGTTTGATGAGTTGACTATCAAGAAAATATGATAAAAAGATTATCTGAAAAAAGAAAAGAAAAGAAAATATCTTCCCTGGTAATTATGCGTTGAGTACCATTATGTAAATAATAATGAAAGATCATGTCATTCGTCTTACTTTCACATATGCCAGGTGCAGTGTTACATCTTATACTAAGCATATAGCCAAGTCACATATCAATGCCTTTTAGTTATCGGAAAAAATCAATGCCTTTTTTCCAGTAATAATTTCTGTAGTAGAACCCTAACATGAAATGTATATATACCTTGTACTATCAAACTCTTATTAATAAGCAAGGAACTCCCTTGGATCCATAGCAAATTATTTGCAAGACTTATTTTATCAAGTCCAAGGTATTCTCCTTCAAGTCTCACCCGAACATAAGGAAATAGGTTAGGCAACAATCTAATATAAAAAATAAAATAAAGAACATATTATTTTGCTTGATGAAAATAGCAAGGCATCCCCCTTCACCATGCCCTCAGATTTCATCCCCAACTCCAAGCCAGGTAATCTGTATTAATTTCTCCCTTATGGTTGGTCTATGGAAACAGAATTTAACCTTACGGTCCAAGCTAAGAGGGAAAAAAAGTACAATGTCTGTCTCATAACAAGGCAGGAGACAAGTCATATACATGGTTGGTTGGGTTTAGATGAGGGGATGGAGCGTACGTTCAGGGTATTATTAGGCGGGTGCAAGAGAAGTCTATTTTACTTTCTTTTCTTCTATCCTTTTTTTAAATATGATAAGTTGTTCTATCCTTTTTTCTCTCTATTGTTTACTGTTATTTTCAGATTTTTTTTCTTTGTATTATAATGGTGGATGAGACCGCCAGTTACTTGATCTGGAAAATTCATGAAGGCAGTTTCCACTCATTATAAACTACATCTATGACCTTTCTATGGAAATCTTAAACTTCTTGTATTTTAATGTGTCACATATTCTCGATAAAAAAACTCTACTACCTCCGTCCTATAATAAGTGCTTTTTTAGCTTAAATCACACATACCAATATACAAGTTAAAATGACAAAAATACCCTTAATATATTTTCTTTGAAGTTGAAGAGTTAATGAGTGCCATTTAATTGTAGTGATTGAAAGATGCAATAAATATCATTGAATGCATAAGGGCATATATGAGAAAATATTGTAAAAATTGTATTGGAGTTCTAACACATCACTTATTTTGGGAAAAAATATTAAACATAAAATAACACTTATTGTGGGACGGAGGTAGTATCTTTTAACAAAGTTCAAACACCACTTTCATAAATGATATTTCATGAAAGTCCTGAATGAATATCTCGTCATAACTAAGGAATGTTGTATCATTGTTGCAGATAAGAAACATATATATATATATATATATATATATATATATATATATATATATATAGGGATTCCATCCACAACAACCGGTTGTTGGGGAGCAATCCCTTTTGGCCCAGCCGTTACAACCTGTACCAACCTTACACAATTTTTTTTTATAAGCCGCTACAGGTTGTAGCGGCTGGGCCAAAAGGGTTGCTCCTAACAACCGGTTGCTGTGGATGGATACCCTATATATATATATGCATGTATGCATGCATGCATGCAACACTGCAAGTATTATTAGTGAAAGAAGTTTAACATATTTTGATCATTTTTAAAGTCAAAAGGATGTGACCTAAATATGCTTGTATTGATTGAATAATCAAAGTAGAGATTGAAACCTGATAGGTCCATTCTCTAGAAGAAAGATCTTTCTTGGCATTCCCCATACCAATAAGAATAACAAAAAAAGTCATGCTCCCGCGATGTCAAACCATGGTTCGTAGTTCTGGACAAGGACATTTCAAAAAATAAATAAAGATTCAATCGGAATTTGAAGCAAGCAAATTTAATACATGAATTTTCAGATCGTGCAGCGTAATAAAGCAAAAAATCTACATTTTTTGGTTATGCATAAATAATAAGGAAAATAGCGTTTTAAAATGGTGAAATGATACATAATTATGCTATTGTTCAGTAAGCAGTTGCTATTTATCTTAACATAAGTCCTACACATCTACACCCTACATACTAGGATAAGAGAAAATCCTTTTGAGCCCTCGCCAGAGCACATGAAGCAAAAGCGTGAACTGTAACAACCCAGAAATCAAGCCATCATTTCATTGGATGGAGATTCAAAATGGGGAAAGCTCAAAACTCAAAAATGTATTTACTACCACGTGTTCGTCAAGTATGTTAAAAGGATTGGTTTAGGTGTTAATTTAATAGTCAAAATACCATGCAGAAGTGAAGAACTCTCTTACCTGTATACCAATCATCATACTCAGAATGTCTAGTGTGTTACTTCCATAGTTGAGACTAATTTTCTCACTCAGTATGAAGCTTGCATCATCATGATTACCATAACCAAATCCTACAAGAAATCCCAAATAAAGTCCAGTCAATATATGAAATAATAAAATTTAAGACGCTTCATAATTTCTAGCAGACTAGCTCTGGAATAATTGCAAATTCATAATTGATTTGTGAGATATTGAATTTGTACACTTTTAATAGCCTACACTTTTGGAGCCTCGTAACTTTAAATGGTATCAGAGAACAGACTTTACCAAGTCTTTCACTTGAGAGCGGGTGTTACACATTAATGGGGTTTTAAATCATGGTATAAACTATTGAGAGTGCAGGTCATGATGTTTGAGTCTGTAGACCAAGACCAAGACCAAGACACTTAAGCATAGATTTGAATCTTCAACAAGTTAAATACAAAGAATTCTTAAAAGAATCATTGTTTTAGATATTATCACTAGTTACATCCTATTTTTATTTAATATTAGAGATGTGCTGTTTATAAAAAACTAAAATTGTAGTTTTAAAAATTTATCGGAAATGATTTTAATTAATATGGGATATTAGCTCAAAAAGACAAAATGATTAAAAGGATCATTTTCTCACTCCTTCTCTGGAGACTGGAACTGAGACAGACAGAAATATGAAGGCAATTGTAATCACAAGTCCAGGGGAGGCGGAAGTGTTGAAATTGCAGGAAGTGGAAGACCCCCAGATCGGAGAAAATGAAGTTCTGATCAAAGTTGAAGCCACTGCTATCAACGGAGCAGATACCCTTCAGCGGAAAGGGGCTTACGCACCTCCAAAGGGTGCCAGTCCCTATCTGGGTCTGGAGTGTTCTGGGACTATTGAAGCCGTTGGCCAAAACGTCACCCGCTGGAAAATTGCCGACCAGGTAATTTAGAGAATTTTCAGTTCAGTCTTTGTAGATTATGAATTCCTGAGCAAATTATCAGTTTCTTTCAAGAACTGCAAATTGGGAACATTATATTTGATGGGTTTTGTTGTTTTAGTTTGTTTTGGGAAGCTGAGAAAATTTGTTTGATTGTTTTAGTATATTATTTCTTGAATTTACTCCTATAGTTCCTTAAAGAAAATAGTAAAATACCCATCTGAATGTCAAGCTTTCAGTTATAGTAGTGTACTATTGCATGTTCATGATGGAGTTTAGTTTAGATGGTCAGTATTTGAATTATCTTACTCCATTTGTCCCAAAATGAGAGTCCACTTGTGAAAGTTAAAGTTTTTAAGCAAAGTTTGAGTTGAATGTAACTAAATATAGATGATAGTTTCTTCTTACTATAAACTGTTGAAGTGAAACTGCACCTAGTTTGAAATAGTAACTCTCTAAGAAAGTAGAGGGATGGAAAGGAGACTAATTTTTTTCTTGTGTTTCTAAAAAATAGTTCAGTTGAAAACATAGTGTTTTCAAACCAACTTAATGAGAGAATAAGTATTCAGCTGTTGTATTGGAATTTATCGTGCTAGTGGTTTTTTACTTTGTCCTGGATGCTGGGAAGTGGAGGAGAAGTTAAAAGATAATGAAAAGTGGATCTTATGCTTTATTCCTAATCATTCTTATGATGTTTGTAGCACCTAATCTGCTGAAACATAGTACTTCCAGTTTTTCGTTCTTCCATTTCAATAGGGTACTAAACAGACCTTTTTTCTTTTCTTTTTTTGTAAAAGGCCAAGTAATTATGAAAATTCTGTTAATCAGGTATGTGCTCTTCTTAGTGGAGGAGGGTATGCCGAAAAAGTAGCTGTACCAGCTGGACAAATTCTTCCTGTTCCACATGGTGTTTCTTTGAAAGATGCTGCAAGTTTTCCTGAGGTAGCTTGCACTGTTTGGTCAACTGTGTTTATGATGAGCAAGCTATCTTCAGGGGAGACATTCCTGGTAACTTAGGCCCCTTTCTGATGTTATTTTGTTAATTGCATTGGAGAAATATTTAAAGCTACCCAATTTTGCAAGCTACTAATGCCAATGCTGATATTTGACAAAAAATTTACATGTGTTATATAATCTTAGCAAAGCCAACTACAATCTTTCTGATATAAAAGCGCACATAACTTTTAAAGATTTTTCTCTTTAGTTGTTTTTGAATTTATAAAAGTCATGTGAAATGGGTAAGATCTTGCTCAAGGAGTTAAAACATTCCTGCCTCTCACGTTAAGTATTTGGATCACAATTAGTCATCTTCCACTTTTAAAAGTTGCATTAGGGAAGAAAACTGTAGAACGAGATAATCATGTTAAATTTTTAGATTGTCGACACTGATAGTTGTGAGGTGATGTAACAATTTAGATTTTCTAAACTGGGAACCTTATCTTCCTGGTTGTATATGGTTTTGTCTTTCCACTGGTATCATTTTGTTGTCAATCCACTAATGGAGGCTTCACCTTAGTACTTCTAAATTTCAGGTACATGGAGGCTCTAGCGGAATTGGTACATTTGCAATTCAAATTGCTAAGCACCTAGGAGTTAAAGTATTCGTCACTGCAGGTCTAATAGAAATTTTAATCTCATGAGAAGTTATTTAGGTCAGCTTTACACTAGTTTCCATGTTCTCGCATTATTTAAACATCTTGTTCATCAGGAAATGAGGAAAAAATAGCAGTTTGCAAGGATCTTGGGGCTGATGTTTGCATCAATTACAAGACTGAAAACTTTGTTGCACGAGTGAAGGAAGAAACAGGAGGGAAGGGTGAACTCTCTTGAACATAACACTTTATATAGAGCTTGATTGATTAAAGTTGTTGCTCTTGTTGCAACCTGAAAAAGATTTATCTAACAGGAATTTAATGTATCCTCTATATCACATAGATTTAGGTAGAGTAAATCTAACCCATAATTTTCGTAACAGGTGTTGATGTTATACTAGATAATATTGGCGCATCCTACTTTCAGAGAAACCTTGACAGCCTAAATATTGATGGGAGACTTTTCATTATTGGCTTTATGGGTGGTGCAGTAACACAAGCAAATCTTGCTAGTTTGTTGGCAAAACGCCTGACAGTGCAGGGTATGTACGAAAACCCTTTATCATGGCTTTATTATTTTTATGTTACAAAATATGTACAATACAATCTGCTTCAAAGGTGAATCCAATTAGTTTTGTGATCCTATTTAATAATGTTTTCAATTGAAAATAATAATGTTCTTAGTGATTAGAGAATTAATTTTGTAAACATGTCTGCAGATGTAAATGCAACCTAACATTAGTGTTAGGTATATCTACAAGTTAAAGCTATCTTGAACCCAACACTAGAACAATACAACTGGAACATACGGAGAGGCTGTGATTGACGAATCTGAATCTATGTAAAACTTCATGCAAGTATAGTAGTACTTAATTCCAAAGCAAAAAACCACAGTAGCAGACACTTTATTTTCAGGAAAAAATAGCGGTATTACTTTTGAATGCTTCAGAAAGATGGTTTCTTGTTCTTCAAGAACAATTTCATTTCACAAAAAACTGAAGAGCTCTAATGTTTATCTGTTGTTTAATTACTTGGATATATAATCTCTAACCCTATATTCTTTAGTTTCTTATATTTCATATGGAAAATTATATAAGCCCTTATATTAAATTATGACTTATGCAGCTGCTGGTATGCTAAGCCGGAGCCCAGAAAACAAAGCTCTGATTGTGAGTGAAGTGGAGAAGAACGTTTGGCCAGCAATCATAGCAGGCCAAGTGAAACCTGTGGTCTATAAATATTTACCATTATCTGATGCAGCCGAGGCTCACCGCCTCATGGAAAGCAGCATACATATTGGAAAGATACTTCTTATTCCATGATGGCATGGATGATCTCACTGTGGATGAAATGACTTTGTTTGTTATTATTGGTGAAGTTTCATCACAGATGAATCTCGTTATTCGTTCAAATAGGGTGTGTCAATTAATATTAAAACTCTTTCTATGGCATCTCGGAAACATGTAGTAGCTATTTTATCTGTGTTTTTATTATATAACACTAAAAATTTGTTTACTGAATTTTATGTTCCTGATGTTCTACTATAACCATGCTAACCTCTTTGGATATTTTTGAGCTCTTCAACGCGGACCGGAAAATTAGAATAGAGAATATTTGAATTTTACCTATTTGTATTATTATTCTCCATTGAGGTCAAAACACAAATAAATGAAATTCAAATATGTTTATGTCCAATTTTTCTATTCACAGTGTTTTTGGATTTTTTTATATACAATATACGTACATGATTTATGTACATATCTAAGTTCCATTTGAGTGTTGGAAGAAACTAATTTTCCCTCAAATTTGTGATTTCAAAGTTGTTTGTAGAAATATCCTTGAATTTGCTTGCTATCAAGTTGCTTATTAATGTGAACTTCAAACTGAGGTTCATCTAGAAGGATTCTGAAATGGTATTTTTTTTAATTGCATCAAGTAGCTAGCTTACCATTGAATTCACAAAGTGCGAAATTTCATACACTGTAAATTCAACTTAAAGTGAGAAGTATATAAGATAGTGAAGTTGCTGTGCATGTAGAATGAATACATTAGAAGCATACTCAACAAATGGCACAGCAGGACAATCCACTTTTTTGGAGCATCACAAAGCTTCTACCACAAATTCTTCAGACCCTATCGTTTTTCATTCACCGAGTAGGGAGTAATTTTAAGCACTACAAGAAACTTCAATTGCCAAGCTTTTCAGAACTCCGGGACACGGGTCCCCAAGGTTAGCTGTGGAGACGGGAATTGAACATTTTTGCTTCCCAATACAAACCTACAGTGCCCGTTAAACACATTAGGAATGTGATATTAAGTACTACCTCCATTCCATAATAACTGTCTTTTTAGCTTGATGCACATAGATTAAGAAACTCATTTAATACTATCATTTAAGAATTAAAATTTGTAAGAAATTCCATCACTACCCCTTTATGGGAAACTAAAAACTATTAATACAAGAGAGAAAATTTCTTGAGACAATGAGAAAAGTTAGGGGTAACATAGGAAAATAAATAATTTATTCTCCTAGAAAGTTGTAAACGACAAATAAATTGGAACAATTTTTTTCTTCTAAAAAGACAGTTATTATGGAATGGAGGTAGTAGTAAGGAGATTAAAAAAAAGGGTAAAATTAGCACCAAATGTATACGAACAAGAAAGTTTCAAGTAATGCAACTATGAATCTCAAGTTGACAAGTCTAGACTGAGTAAACTACAGATTTTTCATAACAAATAGGGAAATGTAAGAGCTTTATTACCTGCTGAACAACTGATAACACATCGGCATGACAACTCCCAGGACTGAACGCACCACAAACTCCTTCGGGAGTTCCATAGCTCGCAAAGTGAATGGAAGCAATATTCCATCCTTGCTCACATGCTAGTCGAACTTCAGGGGTTTGAGACTTGAAATCTAAGTGTGGTTTCCAGGAATCAGCAGATGGAGGATCAGCATCTGACACATGTCCACATAGATCTTGCCCAGTTTGCGTCAGTAAAGAAAGTTTTGAAGGGTCTCCACCAATCTCTTCATGGAGAACAAGTAGGTTCTCACCTGGATGTACCCAAGTGCGTGGTATATGATACCTGGATAATTTGTCTTCCATTTTAGTTGTAATTCATTTATCAAAAAATAAGAAAATTTAGCATATGCGGTAAGAAACTGGATTTTGTCTAAATTGGATATTAGATGGATCATAGGATAACAAAGAAAAAGAAAAATTAAGTGATCCATCTGAATTTTCATTAAAAAATAAAATCCAAATTTTCAGTACTCTGGTTAACTAAGATTTAGTTGAGCTCCAAAAATAGTTGTCTTTTTATAATTCTAGGCTGTAAACTGTAATTGATTTCCTTTCCTTTTTCGTTGTTGATGAATCCATGATAAAATATGTGCTGTGTGAGTGTGATGCATATTGTATAGAACATATGAATTATTCAACGTTGCACAATTATGTTGAGTAGTGCACATGCACATGCACTACAGAACAGAACATCTTTATTTCTACTTACAATGTTTGAGCAGGTTGGCCACACTTCTTTAGACATTTCGATGGATCATAGGTTCCCCTGTAATCACATTTCTCGGAGCAGCCAGTTGAAGGTGAGAGATAGGCAGACCAATATCGACCTATGCCATGTCCATTAATCCATGCTTGACCCTTTCCCATGCTAGAAAGATCCAGGGATAAGGGACCCTTACCTCCAGGAGCAAGGATTGTAGCCTGATGATGAGAATAAATTTTCAAACTGATCCACCCTTCTGACTAAGAAACCTCAGAATGTGAACTGAGTCTCATGTTCAGAAAACAATAGCAAGGATTTTGATTAAGAATTTAAAAACAGAAAACATACGTTCCACTTAGACCAAGTCTAATATCTAAAATCTTCAGGAGCTTGATTTTAGAGTTGGTACTTTTTTGTGATAAATAATTTAATAGTTAGATCATTCAACTAACTCCTCAGGACTTGAACTGTCTGTTACTGGACATGCTCCACACAATGCTTTTAGTTGTTCCACGTATTCAAACACAGGAGCTGTAAGGCCACATATCACTATTACTACATTATATTATGGGGAAATTTTTTTTTGACTTAATGAAAATTGATCTCGCTGCTGGACAATCAAATTATGACATCAGTCAATATAATCATCAGGTCTCTAAACCTATAATTTTGTACAAACCTCACTGCATGCCCTCTGTTACGTACTAACAAACTAGAGTTTGATGAGTTGACTATCAAGAAAATAAGGTAAAAAGATTATCTGAAAAAGAAAGGAAAAGAAAATATCTTCCCTGGTAATTATGCGTTGAGCATCATTATGTAAACAATAATGAAAGATTCATGTCATTCGTCTTACTTTCACATATGCCAGGTGCAGTGTTACATCCTATACTAAGCATATAGCCAAGTCACATATCAATGCCTTTTAGTTACCGGAAAAAAATCAATGCCTTTTTTCCAATATTAATTTCTATAGTAGAACCCTAGCATGAAATGCATATATACCTTGTACCATATCAAACTCTTATTAATAGGCAAGGAACTCCCATGGATCCATAGCGAATTATTTGCCAGACTTATTTTATCAAGCCCAAGGTATTCTCCTTCAAGTCCCACCTGAACATAAGGAAATAGGTTAGGCAACAATCTAATATAAAAAATAAAATAAAGAACATACAATTTTGCTGGATGAAAATAGCAAGGCTTCCCCCTCCACCATGCCCTCAGATTTCATCCCCAAGCCAGGTAATCTGTATCAATTTCTCCCTTATGGTAGGTCCATGGAAACAGAATTTAACCTTACGGTCCAAGCTAAGAAGGAAAAAAAGTACAGTGTCTGTCTCATAATAAGGCAGGAGACAAGTCATCTACATGGTTGGTTGGGTTTAGATGAGGAGATGGAGCGTCCAGGGTATTATTAGGCTGGTGCAAGTCTTCTATCCTTTTTTTTTTAATATGATGAGTTGTTCTATCCTTTTTTTCTCTCAATTATTTACTGTTATTTTCAAAAAAAAATTCTTTGTATTATAATGGTGGATGAGACCGCCAGTTACTTGATCTGGAAAATTCATGAAGGCAGTTTCCACTCATTATAAGCTACATCTAAGACCTTTCTATGGAAATCTTGAACTTCTTGTATTTTAATGTGTCACATATTCTCAATAAAAAAACTCTATCTTTTAACAAAGTTCAAACTAAGGAATGTTGTATCATTGTTGCAGATAAGAAACATATATACATATATATATATATATGTATGCAGTGCAAACAAATAATTAAATTTGTTCAATACTGTGCAAGTATTATTACTGAAAGAAGTTCAACATATTTTGATAATTTCTAACGTCAAAAGGATGTAGCCTAAATATGCTTGTATTGATTGAATAATCAAAGTAGAGATTGAAACCTGATAGGTCCATTCTCTATAAGAAAGATCCTCCTTCGCATTCCCCATACCAGTAAGAATAACAGAAAAAAGTCCTGCTCCCGTGATGTCAAACCATGGTCCGTAGTTCTGGACAAGGACATTTCAAAAAATAAATAAAGATTCAATCGGAATTTGAAGCAAGCAAATTTAATACATGAATTTTCAGATCGTGCAACGTAATAATGCGAAGAATCTACATTTTTTGATTATGCATAAATAATAAGGAAAATAGCGTTTTAGAATGGTGAAATGATACAGGCTACTGTTCAGTAAGCAGTTGCTATTTATCTCACAACATTTGGATATAAACATAAGTCCTACACAACTACACCCTACATATTAGGATAAGAGAAAATCCTTCTGAGCCCTCAACAGACCACATGAAGCAAAAGTGTGAACTGTAACAACCCAGAAATCAAGCCATCATTCCATTGGTTGGAGATTCAAAATGGGGTAGGCTCAAAACTCAAAAATTTATTTACTACCACGTGTTCGTCAAGTATGTTAAAAGGAATGGTTTAGGTGTCAATCTAAGAGTCAAAATACCATGCAGAAGTGAAGATCTCTCTTACCTGTATACCAATCATCATACTCAGAATGTCTAGTGTGTTACTTCCATAGTTGAGACTAATTTTCTCACTCAGTATGAAGCTTGCATCATCATGATTACCATAACCAAATCCTACAAGAAATCCCAAATAAAGTCCAGTCAATATATGAATTAACAAAAGTTTGACACTTTATAATTTCTAGCAGACTAGCTCTGGAATAATTGCAATTTCATAATTGATTGGTGAGATATTGAATTTGTACACTTTTAACAGCCTACACTTTTAGAGCGTGGTAACTTGAAATGGTATCAAAGAACTGACTTTACCAAGTCTTTCACTTGAGAGCGGGTGTTACACATTAATGGGGTTTTAAATCATGGTATAAACTGTTGGGCCCATTCTCTAGTAGCTAAAGCTTTTAGAGCAATATGGTATAAGAGCTTGGGATTATAAAGTTTTGAGTAAAAGTCATCCTGCTCACATTTGTTTTTCTATTGTGTTGTGAACTTAGTTTCATCACAAGTGGCCCACGTGAGAGGGAGTAGTAAAGCATCAGATAATTTGTTGGGTCTATTATCTAACAAACTAAAGCTTTTAGCCAAGTTATGCAATCAAGTCTTCACATGAATACATCCTATAATCAGACTTTCTGCAATCATCTTCTGATAAAAACAAAAAATTTAATGAGACAAGTACAAAACATGCTTGAGAGTACCTTGTCCAATTTCAAAAAAAAAATAGACAGAAGCAAGATTAGCTAAACATCATGGGAATTGTTAAATCCACAACACTTTTTGTTATTTTCACAACAAAAGTGTCGCTGTAGATGTATAGTGACGGTGAAAATCGTCGCTATAAGATTTATAGCGACACTTTTGTTGTGGAAATAATATTTTCTGTTGTGGATTTAACAATTTCCAAACATCATTTTGCATTTAATAGAGTACCTACCAACTGGTTGTTTGTTCACAAAAACAAGAGCCGCATGTCCTAAGCTCTCAATAACTAAAAGTGCTTCCAGTGCTTGACCATACTTTAAGTTTTCAGTAACATTTATACTGCCAAAAAAGTAGACAAAGGCTAAATGTCGCAAAAATCTAAATAATAACCGTAAAACAAAGCCTTATCACTTGATATGAAAAAAAATATTTGAGAAGTGCATATATATATATATATATATATAATGCCAACAAGTTGCAAGTGCCCGGGGCAACTTGTTAAGGAGAATTTGATGTTTAAAAAGCTTCTTTAGAAAGTATTGAAAAGTGTTGTTATAAGAATTTGTTAAATAAATTGAATGTAGGTTATCTAATTAATTAGTGAGGCTTCCCATAGCAATTTTTCTGAAAGTAAATGCTTAACAAGTGGTCCTAGGGCACCCATTAGTCTGTCCAAGCACGTGCGTGTGTGTATTGTAGAAGACAGGAAATACATAATAAACTATACAGGTCCATCTAGTTACTTATATGAGTTCAAATTTGTCTCATAAGGACTGATACTAAGATATCAACACCTGGATGAAGAAAGAAATTATTGGAAAAGAAATGAAAGAAAATAAGAATCTCCAGCAAAGCAACATCACATTTTGTTTCAATTGATTAAGTTCATCTTTAGGAAATATGAACTGGAACTCATAAGTTGGAGAATCTAATCAAAATTCTTGACCTTTTAAATTCCTATTTTGCAGTCCTCTATGCAGCTTAAGCAGTAGATACAGTAAAAACCTCTGTCGAGACAAATTACCTTGTTGTGTACCACAGAAAATCACTAGTATCCTTTGTTGTACTGATTTGCTCCAGTAAACTTGATGCTTTAAATGAGTTTTTACTACCAACACCCACTTTCTCTTCATACCAACCCCATGGTATTGATTCCAATGACAACTCACCCGCCCTAGTGTTGCGAGCAAATTCAACATCAAGACTTCTTTGTGAAACAATCTGTTGCCCGTAATCAGTGAAATAATCAAATATTTGTAAGATATTAGTAGGCCGATGTAGGAAAAATATAGTAGCTGTTCAAAATTGTAATTCTAATAATAGAAATAATGGCAATGCAAGTCGAGGAAGTATTGAAAACAGCAAGTTTGCCCCCCCCCCCCCAAAAAAAATAGCATCCCTAGTTTTCTGTTAATATTTTTTTTTGACTATCATAGTTTTATGTTGATATAAATCCCAGGAATCGGGGGAAATTATAACTACAATGAGCGAAGCATGCATTGGCAGTGAATTGAAGGACATGGAAATGTAAATGATAGTACCTTTGCTGTGTTGAATATTACATTCTTACAATCTGGAAGTACGCTCACAGACCAAGCAGGCAGGAAGTAAGAATTCCCTTTAAAACTAACATTTGCATCTGAATTACTGTCAAAGTTAGCAAGAAAAGCTGCACAGTCGTTGGATGTTTTATAGTATACATGTGCCTGATAAAGAAGTCAATAGCATCAAACAGATGGTTACAAGTAGAGCAAATGCATTCTACATAAGTTGTAGTCACTATAAACTATCGTATTCTCCACAGAAAAACAAGTACTCCATTAGGCATATATATTCCGCGGACGACATTAAGCATCTAAACTTGATTGCGTCCAAAATGTAGGCCTACTAAGTTCATGTTCAAAAAAACAGATGCATGCTCATAGATGACTTAATCCTCTGGAGTGGTGGAACAGGGTTTCAACAAAACATAAAAGTCAAAATAGAAAAGTAATCAGCAGGGTATGCTATATAGTTCAGAGTGGTATAAAATGCAACAGAAGATAGAATACAAAGTTTGGAGATCTTTTGTAAGAAAATAATTTTGATTGTTTCCATATAAAATTGTTTTGGAAGAAGTTCAATCGTCATCTTTGTTTCTATCAATTATTTCCCCGCATCTTGTATCAGTACCATCTGTAAAATGTTTCTTCTTAAGATACGTAGATCATCAAATCAGATCTAAATGGCTTTGAAGAAGTTTAGTTTTCGTATTCAATTGCCACTCTGATATTTAAAAATACACATTTGTTTTTTATATGTAGTTTAAAAGATAGTATACATTTATACAAGGTAAACTTCAACATACCTCTAGATTCACACCAAGCTGCTGGTGAGTCGGATCTGCATTGACTAAATATTCTTCACAATGCTTTATTGCCAGGTGTAAGTCCCGCAGGTGGCCCCACTTTGGTTGCCTAGTAAAACCTGCATAAATGTCTCTTACTAGGCAGTAATTGGCACAACAATCTCAAACTTAAGTTGTCATATGAAGCACATACAACTCTTCAAGGATACTCTTTCATGCATTGCATTACCATCAAACCTCAAGTATATGTTGGATACAACAAAATTAATTTTTCAATATCTGACCAAGCTAAAGGAAGAATATAAGAAATACTTAAATATTACCATCCACATACTTTGAACGTCTAGCACATTATGGACATATAGAACAGTGCAATTATGTTGATGCATGAATTCTTGTTAAAGTTTTGATATTGATGAGTGTCTTAGCCAAATGTCAGGGAGTTTACCATACTCATCGATCGGGGCATCATAGTCATAGCTTGTTGCAATCAGAGGACCTCCCGCTGTTCGTCCAAAGTTGGTGCCACCAAAATACTGAAAAGAGATATCTTAACTAACTGATGGTACATTGTCTATATATGTCTTTATCAAATAGATTTAAGGTAAACCAAAAATCTTATGAGACTCACCATATAATAATTTTGAAAAGTTCCACCTTTTTCAAAAAAGCGGGCAACAGAGAAAGCCAGATCCTCAACTGGTCGAAAAGGAACTTGGTAGCCAAATGAAAGGAACCTAAACATCAAATAATATGTCCAACAGACCACCATTAATTCTCTATGCACAAGAAGTTCCAAATGTATTTCAAGAGGCTTAACCAAAAGGTCCAAAACAGATTCTTACCATCCACTATAGTTCTCTGTCCACATCTTTGGCTTTGAAGGGGAATTTGGGGTGAAGTCATCACAATAACACCCATTACATGTGTTTATCTACATAATAAACATTTTAAAATTTTAATTAGGCAAGAATAAATATTCAAGACTAGCTTCTAATAGTGCAATTTAACCTGTTCCAGGAACACAGAAAAATGTTGGAACGATATCAAAAATAAATTCCAACTCAATGGTTGCTCGTTTCCTTTTCATGTTTTTCATTCCCTACACAACCCTTCAAACGTTAGCCGACTTTATAGATATCAGAACCAACCATCTAGTCAGAATTTATCACTTGTGCATGCCTCTCTAAGTTTTCCACTCACCATGAAAAACAGAACAAAAAAGCTACAAACTTCAATTTGACAACTTCGCATTTGGGGTAACCAGAAATCAGTTGACATCCTTAAGAAAAAAAATGAAATTTTCATTCCTCTGTTCTAAGAGAACTTATGCTAACCTCTTGTATCATTCTTAGTTGCATACAGTGGACAAACAAAAACAGGATGCCATTGCATCGTATGGATATGATATACTACCAAGAAGATGAAAGAAACTAAATGCAATGGAAAGAATAACAGCCAGATGTGTTCCAGTACATGATATATACTTACAATTGGATCAGGTGCATCTTCCTGCGCACACATCACCCAAGGAACAGTAGTATTAAGACTTACAGCAGTTTCTGCAGCCCATTTGACATATAATTCTCCGCCGATTCCATAAGCATACTCAACATTTCCATATTCATTCTCAACCTACTCATGAAATATTAGATGTAAATTCGATAAAAAAGTAAACATCGACACACCTTCAGCATTTGCATTGACTTATCTATGACACAGGTTTAACGTTGCTATTTATAACTTTCTAATATCCAGCCTAAAAGAGCAGATGCTGATAACGGACAAGAAGATATTTTATAAGGGTATAAAATACATTATAATAACATTTAACATCAAAAAGTTTTGTTACTGGGAAATAGTGCCTTGACAGACTCTCGACAGCAAATGATGGTTAAACAATGTAGGTCCCATAACTCAGATGTCAATACATTAAAATACACATAAATGAGTTTTTACAAGCTGAATCCATTCACAAGTGATATATTCGTATTGAGACTGGCAACAAGATAAGAATAAGCCACCTGAGCAAGTATGATTGGTCCACCTTGAGATGCAAAAAGATTCTCCTCCTTCATTAAGTTAACAATTTTTGCAAGAAATATCTTCATTTCTTTCTGCACTGACAATAATACAAGTTTTACAGGTAACTTAGAATGTGAACATCTATACAACAATTGGAAGGAAAATATATACATGCAAATATAGTGTAATAAGAGAAACTATATATCATATTTAAATGTAAATAAAAATGGACAAATTTATCTAGATGTCAGTGTGTACCTTAAAAGGATCATTTGTTGTCCGGAACTGGATTCCAGGGATGAAGTGTAACCAAAGAGGAAATCCTCTGCCCATGAAAAAATAAAAGGAAAAAAGTTTTAAATGCACCATCATTTGAACACAAGTATGTGTTCAAATTCTGAACTTTTCGAGCGGATAGCTATTATGGACTTGGCCTCCAACAGAACTGCATGGTAGTCAATGCAGCAAACAACCAATCTCATCTCTTCTTTAGTGTTTAATGAGTCGGAAAACAGATAAAGCTGCCATTTTTGATAGTTAAAGATAACAATTTTACAAAACTCGCAAGTTTAACATTTTAGTGCCAAACTTACATGTGCATATTCCAGTCATGAACATTCTCCACAAAATATATAATTTATTTCACTAAAGTCCTAAGAATATCTTAGCTACTTTCTTTTTTAACAATAAATTTACAAGCACGAGCATTTTCCATCTGAGTATCACATCTAAATATTAATTGGGTAATATAATGATTTTACTCATTGTACGCAATATCTCTTAGCACATTGGTGTGAAGTTAGTCCCTCAACAACTATTAGGAATTATTGATCTTATGACTACTAAGTATAGTTAAGTAAATAGTAATAAAATCAGACATGAGGAATTAAAGGTTTACTTCTAGCTTTCACGTCAACTGTCGTTTAGTACAGAAGAATAAAATCAAAGAGGAAGAGTCGGTGCAAAATAAAAGTAGATGACCAGAAACGGACCCATAGTTCCATTCAGCACAAGCATATGGGCCAATCCTTAGATGCACAAAAAGGCCTGCTTCCTGCACTGTCTTGACGAACCTTACTAGGTCAAACCTTCCTTTGAAGTTGTACTACAAAACACCAAATAAAGACTGTTATAATGTTGAAGATGATAATGAGGAGGAAGCAGTAATCTATACTGATAAAACCAATGCAGAGTGCTCAAAATTACCCCGTAAGCAATGGCATTGCTAGTGTACTAGGCTTTCGCTAATCACTATACTCAACCCATTTAGTATCTAGTGATATATTTGAAATGATACATAGAATTAAATTCTTTGGAATTTAACTTTTGAAAACAAGTATATTTCACAACATTTTGAATAAAATAATGCCAAAATTTATACCTCTCCCTTCACGGGCTCATGATAGTTCCAAAAAACATAAGACTCAATCACATCCAAACCTCCTTCCTTTGCTTTCCTAATAATCTCGGGCCACACCTAAATTTCATCACAACAACCATAGTCTAAATTATCACAACACACAACATTATTTCCCAAAAAAACAATGACCAATAAATATACACAAAATTAAGCTCACTTCAGGCGTGGTTCGGGGATAATGTACAGAACCAGACTGCAAAATCCTCCTCTTTCCATCAATAACCAGTGCTTTACGATCATATGTCACTGAAATCGAAAGACCTATTTCAAAGTATAATCCTTCAAAAACTAATATGACTAATAAAAGTAGCACTAAACTTCTATTACTCGTCATAATCTAATTCAGCTAAAACTCAATTGCACAATTTGAATATGCATGAACTGTGAATATATGCAATCAAAAACACATACATATACATATTATATACAAGTAAAATTGTTTTATGTGGCTGGTATAGATTTTTTTGAGCATTTGTTATTATCGAACTGCAGAATCTGAATAGAGTTATTGAGATTATTGGAATGTACCTTTGAAGTTATCCGAACGATGTTTACGAAGCTTGGATTTGTGGATATTGTAACGGCTAGAGTACAAAATATGAGACACAGACGACGGAATGCTTTTAATAGTTTTCTGATTTTCTCCTTTGGCACTAAACGGGAAATGATTCCCCCTATTTTTTTTAACCTCGTTTTCCATTTTGCTGAACTGTAATGATTACTTTTATGAGAGGAAGTTAATATTTTTATATTATTCTTTTATATTTACGCACGTAACACCCACTTATTATAATTTGTATTAACTACTAGTCTACTATGAAGGTTATAATATAAAAATATTAGTTTTCTTATAAAATTATGAAAGATGTAAAAGCACATGAATTCCTTCTTTTTAACATTTTTATGAACATTAGAGCATATATTAATTTATTTATATTTTTTTAATATTTAATTATAATTACAATTCATATAATAATTCTATTAATCGATAAAATGATAAAATAAAAGTTATACTTTACGAAAATTTCAGCCAAATTATAATTTTAACATATCTATACATAATATAATATAAGTAAAAATTAAAATTAATTTTATTTTAATTTATTCCACCTATAAAAATCACAAATATGGGAATAAAAATTTATTTTTCTTTTTTTTCTCAAATAAATTAAATTTTGTTTTGTCTGATCTCTTCTCACACTCGAGTGTTAGACTTTGACTAACCGTGCAAGATTGCGGCAATTTTTCTTTTCTTTTCTGGCCTTTTCATTTTTCAATATCGCAGTTCGCAGGCTAACGTATAACTGAGGTTTGATAGGTCGGTCTCAGTTCTTACAGTAAGAATAATCTATGCCTCTTGACGCTTTTCGAGTTCAATTTAATCGAGATTATTATTTGTATAGTTTATACTCCTTATAATTGATCAGGTTTATGCTCTGTTTGGCTGCCGAGAAAAATCACGTAAAAGAGAAAAAAAATTAGAGGTACGCCAGTTTTTGTCTGCGTGTTAATGGGAAAATAAATTACTAGTTGACTAAGCTAAATATGCACAAACCTCAGTTCAATTAATTGTTCGTATTCATGAATTAAGCAAATGAATTATTTAAGGTTCAGTTATTTCTTTTCCTATTAATTGTTAATTCAAGGTTGATTGTTTGCTTTAACTTCTAAATTCATGTTTTATTTTGCTTTATCTTGGTAATTTTACTTAGTTTTTTGGGACTAGATACTTAACTGTTTCTAAAAAGGTTTAATTTTTGGAATTTGTTGTATTGCAATTTGATGTAAACATTTTTGTTAAGATCCAAATCTTATAGGCTATAGCTAAGATATTAGAAAACTCTGTTCTGAAAATTTAATTGAAAACGTTGTTAATTTAATATAGTGAAACTCATAAAAATCATCATTCTGCATCAATTCTATATCCTTGAAATGTGTCGGATTAAAAAGAACTCAAATATTTTTAACCCTTTTTTCCCCAGATCAAGCTGCGGGTTCGGAACCACTACTACATGATGGATATAACTACAATGAATCGTGGAGAAATTACTAACCTAGCATCTGCTGGTTGTGTGTTCCTTTCAATGCACTTCACAATACAGCTTCTATCACAACATCTATTTTACTGGAAGAATCCAAAGGAGCAAAAGGCCATACTTATAATTATCCTTATGGCTCCCATATATGCCGTTAGCTCTTTTGTTGGTTTGTTGAATTTTCGACGAAGTAAAACATTTTTCATGTTTTTAGACTCGATCAAGGAATGCTACGAGGCTGTGGTATGTACCTTTTGTTATTCCTAATATACTTTGCTCTTTCGTCAGCAGATCAAAGCTAACTTATGTGTGGTTTCGTTGGTGTGTTTTCTGTTTTCCCAATTGCAGGTGATCGCTAAGTTTCTCGCCCTAATGTATAGTTACTTGAACATATCCATTAGCAAAAACATAGTGCCTGATGAAATTAAAGGAAGGGAAATTCACCATTCATTTCCAATGACTCTTTTTCAGGTGTGTAGCTTCAAATATAACACTCTTTCTGATAGAATCAGTCAAATATAAATGTGAGACCTTTTTCATACCTTTTGCTTGTTTACTCCTGCCACAACCCCAGGTGGGAAGATTGAAACACGAGTTTGGTGAAAAAATTGTAGCACAAAATCACATCTATGCAAAGATGATTTGTTTTAGAAGTAGTTAATCTATGACCTCTCTCACTTCTATCCTTAGTTTTTCCTGCTCGTCTAAAATATTAAATATATATGGTTCAAAGAACTAAGAAGACAAGTAGAAAATTGGGGGTGGCAGTCGATGTTCCTTAATTTCTGAAAAGCTAACTATCTAAGAAGGGGAGGTCCAAGTATATAGCTCCATAAGCTCAAACCCCAACTTCCTCCTGAAAAGCTAGCTATTCAAGAGGGGAGTTTCAAACCTATATCAATCTCACATTGATATCTGCCCCCATATGACAAGCTTACATTGGTATTCATAACATTCCATCACGCTTCCTTACCGACGTCTACAACGAATGTTATGAATATCAATGCGAGCTTGTCATATGGGGAGCAGATTCCACATCGGTAGTATGGGATATCAATGTACTTTTCATCTGATATGGTTAAGCCAAATGGGATCATGTCAGTTTGTGTACCAGAATCATCTGGTTGCTTTGGTTTTATGAAACAGTTTATCTTCAATATAAATGCCATCGTCTAGAACTGTTATATCGTTCCATACAACATGTCCATTTAAACCCAATTTATCCTTCAGTACATTGTTTTGGTTATTCATTTGCATAGTGTATTTGGTTGGTATAGAAAATGATGAATTGAAAGACTTTTTGTGAACTAAGAAAATATCATTCTCTTCCATTGAAACTTACCTCAATCAGAGGCTTTGATTATTTTCTTCACTGTTGCTGGTATTACTTTAGGAGCATCATGATTGTCAGTCGGTGATAAACTAGAACTGGTCGTCTGATTTGACTGTGGACTTTTATCAAACAGCTTAGTCGCAAGAGAGAGCTCTTGTTGTTTTACCAAGTCAATTGCTCTTTGCAAGGAATTTGGGGAGCACCACTGCACATACTCTCTAATTTCCTCCCGTAGTCCCATAACAAAGACACTCACAACCCAAATCTTCAGTTGAGTTTTCTTCACTCCAAATCTCTGCCCAGCGTTTAGTCTCCATGAATGAATTCTCACAATCAGCAATTGAGTTGGTTTGTTGCTGATACATAAAATAATTCATCACATATTCGTTGTGGTCCAACTCAATCCTTTGAATTTCAGCAACAGTTAGAGCTCGCCCCTTTTCTTTTTCGAATCTTTGCAAATGATCTAAGAATTTGTTGTCTTATTCCAATTGTTTTTCATTTGATTCGACCATGGAAATCCCTCAATGAAAGCACCATTTGTTACGGATTTTTGAGTCTCCGAACGAACTCCAAGCGATCCAATTCGAGTTTGGATCGAACTCCAGAAATTAGAGAGAGAAAATTGAAATTGTTCTAATATTTGATACTCAATTCAGTACATAGCTACCATTATATTGGCTTCATTTAACAATCAATACTAGCCATCCGTCTACGATTAATCTCAGTCCTACATTTATTTATATATATAGGCTATATTTGTTACATTACCAACCCCTCAAAATCCACCTTGTCCTCAAGGTGGAAATGCAAGCTGCTTGACAATTTGGACCCATCAAAACTCTTTCTAAACTCTAGGGTTAAGTTCATATGACCACCTGGGGTTTAAGCGGTTTCCCACTTAACCACCTGTAGTCAGTAAAGTTACATTTAAAGTCCCGACTTTTTGAGTTAAAGTGAATAACTGCTTTCTGTCACAACTCTGTTACTTAAGTTGGATAAAGACTTAATTACCCTCCTTATATATAAACAATTCTTCACCCAGCTACTCTGTTTCAATGACTACTATGTTTTGGTACCACCATTACCAAATGACTACTCTGTTTTCACCTGTGGAATCAAGAGATCGGGAAAGCCAAGCATGATATCCAACATTTCGGTATCCATACAAGTTCAATCTCCCCAAGGTCAACAAACCTTTCCCTTTAAATTTGAAGTACACAATTCAGATATGACCAAAAAAGCAAAAATTACCAACTGTTGAAGGTCGGGATCCTCAATTGTTAAGCAACTAGGAACAAATTACAAATCTAATTATACTACAAAATCAATAGCTCTAGCAAAAAATCCAAAATTTCACCGACATTACAAAATTAAAGTCAATTATCCCTCCCAAAAGCTTAATCACACAGCAACCAAATTCACAAGATCATTTAAACAATTCACTTATATGTATCTAAATGAATACATACATACACGTAAAATCAAACCAAAAACAAGTAAAGAACAAATTTTGAGATATATCAGAAACCAATTACCATTAACAAAGTAAAAATCTTTAAAAATGAATACAAATCTCACCTGGTTTTGCTTGAGGGAGCTTGCGATAGAGGAAATCGATGAAGCTGTAACAGAAGCCATTTATGGACCGAATTAGGGAGAAAAAGAAGAGAAATAGATCTGAGAAAATTAATCAAAAAATGTTTGGAGAGAGAAAATTATGAGGCGGAGAGCACGAAGAGTGTGATGGCTAGAAAGACGGGGAATTTCATTTTATAGACTTTTCCACTGTTTGTTTGTCCTTCATCTAGAATTGGAGTTGCTTAACCTTCCTCTCAGATTTTTCAAAAGTGCTTCCAATTCATTCTTCACAACCTCCGTTTCGAGTCCGACTGCTCTGGCGGCAATCGAGTCCAAGGCCTTGGTGTCACTCTTCAATTTTTCTTTCTCAGACTCCGATGCTTCGATCTCCCCTTTTAGTTTCTTCATCCTTTGGTTGATGACTTCGTTTTCGTGCACCAATTCGGTTTTCTCTTGCTCCAGTGCAGCGATCTTCTGCATCAAGGCTGGAACTTTTGAATCGTTGCTGCCTTTATCTTCAACTTCAACCGTTCGATCATCGTACGATTCGCCGTTGATGATCGTCAATCTACCATCGTGAAATCCTGCAAAAAACAAAGACAGACGGCGGAGATGCGGCGGAGGAGAGAGGAGACCGTGGGGTTCTTTTTGGTGGTGGTGTCTTTGAAAATTTTGTTGATGGTTGAGGGTTTGAGTATGGGGTTTGTCGGTGGCGACGGTGGGTTTGAAGGTTTAAGGGAGAAGGAGAACAGAAGAGGAAGAAGAAGGGGGTATTTCAGTCTTTTTTAATCGTTAAAGTCCATTTTCACGCGTTTTTGGCGTCTGACATACACGCACAGTTAAGTTGGATGGAAAATGTGAAGTTTTCACTTCAACTCAAAAAGTCGGGAGTTTAAATGTAAGTTTACTGACTACAGGTGGTTAAGTGGGAAACCGCTTAAACCCCAGGTGGTCATCTGAACTTAACCCTAAACTCTATTGTAAAGTAGTCATCAGCACACATGCTCTAACCAGGAACTCTTAGAAACCAACATGGGAAACATGCAAACTGCTATGCATTAATCCAAAATTTATCCTTCCCAAATGCATGTGCATAATCACTAGTTGTTTCCTTCATTAAAGAAAGCACCATGTGAATCAAGCATGACAATGAGTGGACATTAGTCATGAGAATTTCAGCTGCTGACCATAAAAGATAGGAAGACTTTCCATAATCTGCTGCTCTTATGGTATGGGTATAGGCTTTTGAAGTTCCAGATAATATGCTAAACTTGAGAGACCTTGAATCACCTAGTACATCTGATGGTGACACACCCGGGGACCATTCTGCTGATATATGGACTGCAGTGGTAACCAATTCTAAATTGAGAAGCTTCTATTTGAGTGGAGTCAGACCTCTTGATGAGAAAGAAATCACATTGTAGTTGAACCTTAAAACTCCTTGATATTACATCTGTCATATTGTAGGTTGAATTCATGTAGTTGGTAATGTTGAGCTCATTTTCAGCACTACCAAAGTAACCAATTGTTGCACCAAGTAAAATTTTCTTTTCCACAATTCTAATAATCTCTACCCCACCCGTTGACAACCACCTTGTCATCCTGGTGATTTGAAGATAGTATCTGCCCTCTCCCGTAAAAGTGAGTAAAGAAAGTCCTCCTGGATCAAGACTAAATCCTAAAAAATTATGAAGTGTTATGTGTTCATAGCAGCATCCCTTAGTCACAATGAAAAAGTTTGTAGGATCGACATGCCCTTGAGCAGGGAAAATATAATGAAGAGAGAAAAGCAATAGAAGTGTTTCAAGTTCTGCATCCTTTTTCAGAACTGGAACCATGCCCATTATAATAGAACTTAGAGCAACTGAAGATATCTTATCAACAAATGGAATTCCCATCATTAAGCAATTTGTGCCAACATGCTGTTGCAACCAACTTAATAACATATGCTTCAAAAGGAATGATTTTTCAATGATCATCTGCCCATTATGTGTTGGATTGAAGCCAAAAACTTTGGTAGTCAGCTTCACAAGTCCCATTTCTTCTCCAAACTTTTTAATTCCACATGGTATAGAATTTAATTTCATTCGGAGGTTATGGGGCAACACGAATGCACTCGTAACCAGAAAATTAGTTTCCTTGCCAATTGCCCAATGGTCACTAGTGAGCATCTTTACATACATACACAATAGTGCATTGTTTAAATTTTGACTTCCAAAATATAACCCCACAATTATATGAATTTCATAAGTCTGAATAAACCCATATAAGAATGTTGAATTCCAAGAAAAAAGAACACATATCTTGACTTTATCTCGGAGTACCAGCGAAGAAGTTATCAGGTTCAAATGGTACATTGAGATAAAATAACCAGAAAAAACAAGATGATTGACATATGCAACATCATTCAACCGCACACCACTTAAATCCAACATAGCATTAAAATGATCAGGTGGCTTTGGTCTAATGGCAACAATGTATTCATGTTGCTCATTAATCATGTCCTCATATATATGCCAACCCTCATCAATGTGAACATGTTGAATTAAACAAAATAAAGTTGAATTCCAGACCACTACTAAGAGCCTACTACCACACATTGCAATTTCTTCAATAATTCGCATTCAAAGAGCTTTAAAGAATCTGGTGTTGGGGTTACCTTGTTAGCGTGAAGAAAAGTCTTTGTAAGCTTAACATTGAAACAAGAATGTAGAGTATGGTCAAATAATATGTTTGATGTACTTGTGAATAGAAGTTTTATACCCTTCCTAGGGAAAATGGAACATCTGGCCCTCCTGTTAGCTCAACAGCAACAACTCCAACTAACTGATAGAAATCACCATAAGAGAGGATAGGGAATTGCTCCTTGATAGGCTCCAAAAGTCTAACATCAATGTCAAGGCCATTGTTGTATGCATGAGATTGCTCACCCTTGTGCCCCATCGTACCAAAGGGACTTCCACTCTTAGTGGCATAACAGCCTTTATAACAGCCCTCACAACACGAAGCTACCTCCTGGTAAATTTCAAAACCGCATTATTCACCTGTATACATAGCTACCTTGCATTCAAAGCCATTCCACAGCTGTCTCTTCTGTGGACTTTCAGCAATCAATTTCTTCTCCTTTTGGATATCAAGATGTAAATGTGAGCTTGTCATATGGGGGCAGATCCCACATCGGTAGTATGGGATATAGGGATATCAATGTGGGGGTTGATATAGGTTTGAGCCTCTCCCTCTTGGATAGCTAGCTTTTCGGGAGGAAATTGGGGTTTGAGCCTATATCGTAACAGTCAACTCATTGGCATGTCCTTGAACCACAACTTGTACTTAATTATGGGATATAGTAACTTACTGTGCACACCAGATATATGATATCTACATATTTTGCCCACTCCCAAGCAATTGGCTGCTATGTATACAATTATACATTAACTAAATATAAAATATAGTGACTCAATGTGCACGGCAAAGATCTGATATCTACATATTTAACTCCCAAGGAATTGGCTGCTATGTATACATTAACTAGTTTTCAAGCTTTTTACTTTCTACTCCCCTTCCAAATAATTTGGATAAGCAAGAATCATTTAGTTTCAGTTGGTATTCCTTTCCTTTGACACTCAGCTCAAATGGCTCATGGGAATGATAGTATATGCTTCAATTTCTTACCAGCATTGTCATTTAATGATTCTAGGATCAGTGCATTTGTAAATATGGTTGTACATTTTATGGGTACATCTTATAAATTTTCTTTTTGCCAAATGTAGCCCCATACTACTCGTCTGAACCACCATACTTTGAAGCTCCTCAAGTACTGGACATGGCAATTTGTCATTACCCGCCCAATATGCTCCATTTTGATGATAACATTACAAATTCTTGAGGTGTATCCTAGTTGGTTGAGCTGGACATTCACCATCATTCTCAACATTTCGGTTTCATTGGCTCTGTATTCCTTGGTGATATTTTACCATGTGTTTGCGAAAGAGCTGGAACCACACAAGCCACTTGCGAAATTTATCTGCATCAAAGGAATTGTTTTCTTCTGCTTTTGGCAGGTAAAATTTCTTAAACCATTCATATTATGTAATTTTACTTGGAAAAGTTGAAACAGTTTCAAGTGAAAGCTCTTTAACAGCTGTGATTTGCAACATTAACAAGTTCAAATATTTGATATTCTGAAATCTGAAATCCTATCAGTGCTCTCCTAGACTTGCAATGATGTCTATTATATGTGTATGCTTGTGCACTGGCACGTACATTTGTCTGTGATGAATGATTTATGCTTGATATAAGTTAGCTTCTTCAAAACAAAGTGAGGCATGAGAGTGAGGTGAAGTTTTTGCGTCTAGTGAATGAGATGACCAAAAAAGAACAATATATGTGATATGTCTAAAATCAAACGTCCAAGGTAACGACAGAAAGTTTCACCAACGAAACTGCTTCTCTACTTGACCAAGCTTGGTCTATAGTGTTCGACAGTAGTTCAAATACTGACAGAAATATCCTTTTTCACCTTATTTAATGCATTGGCATAAAAAGTCAATAAAATCTTCTATCAAATAAGAAATCCACCTAGAATTACCTTAGAATCTTAAGCATAAAGGCATCTGATATGCACAAAGCACTTCTGCACTCGGCTCAGAATATTGA
This sequence comes from Panax japonicus, assembly GCA_020205505.1. NCBI lineage: Eukaryota > Viridiplantae > Streptophyta > Magnoliopsida > Apiales > Araliaceae > Panax > Panax japonicus. The sequence goes on from CM035110.1 coordinate 69,865,038, forward strand.
ATCAACATTCACATTCATAGTTTCTAGCATTCTACAGATTCCGTCTGTGGTGATTCTTGAGTAACTAATTGAATGAGGCATTTAGAACAATTTGAGTCATGATAGTAGTGAGATGGGCTGTGGCCTAGGAATAATAGTCGGAACTTTCGGTAGTTGATCTTTATTTGTAGAAAACCCATACGTCTAGGACTCTAGAGAGTAATGGCTGGTGAAGAAATCCCCAGACTTTAGATTATAAGCTCATAGAAATCCTGGAACTTTAGCTTATAACTCCATCGTGAGGTTGAGTCAGTTATGGTCGCTGGTTTTTCTTTGTTGGGATTAGCATATGGATGATGCCTGATTTGTTGGTCAAGTTCCTGAGTGTTTGGAGGGGAGTCAGAGTTCCGAAGCAAAGCTGTTCAAAATGGAACATGATTTCTCATTGTGTTTGGTGAGTTTTACTGAGGGAGCGAAATTGTCGATATATTGAGGAGCAGGAGAGGTCACTTGTGCATATTGAATTTTTATTTTTCAGTCTAGTTTTGTTCGGCAGAATGAGATTTATCTTGGTTCAGTTGTTACTTTTGTTGATCTTTTGTTGGTGTTCAACCTTGGAAGCTGACCATTGTTGTGTGACTTTCCTATCCTTCAGCTCTTTTTTTTTTTATTATTATTATTATTATTATTATTATTATTATTATTATCTCCTCTTTTTTGGGGGAGAGGGGATAAGTAGTTCTTTTCTTATTCTTTTTTTGTGTATGGCACATGCAGGGAGTGGTGCTTGACATCCTAGTTTCAATGGGTGTAATCCGATCTCATCATTTCTGGCTGGATGTGGAGCACATTGAAGAAGGCATTCAGAATATGTTGGTTTGCCTTGAGATGGTTGTGTTCTGTGTTCTCCAGCAATATGCATACCATGTTGCTCCTTATTCTGGTGATATTGAAGCAAAATTCAAACTACGGAAAAAGAATGAGTGACGAAGGCCTGCCTTGAGTTTTTTCTGGGTGAGATCGCTCAATTTAACAGTGGCAGCGCTGAGAGGCTTCCTTGATTACTGCTATTATTCCTTTTCAATAGATTCAGACCTGTTGTACTTGTATGTATCACATGAAATAAAAACAAGAAAATTAATTATTTGGATGAGAATTAAGTTTTAAAATATTTATTTTATATTCATTTCTTTTGCTACATGATCCTATGTAATCTTTTATAATACCCATGCTATAAGTAGTCATTGAAGGAAAATTAAGTAGACAAATAAAACACTTTTTTGTAAAATAAATAAATAAATAGGTTAATTATTAAACATATGTATATCTTATTTCACGTACGTTTGTGTGCTTAGATAGATATGATGGAATTAACATGGAGCCTAGCTAGTTATTAATTAAAGATATCCCATGCATGCAAAAAGGTTAAAACACTCAAATCATCCGATAGTTACGTTGGACGGCTAGTAGAGAGAGACTTTTGACTTTGAGGTCATACAAGTTAGAAACGAAACTACCTAACAATTTCGCATCGTCAATACTCGGCATGCAGTAGAACACACATGCAGTGACGGAAAAAGATCACCTCAATACTTCTAACCGACGCCCTGGTTCCTGGCAGCGGCGGATCCAACCTCATAATTGGGGTCAAGATCAAAAAAAAATCTAGAATAAAAATTTAATAACATGAAACACAACTAAATAATTTTCAAATATTATTTATAATAATATTTTTCGAGATTTTAATAAACAGTCATTCATTTATTCATCTCTCATTTGGTTATAGAGTTTATTGTTCAAGATATTCATGACTAAAAATATTCTTTTTAACATTTGCAATAGCAACGAGCAATAGTAGAGCCAATTTTAGCAACAAATAGACTTGAGGATACACGTCATTCTTTCAAAATACAATGTATTCATATCAAAATTAAAATGTATTTTCAGGTTTATAATTGATATGAATACATTGTAATTGTTAAAAAGAGTACAATTTTTTTTAAAGAAAAAATAAAAGAGTACAATTGTTTATTAGTTATACGCAAGAGAAAAAATAAGACTAGATAATTTTACGAAAATGTATAATTGATATTTGATATTTTAATATGACACAGTATAGATATTTTTCTTTATATCATGTAGTATATATATATATATATATATATATATATATATATATATATATAGTGAAATACTCGTATTAAATAGTCTAACAGACACCATCCCCCCATGAACTCATCCGACCAACTAACTGTATACTTATTCTGCACCAAATGAGGGAAATTAAATAGTCCACTCCACACCCACGTATACTTCCAACGACCAATACCTATGTCTTTACAATACGTACGTACGGTATCCGCATTACGAGTGTATAGCTGGCATGACCTAAATTAATTGTTGATTATATACTACTCCTACTTATTACCATTTGACCAAACCAGTTTGATTAACTAAAGTTGACCATCATATATACTAATTCATGGTTAGGAAAATATCAATAACTAACAATACTAATATCCAATGACTCACATACTTGAGCTAAAATTTTATATAAATGATCCCGTTCCTAGCTACTCCCTCCTATTCATATTAAGTGTCGTTTTGGAGAATTTTATTTTATCCAATATAAATATCGTTTTAGAATTTCTATGCAATATTGCACTATTTTTTCTTAATTTATCCCTCTATTTAATATGCTTAGTAAATGCAATTCCATAGACCATTGTAGAGAGAAATAATTAATTAGGGATACAAAATATATTTTGTGTTATTTCTTAATAAGTGTGCTTAACTCTAAAAAGACACTTAATATGAATAGGAGGGAATACTATATACTCCACAATCATTAATTAAGGAAATTATCCTATTAATAATTCTTTCCTCAATCTATCAAGTTAATTAAATACTCTCTTTGTTTCAAAATTAGAGATATAATTTGACTTTTGAGTTCAAATGACAACATATTAACCTTCAAATTAATGTATGTAAATTTATTTATTTTTAATTGATACAATTATTATATTTGTATAGTACTTAATACTCCCTCCGTCCCATAGTTATAGGCTGATTTCTTTTGGCACATAGTTTAAGAAAATTTATTTAAGTGGTAATTTTAACATAAATTTTCCACATATACCCCTTAATATAGAATTAATGAATAAATTATGGAACTCTCAACTTCATTGATTGACGTGTTAAAGTCCACAATCATAGAATTTTAACCAAAGAAAATACAACAACATTAAATGTAGTGATAAAAATAATGACATTGAATGTTGTTTCTTCAAAAAAAGAGTAATGGTTGAATATTTATTATAAGGACATAAAAGTAAAACAATGAACCAACTAAATTTTATAAATAGTAAGTATGTGACGCCCCCAAAACAGGTATACATCACTCATCTTCAGTAGTCAGATACATGGTACAAAATTCAAATACAACTTAATAATACAACTGTCGTGTACATTACGACAAAACATAAACTGTGAGTTTGAATACAAATATTGTCTACTAGAGAGTATACAAACTCCAAAGGAATCCTCATTACAATTATTATCACACTATTTCACAGATTAGTGAGGACTACTAATGCACCATCTAGGACCATCACTCTGTTTCCCGACTAGTCCCAGCTACGTTCTCATTTCCTGAAGAGAACAGTGAAAGAAAGGGTGAGCTCAACTAGCCCAATAAGAAATATTATGATTAAGATAATACAGAATAATTTATCGTTAGCCTTCAACAGTGTTAAACTGATAAAATATAATAACTATCAAGTTTAACTGCAGCAGAACAAGCAATCCATTAGAAGTGTCAAGTAGGGAATAAAAGCTACTATCTTCTATGATTTAAAAGTTTTTCATCACTTTTATCGCTTGGACTCGCCTTAATAAATAATCCACATCATCGAATCACCCCTGCACTACGGCCAAGGATATTCTTTAGTATCACTACCAGGAATTATCCATGCACTACGGCTAAAGATAATCATATTTTTATCAATGATCCTGATCATGCCATAAAATAATTCATCTTTGCACTATGGCCAAAGAGAATCCATAGCAATAATCATATCAAAAACTGTCCATCAATGCACTACGGGCCAATGAGGACTTTTTTCACATCATTTGTAACATTACGGTTATGATTATACCGAATAATCCCTGGTTATAATCATACCAAGTCCATCTATGCACTACATGCCACAGATGACTTTCAACAAAATATAAACATGAGGATGATCACAATGATATAAGAATTCAATAAAACAAGTTCAAGAATTAATTTATCTAGGAACTGATAACGTCCAAATTGTCAACATGATACTGCTTTGTAGAGTAAAATTCAAGAATGCTCAGAAGAATATTTTCATGAAAAGATACTGGATGAAGCGCAGGGAAGGAATTCTCCGTCTCTCCCCTCCTAGTTCTAGTCTCACATCTTAGTCAGGGATCATATCCCTAAGCTTTGATACCAACTGTGACGCCCCCAAAATTAGGTATACATCACCCATCTTGGGTCGTCAGATACATGGTACAAAATTCAAATACAACTTACTAATACAACTGTCATGTACAATACGACAAAACATAACTGTGAATTTGAATACAATTATTGTCTCCGCCATGATCGGATCTGGCTTTCCCTTAAATTCTGGTGGTCCCAACTCTTTGAACTGCTTGGCTGTGACAACCCGTGAATTGTTATCATTTCCTCTTGTATTTTGAACACGAGTCTCCCTCGTCTGATTTTGCATGAACTGCAAAAAGCTTCTAAACATTGTGTCGTTCATCGTCTGATCAGTGGTGTTGTTCACAGGAGGAACATTGTCAGCCTGTTGCACGTTCTCCTCGTTGGTGAGTACATGCGTCTCCACGGTCTCATTTCCGTTGTTAATATTCTCAGTCGACATTCTCAAATACTGTCATAAAACAAGGGTTAATTAAGGAAATCAATATATCACATAATATCCCTATATACTGACCAACTAACAAATAAGCTTAGGTAGGACACACTAGCGAAGGATTTACTCGTCTCTCCCCTCCTAGTTCTATTCCCCGATCTCCGCCAGAGATCATATCCCTAAGCTCTGATACCAACTGTGACGCCCCCAAAATAGGTCCATTCCATCCAACCCATTTTGAGTCGCCAAATACATGGTACAGAAACAACTACAACTTTTACAACCCATAAACTGTGAGTTTGAATACAAACATTGTCATCTAGACAATATACATACCCAAATATGTCCTCAATACAATTATTGATATATTATTTTACAAAAATGGTGAGGACTACTAAACAACTCTCTCAAGGACCATCAATTCATACCCCGACTCGTACTCGCTATATTCTCGTCTCCTGAGAAGAAAAATGGAACAAAAAGGAAAAGGGTGAGCTCAACTAGCTCAGTAAAGAATATTATGACTAAGATAATATACAACAAATTATCGTTAGCCTTCAACAGGGAAAAAAATCTAATAGAATACAATAGACAACAAGTTTTAAATCAATATTCGCAGCGGAAAATATTAATTCATAGAAGAGTTACGTAGAGGATGAAATCTACTAATGTCTATGAATTTAACAGTCCATCAACAGTATTTTTATCCCTGTAACATCAATCAATGCACATCTTGAATCATATATTCATCCTTGCACTACAGGCCAAGGATTTTCATCTGTTGGTCATGTTCATCTAAACACCTGTTCATCTTTGCACTACGGGCCAAAGATATTCATCAGAAATCATTCATCTTTGCACTACAGGCCAAAGATATTCAATAATAACCTCCTTTAAAACTGAAGATGATAAAAAATATTTTTAAAGAAAAGAATCCAGTGAAACAAAATGACAAGGATTAAGGATTAAGGATTCGTACTTTGTTTTATCCATGTCCAAAAATACCTCAAAAATAATCATAGTGGTGTAAAATTCAAGAATGATCAAAACATGGATACAATCAAAGCTAGTATCCACAATAGATATTTTGGACGAAAAGAAAAAATAATAATTTTTCTGTGAATAGTGCCGTATTCGTGAATAGTGTCGTATACGTGAATAGTACCGTATACGTGAATAGTAACTCCGGCACAAAAAGTTCCAAATTTGATAAAAACGTTCACAAATATTTCGGCATAATGATATTGAAGAAAATAATATCATTTAAGAAGAAAATAACATCCCTTACCTCAAAATAGCCGTACTTCTGACTGAATTTCGGTATAGTGCTGACAGAAACTCGCACCGTATAGCAACACTCAAAGTATACTCACAAGAATACGCTCGATAATATAGAGAGATAAAGAGAGAAAACTTTGTTTCTGGTGTGATTTTCAATTCTAACTTAGCCCTCTATTTATAGGAAAATGTTAGAACGCCAAAGGAGACTAAATTAATATAATATTAATATTTACAAAACATTCAAGCCAACCACCAAGGAATTTGATTTTAGCCATCAAACACATGTTAAAGATGCCCACCAACCTTTGAAAAACGTTTTTGTTGAAAATAATAATTAAAACTTCCAAAAATCAATTATTTCGGAACCCCGAAACTTCAATAATTCACAATAAATAGCTCCTTTGTTAGAAAATTCGAATCTCGTGACTTTCCATGGAAAATTCCATTCTCTACAACTTTGCAAAAGAAAATTTTTCCAAATTCCAAACAGAAATTGACCGAAATCCACAAACGGGTGATTTTACAGTCTATACTCAATTTTTCGGTCAAAAATTATGTCTACCGACACACAAAACATGTGTTAAACATTTAATGCCACAAAAATACTCTACCTCCTCATATATTCATATATCCCACATTCATTGTAAAAATATCATCGTTAATATATTATTAAAATAATATATTTAAATAAATTATTTTATCGGAAAAAATAAAATATTAATTTTCAACAATTGTCACATTAAAAATTTTCTCTATCTATATCCACATAAAATAAATATTTTTTTATCATAATAATCAATAATTAATTATTAAAAATAATATTACAGAATCACAGTACTGACAACCAGGCCGTTCCCAGGATAGAGGGGGCTTTCCAATAAGGATTTCTCCTTACTGGCGCGCAATTAGATGACCAAACCTCTCCTTGACAGAACTTTCTAGACATTGCCAATAATGTTATCTGATAATATTATTCAAATAATATGAATTATTGATTTGATAATGGAAAATATTGTGCAATGTCAATTATTGAAACAATAATAATATAAATATCAACGCAGCAATTATTGAATCAATAAAGTAATGAACAGTAACTCCTGTAGAAATTATTGAGTAGTGCCTTCTTACGTAAGGATCAATAATTCAAAATACTGTGCAATACCGTGTGCTACTGTGCAACAACGCGTATTACTGTATTTTAACCACCGGGTATTCCAACAGTGTAAACGGTAACAACTACGCCGTTATTTTTAAACAACTGATATTTGTCGTTTTCTTCCTCCAATCGTTTTCCGTTATGGGGCCCACACATGGCTGCGCCGTCGTACGAATATTCCCCGACAGTACGAATATTCCACGACCAAACGAATATTCTCCGACAACAATGAATATTTTATAACCACTTGCTTATTTTGAAATATTTGCGTATTTTACCCATAATTATCCTCATTAATCAAATCAACCCTTACTATTCAAAATAATAATTAAATGAAATTAAATTTTATTTATTAATTATTTGGGGTCTTACAACCTCCACTCCTTATGAAATTTCGTCCTCGAAATTGACATACGTACCTGGTGTTTCGAAAAGGTGAGGATACCTCGCTTTCATTTCCGTTTCCAACTCCCAGGTCATTTCCTCTATAGCATGATTCCTCCACAAAACTTTAACTTGTGGTATTACCTTCGTGCGTAGGACATGCTCCTTCCTATCCAAGATCTTGACAGGTACTTCCTCATACGTTAAATCTTCGGCTATCTCGTCCGGTTCTAACTCAATGACGTGGTTCGGGTCTTTCACATATTTACGAAGCACAGATATATGAAAAACATTATGAACACGAGACATACTTGGAGGTAACGCAAGTCTATAGGCTACATTACCTACTCGATCAAGAATTTGAAACGGACCAATAAATCGTGGATTAAGCTTTCCTCTCTTCCCGAATCTTGTAACTCCCTTCCATGGGGCAACACACAACAATACATGATCCCCAACACTAAATTCTACGTCCTTTCGATGAAGATCCGCGTAACTCTTTTGTCGATCTTGTGCCGTTTGTATACGTTGTCGAATCGTTTGGATCTTTTCCGTAGTCATACGTACTAACTCGGGTCCCAACAATGTTGCTTCACCCACCTCGTCCCAACATACTGGAGAGCGACACTTTCGTCCATACAATGCTTCAAATGGGGCCACACCAATGCTTGCCTGATAACTGTTGTTGTAGGAGAATTCCACCAATGGTAAATATTTATCCCAACTGCCCTTGAAGTCTAGGACACAGAGTCTTAATAAATCTTCAAGAGTTTGAATAGTCCTCTCTGATTGTCCGTCCGTTTGAGGATGGTATGCCGAACTGAATCGTAACTCCGTACCCATAACTTTTTGCAAGCTAACCCAAAATCTTGAAGTAAATCTTGGGTCACGATCCGAAACTATGGATACTGGCATGCCATGCAATCTTACAATCTTATTTACGTACATTTGAGCAAGACGTTCAAGGGAATAAGTCTCCCGTATCGGCAAGAAATGAGCAGACTTGGTTAATCTATCAACAATAACCCAAATAGCATTGATGCCTTGAGAAACCGTAGAAAGACCCATAACGAAATCCATAGTAATGTGTTCCCACTTCCATTTCGGAATCTCAAGTGGTTGCAATGGACCCTTTGGCACTTGATGCTCCGCCTTTACACGTTGACAAGTTAAACACGTTGAAATAAACTTTGCAATCTCTCTCTTCATATTGTTCCACCAAAATGTATGTCGAAGATCACGATACATTTTGGTACTTCCAGGATGAATTGCAAACGGTGTATTGTGTGCCTCCATCATGATCTTGTACTTCAAATCAGAATCGTTAGGAACACAAAGTCTGGAGTGGACTCGAAGTATTCCTTCTTCATCAATTCTCGCTTCTGGAATGGCACCTTCTTGTACTTTCTTCTTCATATGCATCAGCTCCGGATCGGTGGCTTGAGCAACCTTAACTTTTTCTATTAAGTTGGCTCTATGCGTATACTTGACATCATTGCACTCATTCCTGCATATGATCTTCTACTCAATGCGTCAGCTACCACGTTCGCTTTTCCAGGATGGTATTGAATAGTGTGGTCGTAATCTTTCAACAACTCGAGCCAACGTCGTTGCCGCATGTTGAGTTCTTTTTGAGTGAAGAAATATTTGAGACTTTTTTGATCTGAATATATCTCCACTTTCTCCCCGTATAGATAGTGCCTCCAGATCTTTAGTGCAAAAACGACTGCTGCCAACTCTAGATCATGAGTAGGATAATTCCTCTCATACTCTTTAAGTTGTCGCGAGGCATAGGCTATGACTTTCCCATGTTGCATGAGAACACATCCAAACCCTTTGCCTGAAGCATCGCTGTAGATAACAAATCCATCCGAACCAGATGGTATTGTTAGAACAGGTGCCGAAATAAGTCTCCTCTTAAGTTCTTGGAAACTCTTCTCGCATTCCTCGCTCCATACGAATTTTTTATCCTTCCGAGTTAGCTGAGTTAATGGAGTAGCAATTCGAGAAAACCCTTCCACGAATCTCCGATAATAACCAGCTAAGCCCAAAAAGCTACGTACTTCAGTGACCGACTTCGGTTGCTCCCAACTTTGTATTACTTCAATCTTCGTCGGGTCAACAGATACTCCATTTTTTGACACCACGTGCCCAAGGAATGCTACTTCCTCAAGCCAGAACTCGCATTTCTTCAACTTAGCATATAACTTGTTTTCACGAAGCCTTTGGAGTACCAGCTTCAAATGGTGCTCATGATCTTCACGGCTTTTGGAATATATGAGGATGTCATCAATAAAGACAACAACGAATTGATCCAAATAATCCTTGAATACTCGGTTCATCATATCCATGAAAGCAGCAGGAGCATTAGTCAATCCAAAAGACATGACTAAGAATTCATAGTGCCCATACCGAGTTCTGAAGTCAGTCTTTGGAATATCCTCAGTTCTAATTTTCAGCTGATGATATCCAGAACGAAGATCGATTTTTGAAAAGAATTGTGCTCCTTGCAACTGGTCAAACAAATCATCAATACGAGGTAGAGGATACCTATTCTTGATGGTGACATGGTTCAATTCCCGATAGTCAATACAAAGTCGCATACTCCCGTCTTTCTTCTTTACGAATAAAACAGGAGCACCCCAAGGAGATGTACTAGGACGAATGAAACCGATGTCCAATAACTCCTGTAGTTGGACTTTTAACTCCTGAAGTTCAATAGGAGCCATTCGATATGGGGTTTTAAAAATGGGCTTTGTACCAGGTTCAAGATCAATAAAGAATTCAACTTCACGTTCTGGGGGTAGACCGGAAAGTTCTTCAGGAAATACGTCAGGAAAGTCAATAACAACAGGAATATTATTCAATTTTGACGTGTCTTTATTCAAATCCATAACATGGGCTAAGAAAGCTTGACATCCGTTTTTTAATAAACGAATAGCTTTATGATTAGATATGACAGTGATTGATTTTAATGGTTTAGTTGCCTGAATTCGAACAACAGGTTGATTAGGAATATGAAAACTAACAACCTTACGAAAACAATCAATTTTGGCATGATGAGTAGTTAACCAATCAATTCCTAAAATCACATCAAAAGCAAGTATCTTTAAAGAGATCAGGTCAACAGGTAAGGTGATGGTGCCAACTTGAATGAAACAAGATTTATAAACAGTGGATGTGATAAAAGTTTCTCCTAACGGAGTTTCCACAGATAGGTCAAAGTCTAATTTCTCCGGAGTCAAGTTTAAACGTTGAGCGCAAGCAGGAGAGATAAATGAATGGGTAGCACCGGTATCAAGTAAGGTATAAACTTCGCAAGAATTTATAAATAGCTTACCCGTGATCACCTCGTTTGGGTTCCTCGCATGTTGACCAGTCACAACAAACGCTCTTCCAGGAACCATTGACTTTGGCTTTTCTGGGACAGTCTTTTGAGTCACTGTCCCCGCTGAACTAGGTTTCGCTACCGTACAATCTCGAGCGATATGTCCTTCCTTTCCACAATTATAGTATACCTTGAACTGTTGTGGGCAGTTTGGACTGATATGTCCCTCTTTCCCGCACTTATAGCATATAACCAGTGGTCTTTCTCCTCCCTTAGAACCAGTTGCTGCCGGCACTGTCGTCTTCACATGGTCGTTATTAAATCTCCTCTTTTTAAAATCTCCTCCTGACTCGCTTCTTCTATTTTCATGGCCATGATTACCACCAAAGTGGTTACCATTTTTGTCCATCTTTTTCTTTCTCCACTGGTTATCGTTATTTTGTTGACTGCTATCTCCGGTATGATCCTGATTGTGGTACCTCGGTTGACCGTACTCGTTATCTCGCTCCAACAATTGAGCCCTGTTAACAACATCTGAATAGAGAGAAAATTTATGAGAGATGAGATATTGTCGTATGCCGGGTTTCAAACCTCTCAGAAACATCCGCGTCATACGTTCCTCATTCTCCACCAAATGAGGTGCAAACCTGGATAACTCTGCAAACTTTGCCTCGTACTGAGACACCGTCATGTTATTTTGTTCTAATCTGATGAACTCCACTTCCTTCATATGACGAACACTTTCAGGAAAGTATTTGTCATTAAATAGTTTCTGAAACGTCTCCCAAGACATGCTGAGTGCGGCCGGATGGGTACGCTTCACAGACTCCCACCAGTAGTCTGCCTCGCCACGGAACATAAAGGAGGCAAATGGAACCTTCTGTTCCTCCGTGCATCCCAAGACATCGAATATCTTTGTAATTTGTTTGACCCATGTCTCCGCCATGATCGGATCTGGCTTTCCCTTAAATTCTGGTGGTCCCAACTCTTTGAACTGCTTGGCTGTGACAACCCGTGAATTGTTATCATTTCCTCTTGTATTTTGAACACGAGTCTCCCTCGTCTGATTTTGCATGAACTGCAAAAAGCTTCTAAACATTGTGTCGTTCATCGTCTGATCAGTGGTGTTGTTCACAGGAGGAACATTGTCAGCCTGTTGCACGTTCTCCTCGTTGGTGAGTACATGCGTCTCCACGGTCTCATTTCCGTTGTTAATATTCTCAGTCGACATTCTCAAATACTGTCATAAAACAAGGGTTAATTAAGGAAATCAATATATCACATAATATCCCTATATACTGACCAACTAACAAATAAGCTTAGGTAGGACACACTAGCGAAGGATTTACTCGTCTCTCCCCTCCTAGTTCTATTCCCCGATCTCCGCCAGAGATCATATCCCTAAGCTCTGATACCAACTGTGACGCCCCCAAAATAGGTCCATTCCATCCAACCCATTTTGAGTCGCCAAATACATGGTACAGAAACAACTACAACTTTTACAACCCATAAACTGTGAGTTTGAATACAAACATTGTCATCTAGACAATATACATACCCAAATATGTCCTCAATACAATTATTGATATATTATTTTACAAAAATGGTGAGGACTACTAAACAACTCTCTCAAGGACCATCAATTCATACCCCGACTCGTACTCGCTATATTCTCGTCTCCTGAGAAGAAAAATGGAACAAAAAGGAAAAGGGTGAGCTCAACTAGCTCAGTAAAGAATATTATGACTAAGATAATATACAACAAATTATCGTTAGCCTTCAACAGGGAAAAAATCTAATAGAATACAATAGACAACAAGTTTTAAATCAATATTCGCAGCGGAAAATATTAATTCATAGAAGAGTTACGTAGAGGATGAAATCTACTAATGTCTATGAATTTAACAGTCCATCAACAGTATTTTTATCCCTGTAACATCAATCAATGCACATCTTGAATCATATATTCATCCTTGCACTACAGGCCAAGGATATTCATCTGTTGGTCATGTTCATCTAAACACCTGTTCATCTTTGCACTACGGGCCAAAGATATTCATCAGAAATCATTCATCTTTGCACTACAGGCCAAAGATATTCAATAATAACCTCCTTTAAGACTGAAGATGATAAAAATATTTTTAAAGAAACGAATCCAGTGAAACAAAATGACAAGGATTAAGGATTAAGGATTCGTACTTTGTTTTATCCATGTCCAAAATACCTCAAAAATAATCATAGTGGTGTAAAATTCAAGAATGATCAAAACATGGATACAATCAAAGCTAGTATCCACAATAGATATTTTGGACGAAAAAAAAAATAATAATTTTTCTGTGAATAGTGCCGTATACGTGAATAGTACCGTATACGTGAATAGTACCGTATACGTGAATAGTAACTCCGGCACAAAAAGTTCCAAATTTGATAAAAACGTTCACCAATATTTCGGCATAATGATATTGAAGAAAATAATATCATTTAAGAAGAAAATAACATCCCTTACCTCAAAATAGCCGTACTTCTGACTGAATTTCGGTATAGTGCTGACAGAAACTCGCACCGTATAGCAACACTCAAAATATACTCACAAGAATACGCTCGATAATATAGAGAGAGAAAGAGAGAAAACTTTGTTTCTGGTGTGATTTTCAATTCTAACTAGCCCTCTATTTATAGGAAAATGTTAGAACGCCAAAGGAGACTAAATTAATATAATATTAATATTTACAAAACATTCAAGCCAACCACCAAAGGAATCTGATTTTAGCCATCAAACACATGTTAAAGATGCCCACCAACCTTTGAAAAACGTTTTTGTTGAAAATAATAATTAAAACTTCTAAAAATCAATTATTTCGGAACCCCGAAACTTCAATAATTCACAATAAATAGCTTCCTTTGTCAGAAAATTCGAATCTCGCGACTTTCCACGGGAAATTCCATTCTCTACAACTTTGCAGAAGAAAATTTTTCCAAATTCCAAACAGAAATTGACCGAAATCCACAAACGGGTGATTTTACAGCCTATACTCAATTTTCGGTCAAAAATTATGTCTATCGACACACAAAACATGTGTTAAACATTTAATGCCACAAAAATACTCTACCTCCTCATATACTCATATATCCCACATTCATTGTAAAAATATCATCGTTAATATATTATTAAAATAATATATTTAAATGAAATTATTTTATCATGAAAAAGATAAAATATTAATTTTCAACAATTGTCACATTAAAAATTTTCTCCATCTATATCCACATAAAATAAATATTTTCTTTATCATAATAATCAATAATTAATTATTAAAAATAATATTACAGAATCACAGTACTGACAACCAGGCCGTTCCCAGGATAGAGGGGGCTTTCCAATAAGGATTTCTCCTTACTGGCGCGCAATTAGATGACCAAACCTCTCCTTGACAGAACTTTCTAGACATTGCCAATAATGTTATCTGATAATATTATTCAAATAATATGAATTATTGATCTGATAATGGAAAATACTGTGCAATGACAATTATTAAACAATAATAATATAAATATCAACGCAGCAATTATTGAATCAATAAAGTAATGAACAGTAACTCCTGTAGCAATTATTGAGTAGTGCCTTCTTACGTAAGGATCAATAATTCAAAATACTGTGCAATACCGTGTGCTACTGTGCAACAACGCGTATTACTATATTTTAACCACCGGGTATTCCAACAGTGTAAACGGTAACAACTACGCCGTTATTTTTAAACAGTTTATATTTGTCGTTTTCTTCCTCCAATCGCTTTCCGTTATGGGGCCCACACATGACTGCGCCGTCGTACGAATATTCCCCGACAGTACGAATATTCCACGACCAAACGAATATTCCCCGACAACAATGAATATTTTATAACCACTTGCTTATTTTGAAATATTTGCATATTTTACCCATAACTATCCTCATTAATCAAATCAACCCTTACTATTCAAAATAATAATTAAAGGAAATTAAATTTCATTTATTAATTATTTGGGGTCTTACATTCAAGGTCTTGGGTAGCTGACTCAATTTCCCAAAGCTTGGTCTTCAATTTATCTATGGCATCTTGAAGCTCCTAAAGTTTACATAAAGTAAGTCATTCTCATGGAGACGTGAAGTGACT
This sequence comes from Panax japonicus, assembly GCA_020205505.1. Taxonomy (NCBI): domain Eukaryota; kingdom Viridiplantae; phylum Streptophyta; class Magnoliopsida; order Apiales; family Araliaceae; genus Panax; species Panax japonicus. The sequence goes on from CM035110.1 coordinate 69,880,224, forward strand.
TCCGAACGAAGTGCAACAACATGATGATTGGAAATAAAGAGATCCAACCTAACATGGAAGGGAGACATGTCCAAGGAAAGATAGGATATACCTAGATATCCTTGAAGAGCTCCTCTAGGGCTTGCCCTCCTAGGGTTTGCTCCCCTATAGGTTCACTCTCCTAGGACTTTCGTTTTCAAGGCTTGCAAAACATCAAGCTTCAAGAAGTGAAGACTTCAACACTTAAAAATATTTTACGCGATCATCTCACCAAAGACGTGACTCACGCGCAGGGGGCAAATGCTTACTGGTAAATGACATAGACATCCTCCAGAGTAAAGGTGCATTCCCCCCAAGCAGTGACGAATATGCATGTGGAGGAGCACCACGGTTCCATTGAATACGAGTATCCCTGCATAGCTGGATGCAACGAAAAATGTCAGCTTTTTCTTTATTACATCCACATAATCAACATTCTCAATTAAGTTCCTCGTTGATCCAATGCTACCATTCCTGAAGGTGGCTAGATGAATTAGACAAAATGTGCAAGAGGAGGCCATTAGGTCAGTTTCCCCTAAGGGTTGGCCCGTAGGGTTTAGCCACCTAAGGAGCTCTCCCCTCTTACATTTAACTTCTCCTTACTCGTTGAATCAACTGATTGGAATAAATGTTACTTCTCCGGAATATCCGAACCAAGATCCTTGTTAAGGTGAAATGGCTCGGAATGGATGCTTCCTTGCTATGGTGTTATTTCTTTCTTTGAAAATATCCGAGCCAAGATCCCTGTTAAGGTGAAATGGCTCGAAATAGATGTCTCCTCCTTGCGGTGTTCCTTTCCCTTTGAGACTATCCGAGCCAAGATCCTTGTTAAGGTGAAATAGCTCGGAATGGATGCTTCCTTGCTATGGTGTTATTCCTTTTCCTTGAGAATATCCGAGCCAAGATCCTCGTTAAGGTGAAATGGCCCGGAATAAATTCTTTCTCGTTGCAGTATTGCCTCTTTTCTTTGAGAATATCCGAGCCAAGATCCTTGTTAAGGTGAAAAGGCTCGGAATAGATGATTCCTCGTTGCGGTGTTGCCTTTTTCTTCGTGAATATCCGAGCCAAGATCCTTGTTAAGGTGAAATGGCCCGGAATAAATGCTTCCTCCTTGCGGTATTATTTTTTCTTTAAAAATATTCGAGCCAAGATCCTTGTTAAGGTGAAATGGCCCGGAATAGTTGCTTCTTCTTTGCGGTATTGTTTTCGAGATTATCCGAGCCAAGATCCTGTTAAGGTGAAATGGCCCGAAAAAAAGAAAAAAACTAGAATCACCTGAAAAGAAAAACAAATGAAACAATCATGAAGAATCAACAAGCAGAAAATCAACACATTCACAATAAACAATGAATCTTTTTGGCAGCCATTCCATAAAAATACTGATGAAAATATATTGAATTTGTCTAGCAGTAGGGGTCGTCAATCATCCGTAAATCATAAAGATACAGTAATGGAAAAAGCCGATTTACTGAGTCATCACTCTATTCAATAATATTACTAGTACTAGTTTGTTTAAAGTTTTGAGGCTAATCATGAGATTAAATGACAAGAGATCAGGGAACATCAAACTTATATTGGAGAAAGGAAATAAGCCTTTTTTTTAGAAGGGGGATACATGTCCCTTCTCATCATCATAATCATCATATTCCTAAAAATATATATATACGTCATTATATCAATGCAGTGGATTGCTTCTTGATGCAATTCTAATATATATATATATATATATATATATATATATATATATATATATATATATATATATATATATAAAGTTTGGCGTCTACGCTTATCAAAATAGTTCTTCATGAATTCAGGGATTGGAAATAATGGATACAATAGGCCTGTACCAAAAGCATGCGGATTATTGATCGTTTCTGAAGGAGAATTCAAGCCAGAATCTCGGAATAAATTAATATATATATAATTGAAGGATGAGAGCTTGAAGCCGGAGGAGAAAGAAAGTAAAAAGAAATTATACTCAGCGGTAAAGAACTTGAGGCAATTGTTAGTGTCCTTGAAGGAGGCTTCACAAGGAATTACTATGTGATTTGGTTTTGAAAATGAAGCCCATATTCGCAGGTAATCAAATCTTTAATTGAAAAATATATTATATAAAATATATTATATATGTTCACATGTAATCAAATCTTCAATTGAAAATATTATATATATGTAATATTTAATATTATTTTTTGACTAAAAATAAGAAAAGATTTGATCTTGTGTCCGAAATAAAATAAGAAAGAATTTGATTTTATTTCAAAAAAAAAAAAAAATTAGTTTCAAAAAAAAAAAAATTAAATAAATAAATAAATTTACATATATACATTCTATAATCATGTATACAATTCTATTTTGACTTGCAGTATATTACAAGTCTTTGTTTTGTCAATAACACTTGAAAGCAGACCCTCAGTTTTCGGTCCATGCAGGAGAAACTAATGGTTTCCTTTGTTGCAATTCTATAGCAAGATTGGTCTCTCAATCTGTTACGCAATTCTTACTTTGAAAACAGGAAGGCTATTAATCACTTAATCAGTGCCGGAGATTGGTAACATCATATCCAAATTTATATAGGAAACTCGCTGCATATATCATATCAAAATTGGGGTCATTACTTTGAATATATGCATGCTTGCATCCACCTAGCCTATATAATCATGTATACATATATTTAATTATACTTGGCTGCACGTTTGATTACTTTGTTATGGGACATATATATATATATATATATATATATATATATATATTAGGGAAACAAATATTCTATTTCTAAAAAAAAAAATTGATCTTGTTTTCAAATAAAAGATGATTTGATCTTATTTACAAAATAAAATAATATTTAATTTATTGAGGTAGCTTAATTTAAATTTTAATTGTCTCTTCTTTCACATAGTTGGTGAACTTAGGTACTGAATAGTAATGGATTTGGGATAGAGCACTGATATGTCTTCCATTTATAATTTGTTGGTCTAAAAACTAATATGTCCAAGGACAAGTACATAAAAAAAAATCAACATAGATTTTACCACATAACATGCCATTTTTCTATGCCACGGATCAAACTGATTTTGCATTCACATTAGGTTATCTACAAAATATATCCTAGCTAATGGAGTATCATATTCTATTTATTGCATCATGATATTCTAAAAATTTTATTCTCCGAACAAAGATACTCCTAGTCAAATTACGCAAAACCGTTCGTGGTCAAGGATCGGGAGTGCCGATTAATGCCTAAGATTGAGAACATCCCACTAAAATAGGAAACCCGTTGTATGTAGTACAACAAGTTGAGGTTCCTACTTTAGATGCATACATCTTTCATGCAACTAGCCTAGTCATGTATATGTGGGAGGATTGGAATTGAGCATATATTATTAGTTTCCATGGGTCCGTTCCTATTACAAATAGAAGCACTGAAGTAACAATGGCTACTAGATTTACAAAAAAAAAAAAATTAAAAAAAATTAAAAAAAATATAATAAATAAATAAATAAATAAAATAAAATTGGGAAAAGCCTGAAGTGGATTTATATATATATATATATATATATATATATATATATATAGAAATAATTTGATTTTATTTTGAAGATAATATATATGTATATATATTAAGGAAACAAAGATTGAGCAGGAAGATTTTCAAGATATCTTGGGAGAGCTTTCCTAGGAGTTCCCTCTCCAAAGATTTGTTTTCAGGATTTGCAAGATGAGCTCCGTGGATTTTTCAGAAATTTGAAGCAGGATTCACATAGTTAAAGTATTTTGCACGATCGTCACTTCAAAGACGCGACTCTCGCGCAGGGGGCAAATGTGGGCTCAAGTGCAAATTAGGGTTCTCTTGACCTAATTGAATTAAATGCACAAATTAGGGTTCTACATTAATTATGATCAAATAAAAAGACGGAAGAATCGAAAATAAATGTGCTAGACCCGGGAAAAGCCTCCACGTGTCCCGAGGCAGAAGACTCGTGGAGGTGGCTCTTTTTTGGGAATTGATTGAGGGATTGGATTGGTGGCTAGAAGGACAGGGCAATATGGGCATTACTCTGATGATCAAAGGGTATTTCTAAAATTTTCCTGAAAGCATGTGCCTGGCACATAACCACTTTTCAGAAAACCCTATAAATACCCCTTCCATTCCATTGAGAAGGGGACTTCTCTCGAGACTCAAGACTTGGACTCTCAGAAGATCAAAGAGACCCTTTTAGTGACTTAAAGGCTCGGAGATTCCACCTAAAAGCACTAAAAGGGTTTGGACATTCTCTCAACTTGAAGGACTCAAGAAGGCTCTTGGAATCCTCGTTACCCTAACACGGTTCCTGGATTCTAGGGGTTCTGCCACGCGTCGTTGGAGTAATCGCCCACCTGTCGTTCTCCCCTCTTCAATCAACCAATCAATTCCGTGCTCTTTGTGGATTTCTCTCATCCTCAGCCAACACGAAACCCTAACTCTAGCAAGGTACGATTTCCTTGCCCATACATGCTTATTTAAACATATGAGTATATTAATATAATAAGTATACTTTGTATATACATACAAACTGAATGAATATATATAATATAAAACCGTATATATTTATATATAAGTTATATGCATGTGCCTAATATATATATATATATATCTATATATATATATATGTATATGTATATGTATATGTATATATATGTATGAATCATGCAGGCATGTGTGATGTGTATATATTAAATGAAACAAATATGTGTATATTTGAGACACTTATTTTGGGACTACGACGCGTGAGTGTGCTGGCATTAAAATCTTGGCTTAAAACATGTGGTCAAACATAGCATTAAATAATAAGTTGATGGAATTCAGACCAGGCGTTTTTGCAAGTTCTACCGCGTAAAAATTTTGTTTCCATTCGGACCATTTATTTCAAAAATGAGCAATCCGGACCATGCATTTTAAATCAGATTTTGAAAATTACAATTTTGCCCTCAACTTAAAAAATCTATAAATAGAGAGTATTTCATTCATTTGATTTTTACTTATTCAGTGAAAAGCAAAGCATACTCTCCTTGCCTACATTCTCTCTAAAAGCTTTATATCTCTTCTTACAAAATTTTTGATTATTTTAGAAGAGGAAATTGGTCCGAGTATTGACATAAGTCATTTAAGTTTAACTTTTGTTGAATTATTTCTTACTTGCTTTATATATATAGATATACGAACATACATTGTTCTACACAATTTTATATATCTATATTTCATCTACTTGTCAAATAAAAGGATAATTGGGCGCTGCAAGGCTACGGAGATACACCTATACGGAGAAGAATTCGATCTGTACGATTCCTTATAGTCTTCAGTAACCTTTTATCGACATTATTTATATAAATATCGTAAAATAGATACGCCACTTGATAGCTCAAAACGACACTGAGATACTACTTCAAAAAGAGTAGTCATCCGAACTGAATTTGAGAATCGTAGTGATCTATTGAAAATATTTATATAAATATCAATTGTGAAAGTTATAAATTTTGTCGTACTTTAGACGCCGCAAGGCTACAGAGATACACATCTACCAAGAGGAATTCGAACCGTACGATTCCTTATATCTAGGACTAAGTGACATTATTTATAAAAGTTCGTATAATAGATAAAATATTCTTATATATTATCTGAGTTAAACAATAATATTTGCTATATCATTTTGTGCTTAACTGATTTAAATATTATACTTTATAAATATTGCTTGAATTGATTAATTCTTTATATACAAGTATTGATACATAAACATCTTTCATATAATACTTATTAAAGATAATCTGAGAAATAATTTTATTTAATTCGTAGAAAAATACTCTTTATTTTAAAGAGTTAATAATTCTTTATAAAGTGCATTAAAATTATATATCTGCTTAAACCGAAGCATTATTGAGCTAAAGCCAAAATTGACTTATTTGCTTGTTTAAAAAAACATAAAAGTTACTTGAACTTTTTTAACTGTGCATACTTTACATATTTGCTTAATCAGAAGCTTATTGTTGAATATAAAAGTCTTTGAACTTTTATACATATATATTTGTTCTTAAATTAATATCTGCTTATTTAAGAAGCATCCATCTGTACTAAATTCTTATCTGCTTATTTAAGAAGAATATTATTGTAAAAAATTTTATAAAAAGAGAAAAGGCCAGAGTTAGTTTATTTTATGTACCTGTGAGAAAGACAAGTAATTCTTCGACTAAAACCAGAGTCTTAGAGAGGTCACTGAGAAATTGGGTCTCTAGTGTACTTGTGAAATGAGTAAGAAACAATTGTTTCAAGACCAGATCATAGAATATAACTGAACTCAAAAGAAGTAAAACTAAGCTTGAGGAGGGAGCGGAGAGTTTGTTGTCCAAGACAAAATAGTTGAAAGTTTGTCTATAAAACTTTGTAAAGGCTTCTCCGCCTGTTGAAGGAGTTTTTATTACTGATAGTAATAAGATCTCAAGTTCCAAGTATGGACTTAAAACTAGACGTAGCAACATACCAAGGGGTGTATGTTGTGAACCAGATAAATCTCTATGCATTGTGTGATTAAATTTTTATTATCTTGCATGCTAATTTCTAAAACTGCAAATTAATTACTAAAAATTCAAAAAGGCCTAAAATAAATTTTTTAACCTGTAATAATCTATTCAACCCCCCCCTTCTAGATTATTATTGGACTTTCAAATACTAATAATAATAATAATAATAATAATAATAAAAATAATAATAATAATACTAATAATAGTACTAATAATAACAATAATAGTAATAATAATAATAATAATAATAACAACAACAACAACAATACCCCCTGGAATTAATTTGATTTAATTTGTTATTATTAAATTTGTGTTAAAAAGAGACCATCTTCTGGAATTCCTCCTACTGAACTTCGAGGATATTTTGAGGACCTTGGAGATTGTCTGTTTACAAATGGCAAGTGTCCTTCTCTGCTAGAGAGGAAGGTGAGAGAAGGAAAATAAAAGGTATATTATTCTTAACCTCTCGTTCTTGCAGCCCACCCATTCTCTCCTTCCCTAATTCTATTCATAAGCTTGGCTCTGTTAGAGCCCCTCCGGCAGCTCTAACGTGAGCTTTTTCGAAATCATTTTGGTGGTCTTCGATGTTTAGTCATGTGACTTAGGCTCAAGGATCCTTCAGTGTTCTATGAGTAGAGGAGTTTATATTCAAATTCTGGTTTGGAGAGGTTGGATTTGATTTCGATGGTGGTTTGGGTTAAAATGGGTTGTGTCACTGTGTATTGTTTTGGGTCTGTTATGGTGTTGGTTTGTTCTTCCTCCTATTTCTTACTATCTTTGGTTTCAAATATGGGGTTTTGGTTCTAATTTATCAGATGTTTTGTTATTTTCCTTCGGATCTAATTGATTGGTTTTGATTTTTTTTCAAATTTGCTTTAATATGGATATGGGTATTACCCCCTATTTTTCGTGTTCTTCCTGATCTAGGTTTGTTGTTTTAGGTCACTTATAGTACTGATTTGGGTCACACATGAGTAATAATAATAATAATAATAATATTAATAATAATAATAATAATAATTAATAATAATAATAAAAAAAATAAAAAATTGATTTAGTACAAAACTTATTTACCAAAAATTATGTAATTTGTGGATCTGTCTTTTAATTTTAGGATCTAATTGTTTAGTTATAAAGATTAATCCTTGTAAAATAATAACAGCTAAGCTTGGGTGCTTGGGTAGTCATTGGACCAAAGTTTCAAACTGAAGGTTCTGAGTTCGAATCTGTGCAACAACATATTTTTGGGAAAAATTTCAAAAATGTCCACGTCAGCTTGTCCACGTGTAAAATACAATGAAAAATGCCCACGTCAGATCTGTCACGTAGGCAGGTCAACGCACATGTGGCGCCTGGGGCTCAAAGTCCAAATTTTTTGATAAAAAAGGGCTCAATTTGTGTTGACCAAAAAAGAAGGACTCAATACCCAAAAACTCTCAAAGTTTAGTGGTCGACTTTGTATTTTACCCTTAAATAATATAATATGGAAGTAGCAGATCAGTATAAAATTTCGTGGGCAATTATAATGAAATACTTACTGTAAGTTGACACGTTTTACTGATTACATTATTAAACTTTTAATTTTTTAAATTATCCCACTAAACTAATTATTATTTTGAAATTGGGTCATTCCATAAATTAAACGGACGTTAAATTTGTATCAAAAAAACTAATGAATTACCACTGAAGTTGGCACGTTTTATTGATTACACAATTGAACTTTTATTTTCTTTTAAATTACCCCATTAAATTAATTAATATTTTGAAATTGAGTCATTATGTTACAGACCTCACAAGTGTTAAATCATTTCAATTTTTATCCTAGGTGGACGTGAAAAAGAATAAAAAAAATAAATAAATTTGATTTATTCTCTCTCTTCCTTCCTTTCATCTCTCTCATCTCCCACTTCTTCCAAATCAAATAGATTTGCGATTTTCTCTATCTAAAATATATGAAAATTCCTAGATCTGAATACCCAAAACATTGAATTGAGCTTCAAAGTTTAGCATTAGATATAACAATGGAGTTTGTGTGACGCCCCCAAAATAGGTCCACACAACCCATTCTGAGTCGCCAAATACATGGTACAGAATTAACTACAACTTTATTATAACAATTATCGTGCAAAATACGATAACACATATACTGTGAGTTTAAATACAAATATTATCTTCTAGATAATATCCACACTCAAATAAGTTCTCATTATAATTATTGATACACTATTTTACAAAATAGCGAGGACTGCTAAAACAACTGTCTCGCACTATCACTCTACACCCTGACTAGTTCCCGCTATATTCTCTTCTCTTGAGAAGAAAAATGGAACAAAAAAGAAAAGAATGAGCTCAATTAGCCCAGTAAAGAATATTATGATTAAGGTAATGCAGAATGAATTATCCTTAGTCCTCAACAAGAAAAAATCTGATAGAATACAATTGAAAACAAGTTTTATATCAACAACTGCAGCGGAAACAACAATCCATTAGAAGAGTCAAGTAGAGCATGATGTCTACTATCTTTCATGATTTAAAAGTTCATCATCAATATTTTATCCCTATAACATCAATTAATATTTATTTCCAATCAACGAATTATCTATGCACTACGGACCAAAGATAATCGTTTATATCACCGGTGGTCATGATCATGCCAAACACATGTCCATCTTTGCACTACGGGCCAAAGATATCAATCAACAGTTCAGCTTTGCTCTACGGGCCAAAGATATTCATCAATCAACAGGGATCCATAAATTTCGGTGCCCCCACAATGGATCCCAATTTGAGTGTTATCTTGAAATAATGTACTTCTGATATAAAAAAAACATTCTAGTGAAAAACTTTAAGGAATAGATATTTTCAAGAGTAACAATGTTAATTTTGCCAAATTATGTTTGAGAGATGTGGCTACTGACTATTCAAGTAGGGTATAACTTGTGGAACTAATATTTTTATTTGTGTATTTTAAAGTTATATATTTATTTTTCTCTAATTTTACAGGAACATACGTATACATGGCTCCGGAGGTGATCAGATGTGAGCCTTACAACGAAAAATGTGATGTCTATAGCTTTGGGATTATACTTAACGAGCTCGTAAGTGGTGAACATCCCTACATTGAGACAGATTATGGTCCTTCAAGAGTATGTATAAAATTAAATTAGTATATTATAAGGTGTTTTTGTAATTAATAAATATATTTTATTTCATGCATTAATAATTTTGTGGACAGATAGCTTTGGAAGTTGCAGAGGGTAAGTTAAGGCCAGCAATTATAGAGCAGCAAGATGAAGAACTGAATGAGCTCATACAACTTTCATGGGATGAAGATGTTGCAAATAGGCCTACATTTGCAGTAATTACTTGTCGTCTGCAAAAGATTCAGAAGAGATTAATGTATGCAACTAGTTAGCTATATATATATATAATGAGAATGACAAAAATATTGATTGTTCTTGATGAAAGAAATTCAGGTGAAATAGGCTGCGTGATATGATAGTAAAAACATAATGACATAATAAAAAATTTGTGACTTTATAGTAATAAAATAAAAATATATCTTAAATTTTAGAACAAATTGAAACATGGAATAATTCAGAGAAGCCGTATACAACCATTGTTGACAATAGATCTTTTAAATTAATTTAAATATGTCGGAGAATTTTCTTTATTTCATTTTTATGAGATCTAAATTAATTTTAGTACAAAGAGGTGGTGACATTGCTAGTAGTAGCATCACTATTACAGCAACCATTGCATACTGGTCTACTCCGGTAAAAGGAGCAAAGGCAACACCTTCCACTCGAACATGAATGGTCGCACCCTGCACCACACATTTTAACTAATTAGATTCATTAATACAAAATAATTATTATAAAAATCCTCGCATAAACCAAAGGGTATTTTGTCGTTTTAGAAGAATTTTTTTTACGTTTTACATATATTTATGAGAAAAAATTATTTATTTTTTATTTTTTCTCTAAAAAAATAGAATAATTGAGAGAGGGGAGGAACTTATTTGACTCACAAACTCGATTGTTGGAGCTCAAATGCACCGCAACAAAATTAGTGTTGTGCATTTGGACCTTAAAACATACTAAATTTTACCATTAGCTTACCAGATATGAAATCGTTTTCGGAAATAGCAACATCGTAAAGGGAGGGAATTCGTTTAACTGCTGCCTCCGACTGATGATAAGAATTAAAGAACAAAATCAAGAAAATGTAGCAGAGAAGAAGCCTTAAAGGTGCCATTGTTTTGTAGATAAGCTCGCCACACTATACGGAATATAGAGCCTTATTGTTGGTTCTCTCTGGTCTCTGCCTTAAAATAGTTCTTCTTTATATAGGAGAACAATTTGGAAGCATTTATGCAATTAATAAATTTGATTCATAGTGCATAATTGTATTGATTAAAAACATTAAATTAGATAAGATTTTTGTAGATTAGACAAGTTAGTATTTCCTCCGTCCCATAATATAATATATGATGTTTTAAGTAATTTTATTTGTCATAAATTATTTGATATTTTAAAAAATCTAGAAGCAATAATTACAATCCTTTCAAAATTACCCCTCATTACTCCTCTTTCAATACTCCGATGTTTTCAACTCTTTCTCTCTCCTTATCAATATAAAAGGTATTATAGACAAATGATATTATATTTAATGTTATACAATCATTTCTTTAATGGTAATGATTGTACCCAACTCTAAAATATCATATATTATGGAACGAAGGGAGCAGTACGTTGTTATTATTATTATTATTATTATTTTACTTTTGTTGAAAATGTAAGGGTATTTCCGTGCCATTTTACTCATCAACCTGATACATTCAAGAGATTTTCCCCTAAATGCTAGCCAAAAAGTTTGAACTTGGAAGTCAAAGAAAGAATATAGTTGTTACTTGTTACTCCCTCCATTTCTTAATTGACGTTTTAGGATAAGTCTTTTGTTCTTAAATATATGACGTTCTAAGATTTATAGGAGAATTAATTATATTATTTTCTTAATTACCCATAAATATTTAATACTCTTTTTAATTCTCTCCTATTTTTTCAAAGCTACTTTTTCTCTCTCTTCTAATATCTTATTATACTCTCTTTAATTTCTATATTTTCTCTATCCTCTAACAATATATCTCTTGTCTTTATTATTTACGGTTTAACTTTTCATTTATCTATTCAAGGGTGGTTTTGATAATACATCATAATTTTAATGGAATAATTTTAGGAGTTATAACTTCATCCCTTAAACGTCACATATTTAACAACGGAGAGAGTACTATTGAAAAACTGATATATTCATCATGAAAATATCATGATCTAATATAATGATGAATTCTTTCCCATAATATACGTGTAGAATTGATTTACTCTAAATATAAAAAAAACTATAAAAATAACATTTTTTTTCTAATAAAAATATCAATCCCCATATTACGTATATGCAAGACCATTTTTTAGTAATTTAACTAATGTTATAATTGAATTTGAGAGCGATTGATACTATAAGGCTATATTTATTTATAAGGATTATAATTCCGAGATTATAATCTATTAGATTATAATCTCAAGACTATATATTAATTCTAGGATTATAATCTCGAGATCATAATTACAAGCTAAAGACTATTAAGTCATTTTATAGTTTCTAAACTAATAGTCTCAAGTCTAAATTTAAAAACAAACAAGACACTTGAGATTAATAGTTATATCCCAAGTATAATTTTTACAAAAAAACATAGCCTAAGAATAATGGTTTTTCGGACTAAAACATGTTCATCATTTGTGTTTTGCGAATTATAAATAACAAATATTGTAGTTTTGTAAATTATGAATGTAATATTGATTATAAAAGTTTATTTTACTTTATCTACTACAAGTATTTCAAATTAAAAATATTAATCATTTATTACTTCTCAACAAACGAGGAAAGATACAATATCTAAAATACTTTAAGCGATAAAATAGAATAAAAAGAAAAAAATTATTATGTATTATGATAAATTTATGGTGAACTATAATATATTTTGAAAGTTAATGGTTCCTATTAATTCAATAATTAACTTTCCACTTAAGGATTCCTATTAGTTCAATCATTATTAACTTTCCCCATAAGTCAATTTTTTGGGATATTTGAGAGTTCATGCTCTTTCTTTGTGCCTGTCCTCTATAATTAATGATTAAAATTCATCTTAAACAATAGAATGATAATAGAGTTTTGTATCGTGATAAATTTATGTCAAATAATTATAATTAAGAACATATCAATATATGAGATTAGATAAAATTATAAAACAGTCTCACTTAATATACATCTCTTTAAAAAGATTACAACTAATATTTATCTACGTAATTGACAATTAACAAATTCATAAATATTCACAATATATATTTTCTATAATAATATATGGATCCATTTTTAATTTTTTCATATACCATGTATTCACATACATCCACATTTTGATATAAATTTAATACTATCATATATATAACATGACTCAACAATTTTAATAAAGATAAAAAAAATAAATTAATGACAGGACCCCAACAACAAATGCGAGTATAAAAGAGTGAGATAAAGGAGACTTAAATTATAGGCTTAAATATGTTTTATTACCCTAAACCTACATATTCCACTTTAGTGATTCTTCTTTTAGTTTTTTTCAATTAAATGATTGAACTATTGATTTTTTTTTTAATTTCATCCAATTAAAACTGCCATGTTAAAAATTGCCGACGTGGCTATTTAGGTGGGCCATAAATGAGCTGATGTGTGTAAAAAAATTATTTTTTATTTTGAGATTAAACATTATTGATATATTGAATGGTAGAATAGCCATACCCCTAACATTAATACACTCAGACTAAATAAAAAACATCAAAACCCTCAAAACTATTAGAATCAATCGAAGAAATACCCAAACTATTGTCCATCAAAACCATCGTGCTTCTTTGAAACCCAGATTGTTGTTCCTCTTTGACTAAAAAGAAAATAACACAAATTCTTGATCATCATCTTTAGATACCCAAACCACAACAAAATAAGAAAACAAAACAAAAAAGTACCAAATGTTGATCTTCACATCCAACGACCAGAACATCTAAGTCCAACTATCCACATCTCTAAAATCTTAATCTGACACATGCATCATCAGGTTTACAACACTTTGGCCCAATCTTTGAGATTCAGCAGCGATAATGGGACAAATTTATAGACGCCAAAAGATGACGATGAGCTCAACAACAAAAGTCTTTAATGGCGGATCTTCTTCTTGGATTTCTGACAAGTTGGAGGCTCGGAATAGCCGGATACCCTTCCAAAACAACGACGAAGTAAAAGCCGACAAGTTCCATGAAACGGCCGACTACATTCTGCTTCTTCGAACACATCTCTTACCAATCGTCACATAAATTCCACTATTCCACAACTTCATATTTTAGGTTTGTCTTTTTGCAACTTAAGCGAGATTCCACATTTCTTGCAATTTCAAAATCAACTAGAGGTATTATATCTTGGCTTCAATAAATTCATGCCCAAATACTATTAGGTTTGTAAGATTCATGAACATATTCAAATTGCACAAAATAAGTGGAAGCATGAAAAAACAGAGTTTTAAAATTTTACAAACCATATACCCGGATCATCCTTTATGCACAATTATTAATTAAACGAAAAGATGAAAAACAAGAATTATACCCTTGAAGATTCGAGCTTTCTCAGGTACAAGTTCACCTTCAAATTCTTTTCGCGTTCAACTTGAATCCACCAAGTTTGGTTCCTTCCTTTGATCATTGTTAGCCACCCAAGTGTTTGGCCTCTGAAGGTGATCCACCAAGAAAGAAAAAAGATTCAAGAAGATGAGTATTTGGCAAAACCCTAGTTTTTCTATCTCTCATAGAAAATGGTGTACTCTCCCAACTATTGGAATTACGTATTCATGTGTTTTTGTGAAAGTGTCAATCATCCTCACCCATAATAATCCTCTTATTTATAGACGCGGGCAACCATCCTTAACAATTAAGGAATTGAGTTTATTTTAATTAATTAAACTCATTTAATTAATTATGCTCCCAATCTTATTAGGAATAATTAATTAAAATCTTTTAATTAATTAGCGTCCTAATCTTATTAGGAATAAATAAGAGTACTTATATTAAATTAATTTTCAACTCTTTAGAAATTAAAATAATAATAATTGTAATAATATTAATAAGACTCCTTTTATTAATTTATATATTTAATATTTCCAAAATATTAAATAATAAATATTAAGCTATTTAATTTATTCTATCACCATAGATTAAATTAAATACACGTAACATATTATTACGTTTATGCCATTAATTTCTTAAATAATTATTCTTCCTTTTATGGCGTGACCCTTTAGGTTCTCCATATTAAACAGTTGTGAATAAATCAATTAGAATAATTCTAATCTTATTTAAGTAAATAAATTAAACTATTAATTTATTTAAATAAATAATATTTATTCTACAATAGGGATAAGCCTCCCTAGCGATTAAAACTTTTCAGATAATATAGGTTTTAATATTAATCATAAAAGAACCTTTGAGTAAATAGTTATCGTACAATTCAATCCTTCCACTATACAATGTCCCAATTAAATAGACATGAAATTACTGTCAAGTCTTATTTTATTTAATTATATGTATTTTGCCTCTTAAATGCACAACTCCAAATAATGCAAATTAGAAACTCCTTTCTAATTTCATTCTGTCTTGGCCAAGGACTACTGGATTGTCATTTATCGAATCACATAGGATATTTCTCTTCTTTCACTAGAAGCGGTAGATTGTTTATTGATCATACATTATCTGTGAGACCCCAGATTTTATGAATAAATATTTAATTTTCTCGAATTATATTTTTGAAAATTATGGTGTGGATTTGATATAATGTTATAGTTGTGGGTAATATTTATAAATGTTGCAAAGTACGCAAGTTGTTATAAAATATTCGTTTGGTCGGGGAATATTCTTTTTATCGGGGAATATTCGTACGACGGCACAATCATTGGTGGACCCCACAACTGAATTATTGTCGGATTGAGAAAATGACAAAAATACTTTATGAAAATAACAGCGGAGGTGTTACCGTTAAAACTGTTGAATTACTCGGTAGTAAAAGTACAGTAATACGCGTGGTTGCATAGTAGCACACGGTATTGATTATTGATGCTTACATGAGAAGTCACTCAGCTATACTCAATTATTGCTACAGTAATTGCTGCATCATATCTCTTTTATTATTGATTCAATTATTGTCACAGTATCATCTGTATAATATGTTATATTATTTAAACAATAATTGAGACGACAAGTTATAATTGTTGAAAGATTAATTATGTGTTGATTAAAAAAAATAAAATGATTTCTGGTAATTTTTATTCAATCCTTGATGTATATAAAGAGTCTATTATGAGACGTTGGTGATAAGTTTAATTATTTATGGGGGGGCCATATGTCGTCATCTAAGAGTCTCTTTCGTAAATAGTAATTACCTTCGTAAATTGTAATTACTTTTGTAAATAGTAATTACTTTCGTAAATAGTAATTACCTTCGTAAATAGTAATTACCTTCCTCAATAGTAATTACATTCGTCAATAGTAATTACCTTCGTCAATAGTAATTACCTTCGTCAATAGTAATTACCTTCGTCAATAGTATTTACCTTCTTCAATAGTAATTACCTTCGTCAATAGTAATTACCTTCGTCAATAGTAGTTGTCCTTTCAATATTACCAAGAGTTAATTGCCTCTTCGGTGTTCCAAGGGTTAATTACCCCTTCACAAATAGTAATTGTCTCTTCAGTATTACCAAGAGTCATTTTGACCCTTCGTTAAGACCAAGAGCCACCCTCAGTTTTTCTATAAATAGAAAGCTCATTCCTTCATTATTTCTTACGGATTCACTGAAACTCTAGAGAGAAAGAAGAAAAGTATTCTGTTACTTCACTTTTCCAATATTCAGTTCTTCTAAGGTAGGGAATATTATTTGTTGTACCCGTAAGGGGTGTTATTCTTTCTTATTCATGAAGAGAACTGTTGTTATTCCATTTCTTATTATTCTGTTGGAATAACCTGTATACGCGGTCTACCCTATACTTGGTGACATTATTCTATTATTCTGTCTTTATTATTCTGTCGAAATATCCTGTCTGTGCTATACGCCGGACCTGGTTCCATTTTTATTATTCCTTCTTTATTATTCTGTCGGAATATCCTGTTTGTGCTATACGCCGGACCTGGTTCCATCATTTACTATTCCGCATTTATTATTCTGTTGGAACATCCTGTCGGTGTGAATTTCACATGACCTGGTTCCGTTATTATTATTCTGCGGGAATAACCTGTTTGTGCGGTCTCTATCGCATGCATGGTGATATCTTTTGTTATTGTATTCGGTATTACTCAGTTGGATAAAACTTTGACTTCTATACTCCATGAAATTAGTGGAATATCCTTGATATTTGCGCTTCATCCAGTATCTTTTCATGGAAATATTTTTCTGAGCATTCTTGAATTTTACACCACAAAACAGTATCGTGTTGATAATTTGGACGTTAATAATTCCTGGATAAAATAATTCTTGAACATGTTTTATTGAATTCTTATATCATTGTCATCATCCTCTTATTTATATTTTTGAAAGTCATCTGTGGCCTGTAGTGCATAGATGGACTTGGTATGATTATGACCAGGAATTATTCGGTGTAATCATGACCGTAATGTTACAAATGATGTGGTAAAAGTCTCATTTGCCGTAGTGCATTGATGGACAGTTGTTGGCATGATCATGACCATTAATGAATACACAAATATTCTTGGCCCGTAGTGCATGAATAATTGTGGTCGTGATACTAAAGAATATCCTTGGCCGTAGTGCAGGGGTGATTCGATGATGTGGAATATTTATTAAGCTGAGTCTCAGCTATAACAGTGATGAAAAACCTTTTAAATTATAAAAGATAGTAGATTTTATTTTCTACTTGACTCTTTTAATGGATTGCTTGATCCGCTGCTGTTAAACTTGATGTTTATTATATTTTATCAGTTTAACACTGTTGAAGGCTAATGATAATTTATTCTGCATTATCTTAGTCATAATATTTCTTACTGGGCTAGTTGAGCTCACCCTTTCTTTCACTGTTCTCTTCAGGCAATGAGAATATAGCTGGGACGAGTCGGAGAACGGAGTAATGGTCCAGAGGATAGCATTAGTAGTCCTCACTATTCTGTGAAATTGTGTAATAATAATTGTATTGAGGACTCCTTTTGAGTTTGTATGATCTCTAGTAGACAATATTTGTATTCAAACTCACATTTTATGTTTTGTCGTATTGTACACGACAGTTGTATTTGAATTCTGTACCATGTATCTGGCGACCCAAGATGGGTGATGTATACCTAATTTTGGGGGCGTCACAGTTGGTATCAGAGCTTAGGGATATGATCCCTGGCTAAGATGTGAGAATAGTACTAGGAAGGGAGAGACGGGGAATTCCTTCGCTAGTATGATCTACCTAAGTTTGTGTGCTATTTTATTGGTCGGTCAGAATATAGGGATAATATGTTACATGTCCATTAACCTTTTGTTTTGTGGCAGTATCTGAAAATGACATCTGAGAATGTTGAGAATATTAATGGAGCACAGGCGATCGTTGATTCACCACATATTAATAATTAGGATAATGTGCATCAGGAAGGCGACAATCCTCATGCAAACAACAACACTAACCAAATGATGAATGATCAAATGTTTAGAGGTTTTATGCAATTCATGCAACAGCAGGCGAGAGCGACTCTTGTCCAAAACGTAGATGGAAACACGGGAAACTCTCGGGCGGTCACCGCTAAACAGTTCAAGGAGCTGGGACAACCGGAGTTTAAGGGAGAGCCAAAACCACTTATGGCGGAAACATGGATAAAGCAGATCACCAAGATATTTGATGTCTTGGAATGCTCCGAGGAGCAAAAGGTTCCCTTTGCCGCCTTTATGTTGCGCGGAGAGGCAGATTACTGGTGGGAATCGGTAAAACGTACTCAACCTGCTGTACTGAAGATATCTTGGGAGAAGTTCCAGGAGCTGTTCAATGACAAATACTTTCCCGAAAGTATTCGCCACATGAAGGAGGTGGAATTTATCAAGTTGGAACAAAACAATATGACCGTGTCGCAATACGAGGCAAAATTTGCGAAGTTATCCCGGTTTGCGTCCCACTTGGTGGATAATGAAGAGAGAATGGCGCGAATGTTTTTAAGAGGTTTGAAGCCGGAGATACGTCAACATCTTATTTCTCATAAATTGTGTTTATATTCAGATGTTGTAAATAGGGCTCAGTTAGTGGAGCGCGATAACGAGTCAACTCAACTAAAAGAGAGCAGCCGGCAAAATTATAATACCAGCGAGAGTGGTCATCGAAGCGGTGACAACAAGCGTGAAGGGAATCAACAGGTCAAAAATAATAACCACTTCGGTGGTAATCAGGGCCAAAACAATAAGAATGGATATTTCAAGAAGAGAAGATTCAACAATGATGGAAAGACGTCAGCACCAGCACCTGTCGTTAAGGAAGGAGAACGACCACCTATTATATGTTTCAAATGCGGAGGGGAGGGACACATCAGTCCAAATTGTGCGATGCCGTCCAAAGCATGCTATAATTGTGGAAGAGAAGGTCACCTAACCCGATTTTGTCGTTCACCGAAGACAAGTTCAGCTAGGATGGAGGCACCAAAGGATGTTCCAGGTAAGCCAAAGCCGGTAGTTTAAGAGAGAGCGTTTTTTCCCGTGACGAGGAACCTGAATAAAATTATCACGGGTATGTTAGTCATAAACTCTTGCGAAGTCTATACCGTGTTAGATACCGGTTCTACTCACTCTTTTATTTCACCTAGTTATGTTCAATGTTTGAAGTTAACTCCGAGAAACTTTCGTTACCTCCACTATTTATAAATCTTGTTTGATTCAAATCGACACTTTCACGTTACCTGTCGATCTTATCTCCTTAAAAATACTTGCCTTTGATGAGATTTTAGAAATCGATTGGTTAATTACTCATCATGCTTTTCGTAAGGTTGTTAGCTTTCATATTCCTAACAAACCTGTTATGCGAATTCAAGCAACCAAACCACTAAAGTCAATCATTGTCATTTCAAGCCATAAATAAAGAGCCCCAGTCCTTTCATTGTTGACTTCCTTATGTGGAATGCACCGAAGACAGACTTTTCGTAGGAGACGTCGTGAATGACGATGACAAGTTGATAAGTATCAATGTGAAGTGTTATTCAAGTCTTGGATGAGGGTCACAGTTTTGAATGATATTTCCATTGTTAATAAATTTCCTTACGTATTATTAAAGACTTCTTAGCCTACCCTGGAGCGTGAAATCGAATTTTGTATTGACCCCAGTACAAAACCCATTTCTTAAACCCTCAAATATTTTCTTCACCTAAAACGAACATAACATGTGCCAAAGACGTTGGCTCGAGCTGTTGAAGATTACGATCATATCATTTAATACCATCGTGGAAAATCGAACGTGGTACCTGACGCATTGTATAGAAGATCGTATGCGATCACAAGTGCGAATATACGCACCCACGTGAAGATAATGAATATACGAGTAGAATCGACTTTAATCGATAAAGTTAAAGCCGCTCAAGCTACACACTCAGAGCTGATGAATGTGAAGAATTAAGAAGGTTCAAGAGGGCGTTATTCTAGAAGCAAGAATTGACGAATAGAGGAAGTCTAAACGCTCGATTTTATTGGCCCATTTGAAATCCTTGATCAAGTAGGAATTGTGGCTTATAGACTCATTTTACCGCCAAGTATGTTGCGTGTTCAGAACATTTTTTTTCGTATCGATGTTACATAAATATGTGGACGACCCGAACCACATTATTAATTTAAAATCGGACGAGATAGTAGAAGATTTAACGTATGAGGAGATATGTGTTAACATCTTGGATAAGAAGGATCATATTCGACGCTCAAAGGTTATACCTCAAGAGTTAGAATTTGAAGTGAAGTCAAGGTATCCTCACATGTTCGGCATACCAGGTACGTACGTAAATTTCGAGGGCAAAATTTCTTAAGGAGGGGAGATTGTGAGACCCCAGATTTTATGAATAAATATTTAATTTTCTCGAATTATATTTTTGAAAATTATGGTGTGGATTTGATATAATGTTATAGTTGTGAGTAATATTTATAAATGTTGCAAAGTACGCAAGTTATTATAAAATATTCGTTTGGACGAGGATATTCTTTTTGTCGGGGAATATTCGTACAACGGCACAATCATTGGTGGACCCCACAACTGAATTATTGTCGGATTGAGAAAATGATAAAAATACTTTATGAAAATAACGGCGGAGGTGTTACCGTTAAAACTGTTGAATTACTCGGTAGTAAAAGTACAGTAATACGCGTGGTTGCATAGTAGCACACGGTATTGATTATTGATGCTTACGTGAGAAGTCACTCAGCTATACTCAATTATTGCTACAGTAATTGCTGCATCATATTGTTGGGTAAAATCTATATACGCACAACACGCAAGTATACGTGGTCAACAAGTAATAAAGTGATGAGTAGAGTATCGTTCCCACAGAGACTTGTTAGCAAAAATCTCAACTTACAATTACCAATCTTCTATTAACCCTAATTTTATTAAACAAATCAAATTCAATGATTAAAAATAACTATTCTAAATTAAAAAAAAATAATTAAACTATCACAAACCAATCACAAATATCAAAATCTAGAATTTCAAACAATTAATGGAGAACTAGACTTATGATTTCACCCTAAGCTTCACTCCGATTTTAACACTTTTATTCCAATTTAACTCACTATTTCAGTTTATTAATCAAGAACACGAACGTAGTATTAACCACCTCTCGATGCACTAATACCATATTAACGTCAATCCACAATTAAGATAGAAATCCGTTAAACACCTTAAGCAACTAACTCACTATATCTCTATGTGAATTACAATTGAAGAAGGTTGAAGAATAAGTTCTCTATACGATTACATGCGATGTCAAGCATATCTCTACCTTAACATACATCAAGTTTAAGCTATTAACAAAATCCTGAACACATGCTATATCAACTAGGTCTAGATTTGAATATCCTCTCTCGATTCCATCCAACTCCACAAAGAATTGTTGATCAGGCAATTCATAGATTCAAGCACAAATTAATATAGATAAACTGGAAATAGCTTATTAAATTGGAAATCAAAGTTTACAAAACCATAGATTCACTTAAAAGATCCATCATAAGCCTAAAAAGTGATTTAGTTCATAATAAACGAAATAAACACTGAATAAATCATGGAAATCATCTTTTCAATTACAAATAATAAACTAAGATGAAGAATATTGAAAAACACCCCTCACGTAGCCTAGAATCGCAATCGTCTTGAAAATCGCCTTGAAATACTCCTCCTATGCTTGCTAGAAAAGCTGAGATTTTTCTTCGTAATTGATCCTTGTGTCTCTCTAATCTTAGAGTTTTATATCCATATATATGCTACCACATGTATTTTGACTATAATTCCATGCATATACAAGTCCCAAGTCATTACCATCTCTAAAACTCCACACTTGTAGCACTAGAAACCAACTAGGAGTCTTTATTTCCGAGTACCCAGCCCCAGCTGGACATTTTCCTTTGCATTACCCAGCCCCGGCTGGGTACCATTCTGTTTTTGTTGCCCAGACACCCAGCCCCGGCTGGGTGGTAAAGCCTAAAAAGACCCAGCCCCGGCTGGGTAGTAAGCTGCGAATTATTTTTGCTGCTGGACCCTCCTCTGCTAAAACTGCCATAACTTTCAAACCGGGAGGAATTACGAGACCCGCGACCTATCAAATCGAAGCTATCGACGAGATCTACAACTTTCGTTCTTTGATCTTTCAGAAATAACAAACAGATGACTGTCAAAATTGCATCGGAAGCAGCTGCTACTGTGTAACGACAATCAAAACAACTCAAAACTTTGTCTTTATTGCTAGAAACCATACTCTCGCATCCGAGCTTCTAATTAACATGATGTGAGATGTTCCAGAATTGCCAATAAAGAATCTCTTCACATAATCCAAGTTCCACGCCACAAACAAGAAATGCACACAAAATAAATATGAAAACCCGAACTTTTACCGGAATTGCTTTTCCTTGCAAATTTTATACCAATAGTCGCTCATGCCGCTTCCAAGCATATAATCTACAAAATAGAAACAAAATGCATGAAAAGTCACTAAGAAACATGAGATTAAACAAATAATTCAAGTAATAGATGCCGGATAAGTAGGTATAAAACCAACTTATCAAATACCCCCAAACTTAAACATTTGCTTGTCCTCAAGCAAAAACAAAATAAAGATAAAGATGCAACACAATGCAATGGAATGGAATGGAATGCAACTAATATACATGCTTACAAATCCAGCAATATCATAGAATCAAAATTATTTTTCCAGCCTCAGAGAAATCAAGCAAACACTACAACACTTCATATAAAAACTATTCAATAATTCCTTATCAATCCTCCAATCTTAAACCGTTATCACTGGTATAGTGTGTGTGTGGTCAACATCCATGCTAATTGATACAAATTCAAATTCAATACATAACCAATCTCTTAGGAATAAATACACAGGGCAAACATCAAAAAAAATTCAAAAGTAGACGAGTTCCAACTAAAACTAACAATTACCACTTTCAGGGGTTCACATAGGGTACTTATACTTTATATTATTATTTTTTTTCTTTCATTGCTTTCACGGGGGCTTTTTGCTCTTTTCCCGTTTTTTTTTTATATAGATATTTTAACATGACTGTGCAATGCCTCATTCTATTAGGCTAACAGTGCCACCCCTTAGCGAGCTTTCAACCAACGACTCCCAGACCATAAAAGACCTTAGGGCGCTAGGTGTTAAGACACCCCTACGGGCATACTTGCTCAAGTAACAAAGGCCCCGAAACAAGACTAGTCACTATATATAATCATTTTTTTTTATTATTATTATATTTTTTTTATAAAGCTTATGTACCCCACATTTATCCCCCCAAACTTAGTTCTTGCTTAATTCTTCGTCTTTACTGCCTATCCTTGTCATTTTCTTATTTACACTAGCATTATCCTCATGAAACTCCTTATGTATCAATTTGAACTAATCAGTCAACATAGGTGTTATTAACGTGCTACCCTTTTATACCAGTTTCAAACAAGCACAAGATCCAATTCATAACAAGAAATCACATCAAAAGCTCTAATAATCAGCATTATACTTGTTTACTCAATCCCATTCTCATCATTGGCCAAAATAAATTGAACTATCAATCAGCTGGACTCATGCAAGATGAACGTAATAACTAACTATTATTTTTGTATTTTTCTTTTTTTTTCTTTTTTTTTTTTAAATTTTTTTTTTTTTTTTTTTAGATTGAAATATATGCTAAACAAAAAATTGATTGCAACGATGAATAAAACTATTTACATTCCTAAGCTACTATGCAACTACATGATTACTTGAATGCAACACTTAACAATCCTAAACATAAACCATGAATATGCAACATGTAACATGCGACTAAATCCCCCAAACTTGAAAATTACAATGTCCACATTGTATAGATAAAGCAATAAATAAGAGAGGACTTCCCTGTAATCGCCTAAGTCTGGGTTGGTGATGGGTGTTGTTCTTCATCGGAATCGCTGGGTGGGAACTTTGGCAGTGGTGCTGGTTGTTGGTAAGGGAATTGAGCAGTAGGATTGAAGCTCTGGAGCGTAGTGTTCAATGAGGCAAAAGATACATTCATGGCCTCAAACATGTGGTCCTGCCTTGCTGCTAGTCTCCACATTTCTCTTCGTGCTTCCTTGGTGTGTTCATCCAATTGTCGTTGAAGATTAAGGAATTGAGGGCTAGATATTACTCCGGGCTGCTGTGATGTCCCTCCCAACGCCTCATTCCCCTGAAACTCATCGTCATCTGAGGTGTCCTCAGTGTCAGCCTCATCCTCCGAGGCTGAGGGAAATTCAAATCCGACTCCTCTCGGGTGCGACTCACCTCCTGGCCACACAGCATATCTTGCAATCATTTTTGAGTCAAGTGTCTTCAGTGGCATCTGTGTTATCTCATCATCTGACCAACGCACTCCCGCTTGTATACACAATCCACAGATAAGTGATGGGTGTGGCAATCCGCCAGAGAATGGTCCTCGAAGGCATCTTCGGATTGAAAAGTTAATTACAGCTCCTATGTCCATGATGAAATCTTGTACCATAGCATATAATAACACTGCCTTATCCTTAGACACGTCTGACGTGTGTGTAGATGGAAGTAATTTAGCGCATAGGAAGGCGTACCATATTTTCCCATACCGACTGAGATCCTTACTGCGAAAGCCAGTGGCACCATGATTTGATTTTTTCCATGAGGTACCTGGCTTTGTCATCTCTTGCATAATAGCCTCATAATCTGGATCATTATCACGTAAGTCTTGGTACTGGCAGTGTCTCGGTACTCGTAACTGATAGTACGTGTTGATGGCGTCGGCACTGAAAGGCACTAACCTACCTCGTACAAAAGCATTGTAGGGGGCTTTATCCTCGGCGTTAGCGTAGAATTCTTTGACCACACTTACAACTGCGGGTTCAGGTTCTGCTGTTAATTTATTCCAACCTTTTTGATATATTTGTTGCATCATTTCGCCATCCTCAGGCTCAGGTGCCAACCCCCGCTCAGGTGTGAGTGCTTTTGTTACCATATAATTGTAACGGTCGGCGGCGGTGGCACTTATGAATTTTCGCCTATCAAAGGTTCTTGTTGGTTTTGTGGTCCCCGAACTCTCTCCTCGTTGCCTTTTTGATGTCGGTTTAGGTGCCATTGATTTGGAATTGAAGAGTTTTTCCCCCAAACTTTACTTAAGCGATTTGTCGAACACTTGGTGTGCAAGATTTGAAATTCCCACAAACTTGGTTATTTGGCTTGAATTGTGGTGATAGAAGATGAAGAATTAGCAAACCAACTTCTTACTTTCAATATATGTCGAATTTGTTTGTAGAGAATTGTACAAATCCTATCCTTGAACTTCCAATTGGTGTGAATTTAGGTTGTTAGATTGTGTGGTGAATGGGTGGTTTGAAGAAGAAGAATTTATGTGAGTGGGTAGTGGGTGACTAGGTGGGAGGAGTGGGATTGTTGATCGTGGGTGTAGGTTATGAAGGTGTGGGCTGGTATGAAGATGAAGTATGATGGAATTTGGACAGCAACTACCTTGCACTAACTGCCGTATGTGATGAGGATGGTAGGAAGTTCAAAGTGCTTGGGAATTGGTTAGCAACTGCCGTGTACAATCAGGACATCCAACCCCGGCTGGGTTTTTAGTGCTATAAGGTACCAGCCCCGGCTGGACAATCTGCCACGAAAACAGAAGGGTACCCAGCCCCAGCTGGGTGATTTGTTCTTTGCAGGTCCAGCCCCGACTGGGTTGTCTTCTGCGAAAGCAGAATGGGTTCCAGCCCCGGCTGGGCAATTTCCTCTATGATGGTCCAGCCCCGGCTGGGTTGTCTTCCGCCAAAGCAGAATGGGTGCCAGCCCCAGCTGGGTGTTTTGTGCCTTACATGTCCAGCCCCGACTGGGTAATCTGTTAAAGCTCAAAGCTGCTGTGCATGGTTTCTGCTGTCATGGTTACCTATATGTGCATCACATGGCTTCTTCTTTGCATACCTAAACACATGAAAGAGTACCCATCATTAGAATATAGGATAACACACATGCACACATAAACAACATGTACCATACCGCCCCCGGCTTCGCCCCCCGCACCCCCCCCGCGACCTTCGGGGCAACCCTGATGGGCTAGTGCGTCGCTCCGCTCCGCACTAGCCTTTTTCAGCGGCTTCTATATTATGAGTCATGGTTACCTATCAGTAAAAACAAAAAAAAAAAAATGGAGCAATGTCAAGCATAGGGCTAAGATCAATTAAACATCATGTAAAATTTATATCCTATATAACCATATTCTAGACCAATTATTATTTTTTTTTTATTTTTATTTTTAATTAAACTACCATTTCACTAGCATGGATAAAATTACTTAAGAAAAGAAAACTGAAAGAAATAAAAAAATAAGCGTAAAAATAAAATTGGGTTGCCTCCCAATGAGCGCTTGATTTTAAGTCGTTCAGCCTGACTACTCCCTGTTTATGGTGCGTCTGCAAGTGTGATAGCTATGACGTCCGTGTTAGACTCGCCACCCCAATAGTGCTTTAATCTGTGACCGTTGACCTTGAAAGTTTCTAAAGGATTCCGACTGTAGATTTCAACGGCGCCATGTGAGAACACCCTTTTTATTGTAAATGGTCCTGACCATCGTGACTTAAGCTTGCCTGGGAACAATCTCAACCGTGAGTTGAACAAAAGTACTGATTGCCCTGGCTCGAACGTTCTTTGCATAATTTTCTGGTCGTGCCATCTTTTCACCTTTTCCTTGTATAACTTAGAGTTCTCATAGGCTTGAAGACGGAATTCGTCAAGTTCATTTAGCTGAAGTAGTCTCTTTTCACCTACGGCTGTTTGATCGAAATTGAGTTTCTGAATCGCCCAATAAGCTTTATGTTGTAATTCGACCGGTAAGTGACAAGCCTTTCCATACAGTAGTTGATATGGTGACATCCCGATCGGTGTTTTATACGCAGTCCGGTATGCCCATAATGCGTCGTCCAACCTGAGCGACCAATCCTTCCGATTCGGATTCACCACTTTTTCCAAGATTCTCTTGACCTCCCTGTTCGAGACTTCAGCTTGTCCACTAGTTTGGGGATGATAAGCTGTAGCTACCTTATGGTTGACCCCATACTTTGCCAAGAGAGCTGTGAACGACTTGTTGCAAAAGTTACTACCTTCGTCACTGATAATTGCCCTAGGCGTGCCAAACCTTGTGAAAATGTTCTTTTGTAGAAATTTGAGGACCACCTTGGCATCGTTTGTCGGTAAAGCTGCAGCTTCAACCCATTTTGATATGTAGTCCACTGCAAGTAGAATGTACTGATTGTTTAGAGATGACGGGAATGGGCCCATGAAATCAATACCCCATACATCAAAAATTTCAACTTCAAGAATCGTTTGTAGAGGCATCTCATTCCGTTTTAAAATATTGCCCACTCTTTGACATCTATCACATGTTTTAACAAAATGGTGGGCGTCCTTAAATAGTGTAGGCCAATAAAACCCAGATTGCAACACCTTTGCAGCTGTCCTCTCACTTCCATAATGTCCGCCATATGCAGATGAGTGACACTCATGCAGGATGTTCTTCACTTCACTGTAAGGCACACACCTTCTAATCATTTTGTCGGCGCACTGTTTGAACAAGTAAGGATCATCCCACATGTACCATTTCACGTCATGAAGAAACTTCTTTTTCTGTTGTCTCGTGAGATCAGGTGGAAGTACGTTGCTCACAAGATAATTCGCATAATCTGCATACCAAGGAAATTCTGCATTTAGTCCAAACAGTTGTTCATCCGGGAATGATTCATTGATTTCACATTTGTCCTCTTTCAATTTCCCTTGATTTTCCAGCCTGGATAAGTGATCGGCTACCTGATTCTCCGTCCCTTTTCTGTCTTTTATTTCCAGATCAAACTCTTGAAGTAGGAGAATCCATCGGATAAGGCGTGGCTTAGCATCTTTTTTCGCTATCAAATACCGAATAGCCGCATGATCCGTGTAGACTATAACCTTTGTTCCGATCAAATAGGCCCGGAATTTATCAAATGCATACACTACTGCAAATAATTCTTTTTCTGTAGTTGTGTAGTTCAATTGAGTCTCTGTGAGTGTTTTACTTACATAGTAAATAGCATGAAATATCTTGTCTCGGCGTTGACCCAAAACAGTCCCAACTGCATAATCACTTGCATCACACATTAATTCAAACGGCATATTCCAATCCGGAGCGACGATCACGGGAGCTGTAGTCAGCTTTTTCTTCAACAACTCGAAGGCCAACTTACACTCCTCATCAAAGTTGAATACCGAATCCTTCTCTAGAAGACTGCACAAAGGTTTTGCCATTTTAGAAAAATCCTTTATGAATCTCCTATAAAATCCAGCGTGTCCTAGAAAACTTCTAATTCCTTTGACTGAACTTGGTGGAGGCAACTTCTCAATTGTTTCCAGCTTTGCTTTATCGACCTCCAATCCTTGTGCCGAAACTTTGTGTCCCAAGATTATACCTTCTTCCACCATAAAGTGGCATTTTTCCCAATTAAGGACCAAATTTGTATCGGTACATCTTTCTAAAACCATTACCAAATTTTCCAAACACACATCAAAATTATCTCCATAGACAGAGAAATCGTCCATGAAGACTTCCACATTCTTTTCCACCATATCTGAGAAGATGGCCATCATACACCGCTGAAAAGTAGCAGGTGCATTACACAAGCCGAATGACATCCTCCTGAATGCGAACGTACCATATGGGCACGTAAATGTAGTTTTCTCTTGATCCTCAGGAGAGATGACGATTTGATTGTAGCCCGAGTATCCATCCAATAGGCAATAGTACGCATGTCCCGCCAGTCTGTCTAACATTTGATCGATAAACGGTAGAGGGAAGTGATCTTTTCGGGTTGCCTTGTTCAATTTTCTGTAATCCATTCAAACCCTCCACCCGGTCACTGTTCTTGTTGGAATCAGCTCATTGTTTTCATTCTGAACCACAGTCATTCCTCCCTTTTTCGGTACACATTGCACTGGACTAACCCACTTGCTATCTGAAATTGGGTAGATGATACCTGCGTCTAACCACTTCAGAATTTCCTTCTTGACTACTTCTTTCATGATCGGATTGAGCCGTCTCTGTTGTTCCACGACCGGTTTAGTATCATCCTCCATCAAAATTTTGTGCATGCAAAAGGTTGGACTGATTCCTTTGATGTCCGCTATTGTCCATTCTATTGCCGATTTATGTTCCCGAAGCACTCGCAGCAGCTTTTCTTCCTGCAATTCGTTTAGTGCAGCAGAAATAATAACAGGTAAAGAATTTAACTGACCTAAATACGCATACCTGAGATGTTTAGGGAGTGGTTTCAACTCAAGAATTGGTGGTTCCTCCAATGATGGTTTCAGTTTTTCTGCGGCTACTTCCTCCACGTGCAATGGTTCAAACGGTGATCTAAATCTGGAAACTCGTGGCAATGAGTCTAGTATTTGCAAGTACTCCACCAATTCTGGATCATCGACCTCTTCATCCCCCAATAACATTATTTTTAATGGATCGTGAACCAAACTCTTGCTCATATCTTCACTGATGATTTGCTCAATTAAATCCATTCGATAACATTCTTCCTCATCCGTGGGAAATTTCATGGCCTTAAACACATTGAATTTTACTTCTTGATCTTGGACCCTCATAGTGAGTTCTCCCTTTTGTACATCTATGAGTGTCCTGCCCGTGGCCAAAAATGGTCTCCCTAGGATAATTGGGATGTTCTTGTCCTCCTCAAAATCCAGAATGATGAAGTCCGCGGGGAATATAAATTTATCCACTTTCACTAGAATGTCCTCTACTATACCTCTCGGATATGTGACTGACCTATCCGCCAATTGCAAAGAAATGTTTGTAGGCTTGGGTGCAGGCAAACCCAATTCTAAGTATACTGACAATGGCATAAGGTTTACACTTGCCCCCAAATCACATAAACACTTGTTGAAATGCATATTCCCAATCGTGCATGGGATAGTAAAGCTCCCCGGATCCTTGAGTTTTGGTGGTAATTTCTGTTGTAATACCGCACTACACTCCTCGGTTAGTGCAACTGTCTCGAAATCTTCCCATTTCTTTTTCCTTGACTAGAATCCCTTTCATAAATTTCGCGTAGCTCGGCATTTGCTCTAGGGCCTCTGCAAATGGTATATTGATTTGAAGTTTCTTGAAAATTTCCAAAAATTTTGAAAATTGCTTGTCTAATTTCTGTTTTTGGACTCTTTGTTGAAATGGTGGTGGTGGATAAACAATTGGCTTATTGTTCATACTTGTTTCCTCACTTTGTTTATCTTCACCCTTGCTTACTTCAATTTTTCTGCTATCATCAACTTTTTCATTCGGAGTCACTGAATTTTCTGCGTTACTGCCCTCAAGTTGTCTCCCACTCCGCAATGTGACTGCTTGACACTGTTCATGATTACCCTTCGGATTTCTCTCGGTGTCACTTGGTAATGTCCCTTGTGGTCTATTATTCATTGCCAATGCCATTTGTCCTATCTGAATCTCCAAATTCTTGATTGCCGTTGCTTGATTTTTCATGGCCGCGTCATTGTTAGTAATGTATTTTGACACCAACTCCTCTAGATCTGATTTCCTTTC
Organism: Panax japonicus; assembly: GCA_020205505.1. Lineage (NCBI taxonomy): Eukaryota > Viridiplantae > Streptophyta > Magnoliopsida > Apiales > Araliaceae > Panax > Panax japonicus. The sequence continues at coordinate 69,911,224 of CM035110.1, forward strand.
TTGGTATTGGGTTGGTTGTTGCTGGTTCTGAAACCCTGGTGGATATGATTGTCTTGAAGCTTGATTTTGCTGGTTGTTGCTCCATGAGAAATTCGGATGATTTCTATTTCCTTGATTGTATGTATTCTGATATGTATTTTGTGGAATTCTATTGTAATTGCTAATGAACTGCACAGCTGCTGGATTAATTGCACATTGCTCCGTCGGGTGCTCTCCAGCGCACAACTCGCATATTATTGCCATTTGTTGTACTTGCTGTGTTTGTTGTGCTTGTGTTGCTTTCACCGACTCCAACATCTTTGTAAGTGCAGATATCTGTGCTTGCATCGCTGTCATGCTATCCACTTCTAATACCCCAGCTGCCTTTGCCTGTGTCATTCTTGCTGTGGGCCACTGGTAGTTATTAGCCGCCATGGTTTCAATCAACTCATACGCTTCCTCGTAACTCTTAGCCATGAATGCTCCGCCCGATGCTGCATCAATACTCATCCTCAGATTCCCATGTAGTCCATTGTAAAAGGTGTTCATTTGTAGCCACTGGGGTAATCCATGATGCGGGCATTTTCTGAGCAGTTCTTTGTATCTCTCCCAAGCCTCATATAATGATTCCCCATGTTGCTGTTCAAACATCGTAATCTCGTTCCTCATCTTTGCAGTTTTTGCCGGTGGAAAGAATTTTGCGAGGAATTTTTGAGCTAAATCCTCCCATGTTGTTATCGAACCGGATGGTAGTGAATGCAACCAACTCTTCGCCTTGTCCCGTAAAGAGAATGGGAACAATCGAAGTCTCACCGCATCATCCGAAACCCCATTGAATCGAAAAGTGTCGCACATTTCCAGAAAGCTGACCAGATGCTCATTCAGATCGTCATTTGCGAAACCCCCAAACTGAACTGAATTCTGAATCATTTGTATCATTCCAGGCTTAATTTCGAACGTATTTACTGCTATTGCTGGCCTAGTGATGCTTGACTGCAGTTCAGTCACCTTGGGTGTTGCGAAATCCCTTAATGCTTTTCGATCTTCGGCTGCCATTACTGTTACCTCTTCTTTTTCAGATGTTTCGAATTCTTGCCTCGTTTCCTTGATCCACTTGCTCAACCTCTGAAACCTTTTCTCAATGTCGTCGTCAAACGGTAGCAAATCTGGATTTTTAGACCGAGTTTGCATAAACTGCTTTCACACCTGAAACAGAAGAAACAAAAAAAAAATAAAAAAAATGTCTAAGTAAAACTGGATTAATTAAACTGATATTGTAAAACTATTAAGATTTATACTAAATAGTCCCCGGCAACGGCGCCAAAAACTTGTTGGGTAAAATCTATATACGCACAACACGCAAGTATACGTGGTCAACAAGTAATAAAGTGATGAGTAGAGTATCGTTCCCACAGAGACTTGTTAGCAAAAATCTCAACTTACAATTACCAATCTTCTATTAACCCTAATTTTATTAAACAAATCAAATTCAATGATTAAAAATAACTATTCTAAATTAAAAAAAAAATAATTAAACTATCACAAACCAATCACAAATATCAAAATCTAGAATTTCAAACAATTAATGGAGAACTAGACTTATGATTTCACCCTAAGCTTCACTCCGATTTTAACACTTTTATTCCAATTTAACTCACTATTCCAGTTTATTAATCAAGAACACGAACGTAGTATTAACCACCTCTCGATGCACTAATACCATATTAACGTCAATCCACAATTAAGATAGAAATCCGTTAAACACCTTAAGCAACTAACTCACTATATCTCTATGTGAATTACAATTGAAGAAGGTTGAAGAATAAGTTCTCTATACGATTACATGCGATGTCAAGCATATCTCTACCTTAACATACATCAAGTTTAAGCTATTAACAAAATCCTGAACACATGCTATATCAACTAGGTCTAGATTTGAATATCCTCTCTCGATTCCATCCAACTCCACAAAGAATTGTTGATCAGGCAATTCATAGATTCAAGCACAAATTAATATAGATAAACTGGAAATAGCTTATTAAATTGGAAATCAAAGTTTACAAAACCATAGATTCACTTAAAAGATCCATCATAAGCCTAAAAAGTGATTTAGTTCATAATAAACGAAATAAACACTGAATAAATCATGGAAATCATCTTTTCAATTACAAATAATAAACTAAGATGAAGAATATTGAAAAACACCCCTCACGTAGCCTAGAATCGCAATCGTCTTGAAAATCGCCTTGAAATACTCCTCCTATGCTTGCTAGAAAAGCTGAGATTTTTCTTCGTAATTGATCCTTGTGTCTCTCTAATCTCAGAGTTTTATATCCATATATATGCTACCACATGTATTTTGACTATAATTCCATGCATATACAAGTCCCAAGTCATTACCATCTCTAAAACTCCACACTTGTAGCACTAGAAACCAACTAGGAGTCTTTATTTCCGAGTACCCAGCCCCAGCTGGACATTTTCCTTTGCATTACCCAGCCCCGGCTGGGTACCATTCTGTTTTTTTTGCCCAGACACCCAGCCCCGGCTGGGTGGTAAAGCCTAAAAAGACCCAGCCCCGGCTGGGTAGTAAGCTGCGAATTATTTTTGCTGTTGGACCCTCCTCTGCTAAAACTGCCATAACTTTCAAACCGAGTGGAATTACGAGACCCGCGACCTATCAAATCGAAGCTATCGACGAGATCTACAACTTTCGTTCTTTGATCTTTCAGAAATAACAAACAGATGACTGTCAAAATCGCATCGGAAGCAGCTGCTACTGTGTAACGACAATCAAAACAACTCAAAACTTTGTCTTTATTGCTAGAAACCATACTCTCGCATCCGAGCTTCTAATTAACATGATGTGAGATGTTCCAGAATTGCCAATAAAGAATCTCTTCACATAATCCAAGTTCCACGCCACAAACAAGAAATGCACACAAAATAATATGAAAACCCGAACTTTTACCGGAATTGCTTTTCCTTGCAAATTTTATACCAATAGTCGCTCATGCCGCTTCCAAGCATATAATCTACAAAATAGAAACAAAATGCATGAAAAGTCACTAAGAAACATGAGATTAAACAAATAATTCAAGTAATAGATGCCGGATAAGTAGGTATAAAACCAACTTATCACATATCTCTTATATTATTGATTCAATTATTATCACAGTATCATCTGTATAATATGTTATATTATTTAAACAATAATTGAGACGACAAGTTATAATTGTTGAAAGATTAATTATGTGTTGATTAAAATAAAATAAAATGATTTCTGGTAATTTTTATTCAATCCTTGATGTATATAAAGAGTCTATTATGAGACGTTGGTGATAAGTTTAATTATTTATTGGGGGGGCCATATGTCGTCATCTAAGAGTCTCTTTCGTAAATAGTAATTACCTTCGTAAATAGTAATTACTTTTGTAAATAGTAATTACTTTCGTAAATAGTAATTACCTTCGTAAATAGTAATTACCTTCGTAAATAGTAATTACCTTCGTCAATAGTATTTACCTTCTTCAATAGTAATTACCTTCGTCAAAAGTAATTACCTTCGTCAATAGTAGTTGTCCCTTCAATATTACCAAGAGTTAATTGCCTCTTCGGTGTTCCAAGGGTTAATTACCCCTTCACAAATAGTAGTTGTCTCTTCAGTATTACCAATAGTCATTTTGAACCCTTCGTTAAGACCAAGAGCCACCCTCAGTTTTTCTATAAATAGAAAGTTCATTCCTTCATTATTTCTTACGAATTCACTGAAACTCTAGAGAGAAAGAAGAAAAGTATTCTGCTACTTCACTTTTCCAATATTCAGTTCTTCTAAGGATAGGGAATATTATTTGTTGTACCCGTAAGGGGTGTTATTCTTTCTTATTCATGAAGAGAACTGTTGTTATTCCATTTCTTATTATTCTGTTGGAATAACCTGTATACGCGGTCTACCCTATACTTGGTGACATTATTTTATTATTCTGTCTTTATTATTCTGTCGGAATATCCTGTCTGTGCTATACGCCGGACCTGGTTCCATTTTTATTATTCCGTCTTTATTATTCTGTCGGAATATCCTGTCTGTGCTATACGCCGGACTTGGTTCCATCATTTACTATTCCGCATTTATTATTCTGTTTGAACATCCTGTCGGTGTGAATTTCACCTGACCTGGTTCCGTTATTATTATTCTGCGGGAATAACCTATTTGTGCGGTCTCTATCGCATGCATGGTGATATCTTTTGTTATTGTATTCAGGTATTACTCAGTTGGATAAAACTTTGACTTCTATACTCCATGAAATTAGTGGAATATCCTTGATATTTGCGCTTCATCCAGTATCTTTTCATGGAAATATTCTCTTTAGAATTCTTGAATTTTACACCACAAAACAGTATCGTGTTGATAATTTAGACGTTAATAATTCCTGGATAAAATAATTCTTGAACTTGTTTTATTGAATTCTTATATCATTGTCATCATCCTCTTATTTATATTTTTGAAAGTCGTCTGTGGCCTGTAGTTCATAGATGGACTTGGTATGATTATGACCAGGGATTATTCGGTGTAATCATGACCGTAATGTTACAAATGATGTGATAAAAGTCTCATTTGCCGTAGTGCATTGATGGACAGTTGTTGGCATGATCATGACCATTAATGAATACACAAATATTCTTGGCCCGTAGTGCATGAATAATTGTGGTCGTGATACTAAAGAATATCCTTGGTCGTAGTGCAGGGGTGATTCGATGATGTAGAATATTTATTATGCTGAGTCTCAGCTATAACAGTGATGAAAAACCTTTTAAATTATAAAAGATAGTAGATTTTATTTTCTACTTGACTCTTTTAATGGATTGCTTGATCCGCTGCTGTTAAACTTGATGTTTATTATATTTTATCAGTTTAACACTGTTGAAGGCTAATGATAATTTATTCTGCATTATCTTAGTCATAATATTTCTTACTGGGCTAGTTGAGCTCACCCTTTCTTTCACTGTTCTCTTCAAGCAATGAGAATATAGCTGGGACGAGTCGGGGAACAGAGTAATGGTCCAGAGGATAGCATTAGTAGTCCTTAGTATTCTGTGAAATAGTGTGATAATAATTGTATTGAGGACTCCTTTTGAGTTTGTATGATCTCTAGTAGACAATATTTGTATTCAAACTCACAGTTTATGTTTTATCGTATTGTACACGACAGTTGTATTTGAATTCTGTACCATGTATCTGGCTACCCAAGATGGGTGATGTATACCTAATTTTGGGGGCGTCATATTATCTTCATGTGCAACTTATTATACATAAGCATACCCTTTGATATACCCTAAGGATCTTAAGGAATAAGTCAAATTAAGTATAATTCATCATACACATGATACTATGATGATCTCAAGTCCAATGATCACTTGTACTACTATCACTACAGGAATTCCTATTGACAGGCAAGTAAAACCCCATTAGGTATTTCTTAGCGAGCCACATTCAGTGAACTTATTCTCTAATAAGCACCTACATACTTGCTTTAGTGGCTCCACACAAATGATCATGGGATCAATCATCCTCATCCAATAAGCAAGCAATGTATGTACCAATCTATCTGAATTCACTAATACCTAATTTAGTAATCCAACGATTGGGAACTATTTTAATTTTAAACTTTCTAAGAATTTAGATCTTATTAGAATGATCATCATCATTATTCTCACTACACCAAATTAAATAGGGATGTAGCGAAGGAAATTTTGTGAAGGAATTTATTCCTTCACATGAGGAGTTGTTTAGCGAAGGAACATTGAATGAAAAATATTTTGTGACAATATATGGATGTAGCGAAAGAAAAATCCTTCATAATTTTCATTTTTTTCTCTCGCAAAAATGAAGGCGATAGAAGGTTTTTTTTGCACAAATTTATGATGAAATATTGATGATAAGTGGTATTTTTACCTACTTATTGAATACCAATTCATGCGAATTGTGTCCATCTCAAGTATATTTTAGTGTGTTTTAGTTGCATTTCATGTTATTTTGCATTGCATTTACTCAAAACTCATTTTTGTGAATAAATGTAGGAATCGGCTTAATTTTGGTGATATTAGAGGGCATGAGGCTAATGGATTCGTGAAGGCGAGGCACAAGCGGTGATGTGCATGGCATGGAGGTAATTACGAGGAAAAAAATATATTAATGAAGGAATTATTACTCACTATATATTATTGTTCACAAGTTTTTTGCGAGAGATAAAATTGGTCGCTGTTTTGTTCTAAATAAATTTTTAGAATTAATTATGGTGAATATAAATTTTAATATAAATACATTAATATTACATTTTTAAGTAACTTATTATAATATTACTTATAAAAGATTTGTTTTAAAAAAAATGTTATTAACTTTTTTTTGGAACTAATCAGTATTCATGTGCGTGTGGTCAGTGTGGAACAGATAGAGTCAATCGGTCTAATTCAGTGTTCAGTTGGCGGGTGTGTGCGTGCGTGTGTGGTTTGGCTGAAGCTAGAGGAAAACAAATTGGGTCTCTTACTTAGCCAGAATTGGATGTTTCTACCAGATTGCTAGCTAGGTTTTCTCTGCCAATTTGGGTTTCCCCCATTTTCCTTAGCCATTGTGACGCCCCCAAATTCGGGTATCTTCTAACCCGACAGATGGTTCTACACGGTACTCATAACTGTACATTCATTCTATTGAAACAACATCAAAATGAGTGTATCAACGACATTCTTATTACATCGATAATAATAAATCCCGTTCTTAGGTTCTGAAACCGTTACATTATTTGTCCATCGTATTATGATACATACAACTTACTAGTCTATTACAAGATAAACTAGTCATTCATCTTCGCCTTGCCTTTATCTCTACTGGAACCCTCGGTTCGCTTGACCTTAGCTGCAATCATATGATTCAAGCAAGAAGTGAGCATAACTAGCTCAACAAGTCTAACAATATATATATATAAATACCAGTTCGAGAATCATATGATTATTCTTCATTAACTGAATAATACTTATGAAGTACTATGAAATATTGAATAGCACTTCTCATCTCATAAAACAATTCCGAAGTACATATAGTAGCTTGGAAAATTCTGAGTAGGTCCATAGACCATGAACATTCTCTTTAGCTTTTATTCATGAAAAGGACAACCCAACACTAAGACCGTAAGTCTGATATTTTACCCTAAATGCTAGCCAAAAAGTTTGAACTTGGAAGTCAAAGAAAGAATATAGTTGTTACTTGTTATTCCCTCCATTTCTTGATAACTGACGTTTTAGGATAGTTCTTTTGTTCATAAATATATGACGTTCTAAGATTTATAGGAGAATTGATTATATTATTTTTTAATTACCCCTAAACATTTAATGCTCTTTTTAATTTTCTCCTATTTTTTCAAAGCAACTTTTTCTCTCTTCTAATATCTTAACGATATACTCTCTTTAATTCTTATATTTTCTCTATCCTCTAACAATATGTCTCTCTTATTTTTATCACCTATAGTTTAACTTTTCATTTATCTATGCAAGGGTGTTTTTGGTAATACATTATAATTTTAATGGATAATTTTAGGAGTTATAACTTCCTTAATCCATGTGCAAAAATCTTAAACGTCACATATTTAAAAACAGAGAGAGTACTATTGAAAAACTGACATATTCATCATGAAAATATCATGATCTAATATAATGATGAATTCTTTCTCATAATATACGTGTAGAACAGATTTACTGTAAATATATAAAAAAGACTTTATAAAAATAATATTTTTTTTCTAATAAAAATAATAATCCCCATATTACATATATGCAAGACCATTTTTAGTAATTTAATTAATGCTATAATTGAATTTGAGAGCGTGCGACCGATACTTTAAGGCTATGTTTGTTTGCAAGAATTATAATCTCGAGATTATAATCTATGAGATTATAATTCCAAGATTATTAATTCTAGGATTATAATGCCGGGATTATAATTACAATCTAAAAACTATTAAGTCATTTTATAATTTCTAGACTAATATTTCCAAATCTAAATTTGAAAAGAAACAAGACATTTGAGATTATAGTTTTATCCCAAATATAATTCTTGCAAACAAACATAGCCTAAGAATAAAGGATTTTCGGAATAAAACATGCTCATCATTTTTGTTTTGCGAATTATAAATAACAAATATTGTAGTTTTGTAAATTATGAATGTAATATTGATTATAAATATTTCAAATTATAAATATTAGTCATTTGTTACTTCTCAACAAACAAGGGAAGGCACAATATCTAAAATACTTTAAGCGATAAAATTATAAATATTAGTCATTTGTAGCATGCTAAATTTATGCTAAATTATAATATAGTTTGAAAGTTAATGGTTCCTATTAATTCAATAATTAACTTTCCACTTAAGGGTTCCTATTAGTTCAATCATTATTAACTTTCCCCATAAGTCAATTTTTGGGATATTTGAGAGTTCATGCTCTTTCTTTCTGCCCGTCGTTTATAATTAATGTTTAAAATTCATCTTAAACAATAAAATAATAATAGAGTTTTGTATTGTGATAAATTTATGTCAAATAATTATAATTAAAAACATATCAATACATGAGATTAGATAAAATTATAAAACAGTCTCACTTTGTATACATCTCTTTAAAAGGATTACAACTAATATTTATCTACGTAACTGATAATTAAAAAATTCATAAATATTCACAATATATATTTTCTATAATAATATATGAATCCTTTTTTAATTTCTTCATATACCATGTATTCACATAAATCGATATTTTGATTTAAATTTAATATTATCATATATATAGCAGGACTCAACAATTTTAATAGAGATAAAATAAATAAATTAATGACAGGACCTCAACAACAAATGCGAGTATAAAAGAGTGAGATAAAGGAGACTTAAATAATAGGGTAAAATACAAAGTCGATCACTGAACTTTAGGGGGTTTTGGGTATTGAACCATTTTTTTGTCAACGTAAATTGAGCCCCTTTCTATTAAAAAATTTGGAGCCCCTTTCTATTAAAAAATTTGGACTTCGAACCCCAGGCGTCACATGTCCGTTGACCTGCGTACGTGGCGCCTAAGTGGTAGATCTGACGTGAAATTTTTTTATTTTATTTTACACGTGGACGAGCTGACGTGGCGAATATTGAACTTTATCCCAAAAAATATGATGCTGCACAGATTCAAACTCAAGACCTCTAGTTTGAAACTTTGGTCCAATGACCACCCGAGCACAACGGGACTAACTGTTATTATTGTGCAAGGATTAATAGTACTTATAATAATAATAATAACAATAACAGTAATAATAATAATAATAATAATAATAACAACAACAAAAACAACAACAAAAACAACAACAATACTAATAATAATAGTACTAATAATAATAAAAACAATAATAATAACAGTAATAATAATAATAATAGTACTATAATAATAATAATAATAATCACAATAATAATAATAATAATAACAATAACAGGAATAGTAATAATAATAATAATAATAATAATAATAATAATAATACTGATAGGTATAATTTTATTTTATATATTTTGATGATAACAATTATATTGTAATTAATTAAATATGTAATTATTTAATTAGTTAATCATTTTTATCTAAACTATTTTCTGATTTTACTTGAATTAATTTTTATTGACGTTGATAAATTAAATGTCAAGTGTTAAATAAATTGATTCATATAAAAATTAATTCAAGGCAAGGAGATCCTATTTCTTTTTCAAATTAAACCAAAGTTAGACAAAAATATTTCATTGCATGAATGCATACTTATTTAAACATATGAGTATATTAATATAATAAGTATACTTTGTATATATACATACAAACTGGATGAATATATATAATATAAAACCGTATATATTTATATATAAGTTATATGTATGTGCCTAATATATATATACTAGCTAGGTCCCGTGCCTACGGCACTGTATGGACAGTGAGGTTTATCTAAAACTTAAAACGGCCCAGATGATTTATTATGTGAGCGGGAAATTCAAAAATCATTATTAGATAGATTAGATAGATAGATGTATTTTATTAGATAGATGTATGGACGGTGGGATTTATCTCAAACTTTGGACGGCCCAGATGATTTATTGAGTGAGCGGGAAATTCAAAATCATTTGTATTTTATTATATATATATATATATATATATATGTATATGTATATATATGTATGAATCATGCATGCATGTGTGATGTGTATATATTAAATGAAACAAATATGTGTATATTTGAGACACTTATTTTGGGACTACGACGCGTGAGTGTGCTGGCATTAAAATCTTGGCTTAAAACATGTGGTCAAACATAGCATTAAATAATAAGTTGATGGAATTCAGACCAGGCGTTTTTGCAAGTTCTACCGCGTAAAAATTTTGTTTCCATTCGGACCATTTATTTCAAAAATGAGCAATCCAGACCATGCATTTTAAATCAGATTTTGAAAATTACAATTTTGCCCTCAACTTAAAAAATCTATAAATAGAGAGTATTTCATTCATTTGGTTTTTACCTATTCAGTGAAAAGCAAAGCATACTCTCCTTGCCTACATTCTCTCTAAAAGCTTTATATCTCTTCTTACAAAATTTTTGATTATTTTAGAAGAGGAAATTGGTCCGAGTATTGACATAAGTCATTTAAGTTTAACTTTTGTTGAATTATTTCTTACTTGCTTTATATATATAGATATACGAACATACATTGTTCTACACAATTTTATATATCTATATTTCATCTACTTGTCAAATAAAAGGATAATTGGGCGCTGCAAGGCTACGGAGATACACCTCTACGGAGAGGAATTCGATCTGTTTGATTTCTTATAGTCTTCAGTAACCTTTTATCGACATTATTTATATAAATATCGTAAAATAGATACGCCACTTGATAGCTCAAAACGACACTGAGATACTACTTCAAAAAGAGTAGTCATCCGAACTGGATTTGAGAATCGTAGTGATCTATTGAAAATATTTATATAAATATCAATTGTGAAAGTTATAAATTTTATCGTACTTTAGACGCCGCAAGGCTACGGAGATACACATCTACCAAGAGGAATTCGAACCGTACGATTCCTTATATCTAGTACTAAGTGACATTATTTATAAAAGTTCGTATAATAGATAAAATATTCTTATATATTATCTGAGTTAAACAATAATATTTGCTATATCATTTTGTGCTTAACTGATTTAAATATTATACTTTATAAATATTGCTTGAATTGATTAATTCTTTATATACAAGTATTGATACATAAACATCTTTCATATAATACTTGTTAAAGATAATCTGAGAAATAATTTTATTTAATTCGTAGAAAAATACTCTTTATTTTAAAGAGTTAATAATTCTTTATAAAGTGCATTAAAATTATATATCTGCTTAAACCGAAGCATTATTGAGCTAAAGCCAAAATTGACTTATTTGCTTGTTTAAAAAAACATAAAAGTTACTTGAACTTTTATAACTGTGCATACTTTACATATTTGCTTAATCAGAAGCCTTATTGTTGAAAATAAAAGTCTTTGAAAATTTATACATATATATTTGTTCTTAAATTAATATCTGCTTATTTAAGAAGCATCCATCTGTACTAAATTCTTATATGCTTATTTAAGAAGCATATTGTTGTAAAAAATTTTGTAAAAAGAGAAAAGGCCAGAGTTAGTTTATTTTATGTACCTGTGAGAAAGACAAGTAATTCTTCGACTAAAACCAGAGTCTTAGAGAGGTCACTGAGAAATTGGGTCTCTAGTGTACTTGTGAGATGAGGAAGAAACTATTGTTTCAAGACCAGATCATAGAATATAACTGAACTCAAAAGAAGTACAACTAAGCTTGAGGAGGGAGCGGAGAGCTTGCTGTCCAAGATAAAATAGTTGAAAAAGTTGAAAGTTTGTCTATAAAACTTTGTAAAGGCTTCTCCGCCTGTTGAAGGAGTTTTTATTACTGATAGTAATAAGATCTCAAGTTCCAAGTATGGACTTGAGACTGGACGTAGCAACATACCAAGGGGTGTATGTTGTGAACCAGATAAATCTCTGTGCATTGTGTGATTAAATTTTTATTATCTTGCATGCTAATTTCTAAAACTGCAAATTAATTACTAAAAATTCAAAAAGGCCTAAAATAAATTTTTTAACCTGTAATAATCTATTCAACCCCCCCTTCTAGATTATTATTGAACTTTCAAATACTAATACTAATAATAATAATAATAATAATACTAATACTAATAATAGTACTAATAATAACAATAATAGTAATAATAATAATAATAATAATAATAACAACAACAACAATACCCCTGGAATTAATTTGATTTAATTTGTTATTATTAAATTTGTGTTAAAAAGAGACCATCTTCTGGAATTCCTCCTACTGAACTTCGAGGATATTTTGAGGACCTTGAAGATTGTCTGTTTACAAATGGCAAGTGTCCTTCTCTGCTAGAGAGGAAGGTGAGAGAAGGAAAATAAAAGGTATATTATTCTTAACCTCTCGTTCTTGCAGCCCACCCATTCTCTCCTTCCCTAATTCTATTCATAAGCTTGGCTCTGTTAGAGCCCCTCCGGCAGCTCTAACGTGAGCTTTTTCGAAATCATTTAAGGTGGTCTTTGATGTTTAGTCATGTGACTTAGGCTCAAGGATCCTTTAGTGTTCAATGAGTAGAGGAGTTTATATTCAAATTCTGGTTTAGAGAGGTTGGATCTGATTTGGATGGTGGTTTGGGTTAAAATGGGTTGTGTCACTGTGTATTGTTTTGGGTCGGTTATGGTGTTGGTTTGTTCTTCCTCCTATTTCTTACTATCTTTGGCTTCAAATATGGGGTTTTGGTTCTAATTTATCAGATGTTTTGTTATTTTCCTTCGGATCTAATTGATTGGTTTTGATTTTTTTTCAAATTTGCTTTAATATGGATATGGGTATTACCCCCTATTTTTCGTGTTCTTCCTGATCTAGGTTTGTTGTTTTAGGTCACTTATGGTACTGATTTGGGTCACACATGAGTAATAATAATAATAATAATAATAATAATAATAATTAATAATAATAATAATAAAAAAAATAAAAAATTGATTTAATACAAAATTTATTTACCAAAAATTGTGTAATTTTTGGATCTGTCTTTTAATTTTAGGATCTAATTGTTTAGTTATAAAGATTAATCGTTGTAAAATAATAACAGCTAAGCTTGGGTGCTTGGGTAGTCATTGGACCAAAGTTTCAAAGTGAAGGTTTTGAGTTCGAATCTGTGCAACAACATATTTTTGGGAAAAATTTCAAAAATGGCCACGTCAGCTTGTCCACGTGTAAAATAAAAGGAAAAATGCCCACGTCAGTTCTGCCACGTAGGCAGGTCAACGCACATGTGGCGCCTGGGGCTCAAAGTCCAAATTTTTTGATAAAAAAGGGCTCAATTTGTGTTGACAAAAAAAAGGATTCAATACCCAAAAACTCTCAAAGTTTAGTGGTCGACTTTGTATTTTACCCTTAAATAATATAATACGGAAGTAGCAGATTAGTATAAAATTTCGTGGGCAATTATAATGAAATATTTACTGTAAGTTGACACGTTTTACTGATTACATTATTAAACTTTTAATTTTTTAAATTATCCCACTAAACTAATTATTATTTTGAAATTGGGTCATTCCATAAAAAACGGACGTTAAATTTGTATAAAAAAAACTAATAAATTACCACTGAAGTTGGCACGTTTTATTGATTACACAATTGAACTTTTATTTGTTTAAATTACCCCATTAAATTAATTAATATTTTGAAATTGAGTCATTATGTTACAGACCTCACGAGTGTTAAATCATTTCAATTTTTATCCTAGGTGGACGTGAAAAAGAATAAAAAAAATAAATAAATTTAATTTATTCTCTCTCTTCCTTCCTCTCATCTCTCTCATCTCCCACTTCTTCCAAATCAAATAGATTTGCGATTTTCTCTATCTAAAATATATGAAA